>CANTUT010000177.1:290000-745000 GCA_947687605.1 Reutealis trisperma | reverse complement strand
TTAGCAAATGCAAGAATCTTGAAAGAAGAAAGGATATAACGTCAATTCTCAAATCTGCTCATAATTGGCAAATTCGTAGGTTCAATTCCTATTGGATGCATGCCAATAGGACCCTCCAATAAGTCTATTGGAATTGGCTCTATATCAATGGAATATCATCATAACTAATTTATGTGGCATATTCATATATAATGTTAATTATCAAATTTGTTCACAGTTAGCATGTGTCATTTCCTAAAACTAAATATTTTAAACAATATATATGAACTATGAAGGCTTTGCATTAGAGGAACAATATTCCTTTTCTTTTAAATTGAATTTCAGAATTCCATGTTACAACCTTAAAATTTCATATCTTAAAGATTCTCCATTTCAAACTTCCTCTCATAGGATAAAAATAATATACTTAAGCACAAAATTAATTTCCATCAACTAGAGTGAAAAGAAATAATAGCTTCAAAATCTTTCTTAGGGAAAAGATAGCATTAATTTCCTATATTTGTTATATTCATCTTAAGCAAAGCCTAAAATTAACCAATGAAAAATCAAGCTCGCTACCTTAAATCATAAAGCAAAAATAGTAAAATTCTAACTAACACAAGTACACAACTATATTCAAATTCAAAATTAATACATAACATATTATCAATGAATGTCATCAGGAGTGACCAAAACATGTTGAAAGTGGAACAAAAATCTCACATCAGCAAAAAAACAAAAGAAGAAAGCAAAATTCATCAAACCAAAATGGCTTAAGCTATTTTGGTGGAGGTGAGCCCAAAGATAATGAAGAGAAAGGCCTAAATGTGCAAGAAGTCTAATACTCCCAACACGATGCAAGAAGCCCAAGCATATAGGCCCATGGTTAATAAAATTTTAATATGGTATCAGAACCCGCCAGTGCCTTAATAGACTAAGAAATATATAGGACCCAAGTAAATAACCCACTAAGGAGAAGGTGGCAAAGAGCTAGGTTGCACTTAAAGATATTGAGCTAGATGAACAAGGAAAGATACAGCCATGAATCATGGGACCAAAAAGATAAAATGGACAATAGAGCTAAGGGAGCCAGGCTTATAGTCATTGATAAAGGCTTGAGGCAAGTTGAAGGTTGGTGGAAAAGTAAAGTCTGGCCAAACTATAATGAGGCAAATGACAACTAAGTTATAGAGCAAGCCCAATTGTATTTGAGAGGAATGTTGGAAATGTTGGAAGTGGAACAAAAATCCCACATTAGCAAAAAACGAAAGAAGAAAGAAAAATATAATCTAATAGGTCATCAAACTAAAATGGCTTAGGCCATTTTGGTGGCGGTGAGCCCAAAGATAATAAAGAGCCAAGATGGAAGGTTTAATATGCAAGAAGTCCATACTCTCAACATGATTCAAGAAGCCCAAGCATATAGAGCCCATGGTTAATAAAATTATAACAAAACACATCTCTAAATGGAAAAAAAATCTAGATCCATTTTTAATCTAAAATTAGCAATAAACAAATCTATCACTAATTTTAGTGAATTTGTCGCTAAATTGGGATATTTTTAATTTAATTTTTTTAATTTTTTGATAAAAATAAAGACACAATAGTTAAAAAAAAAATCATTAATTTCATCATTAATCTGATAAAAAAGATTAGCGCCAATTATTGAAGCCATTATTTAGCTACAGATTTTGTTTGTCCCTTATTCCATTACTAAATCGTTGGTAATTCCATTATTTCATCATAATTATTTAAATTTGATTTTTTCAATTTAATCCATCATAGGCTGATAGTATTCTCTTGCAAAATAGCAATGAAAATAAATTTGTCATTATCTATCACTTTCCTAGTAGTGAGGAGTAGTAAGCCTTTCTAGTTTTCCTTCAAATGGCCGCTACAACAATGTACCAAGCTTCCCAAAAGGATCAAGGACCACCTCATCTAAAGAAATGTAGGCCTAAAAAATGAAAATAAGTTATGTCATCAGATCATTTTGTCAATCTAAACTATTTGTTTGACATGGCTACACCAATAAGGAAGCAAAATAAATCTAAGACTCTATAAACAATTTGTTGTTAAAGATGCCAACATCATATTTGCCATTGGCAATTTTATGGCCTTTCATATGAAAGATAATAGGGAAGTGAAAATCCAAATCAATGAATTTCATAAATTGCTCAAAGATTTCAAGAATGAAAATATATCCAAATCAATGAATTCCATAAGTTGCTTAAAGATTCCAAGAATGAAAATATCAACTTAATAAGAGGAATTTATTGTGCCTCATTGAAAAATTGCTCGAATCGTGGAGCCACAATAAGTGATGGTTCAAATACAAAAGGAAGCAAATGTCATTGGAGGATTTAATTGTTCACATTGTCATTGAACAAGGAAAGAATAAAAGTCAAGTTAAAGATAAAAAAAAAAAAGAACTTCCTTTAATGCCAACATTGTCTAAGATAAGCAATCTAATCACACTAATTATATGATTCAAATAAATCTAGTTATAAGTCTAACTACAAATTAAAAACTTATAACCCAACTTTCAAGATAAAGGGGACTTGTTTTACATATGGTAAGCTAGGCCATTGTGCCTCACAATGCAGACACAAAGTAAAAAATTAAAAATCCTACCAAACCCAAATCCAACTTGGTTGAGACAAATGAAATAATTGTTGCAATCATTTCAAGTGAATTTCGTGGCTAGTTTAAAAGGTTAGGCAGTAGAATCTGGTGGTACAAAGTACATTTGTGCCAATCGAGATGTTTTTATCTATTATACTATTGTGGAGGAAAGGAGAAGAATATGTGTACATGGATGATGTAAATAATGTTCATGTCTTTGGAAAAGGGAAAGTTTTTCTTAAGTGACTTCACGCAAAGTTTTAGCATTTAGTAATGTGTTCTATATTCTAAATATCCTAGCTAATATAATTTTTATGGCTTTGTTGGGAAAAGTTGGGATCAAATTTACTTTTGAGTCTGATAAAATTGTCATTACTAAGAATAATGTGTTTGTAGACAATATCTAATAAATGACTATTACACATATCTAATAAATGATAAAATTGTCATTTCCAAAATTTACTTTTGTACTGATATGAATTTACTTTTGAGTATGATAAAATGGTCATTCCCAAAATTTACTTTTGAGTATGATAACTTATAGGAGAAGTTATTCTTTTTGCATGTCGCATTCAAAATAGGATCCCATATAAGAAGACTTGTAAAATATCTTTAAATTATGGAAGGATTATTCACCTAATCTAAAATATCTAAGAGTGTGGGGTTTATTGCTAACATCTTGTTGCCTAATTCTAGGAAGAGGAAAATAGGTTCTAAGACTTCTAACTGTGTGTTTATTGGATATGTTGAACACAGTGTTGTATATAGATTTCTAATTTTGAAAAGTGATGTGTTAGATTGAAATATCATAATTTAGGCAAAAAATGCAAAATTTTTTGAATATGCCTTTCTACGTAAAATGAATGTTGAAAAATTACCTTTGTATTCTTTTTCTCAAATTAAAATTAATAGAGATTTTGAAAATGAATTAAGAAGTAAAAGATCTAAAAAAAAAAAAGGATTTTGGAAATGACTATTACAGATATCTAATAAATGATAATCATTTACCTTTTTGTTTCAGTTAAAAATACTTTTTTTTGGAAATACGTTATTAATTAAATCAATTTCACAAAATAAAACCTAGAAATTTATTGATTTAACTCATGGTACTAAACTAATATGTTGCAAATGGATTTTTAAGAAAAAAAATTCAGTCTTGATGGATCTATTGATAAGTATATATCAATATTTGTAACAAAAGATCTTGCATAAAAAGAATTGGACTATTTTAATACTTTTATTCCAATTGTTGAGGATATAGTTTGTATTGCCTTATCTCTTATTATTATTATTATTTTTTTGTATTTCATATTTTCTAGAACTTAGCTTGTATTTTAGAATTAAAATTGTATAGCTATAGGACTAATCCTTATCTTTATAATCTGTATAAATATCAGAGTTGTATCACTAAAATAAATTAATCAAAACTAGTAGGTTTCACATAGTATCAAAGCTACATTAAAAATCATCTCCTCTTCTCTACAACACCAAATCTCCTTTCCTGTAGATTTTTTTTTTCTTTCAAAATCGAGACATTATTACCATGGCAAACCAAAATAATCAACTTGCTCTTCCTATTGCCCAACCTACTCCATCCATAACTTAACTTACTTTTGCTATTAAGCTTACTCCTGGAAATTTCTTGGCTTGGAAAACACAGTTTGTTCCTTTACTAAATTATTGTAATTTGACAGGCTTTGTTGATGGCAGCCATATAGCCCCTTCAATTACCATTCCCTCCCTGATAGATCCAAACCAAACAATACTCAATCCAACCTATATTACTTGGTTTCAGAGGGATTAACTTTTGCTTTCATGGTTACTCTCCTCACTAACAAAGGAAGTATTTCCTTATGTTCTTGGTTTAACATCTTCTCATGCTATTTGGATTGCAATGCTTTTGGATCAGTTTCTCAAAATTGATAGCTTCAACTTAATATTGAGCTACAAGAACTGAAGAAAAATGATATGACAATTTTGGCTTACATGTATAAGGCTAAGAGCCTTGCCGATGAATTAGTTACTATTAGCCGCACCATAACTACAGCTGAGTTTAATGCCATTATTTATTGAAACATAGGAAGTGAGCTTCATTCTATAATTTCAGCATTAAATCTTCAAACTAAGCTGGTATCATTTCAGGAACATCATAGTCAATTGTTGGCTCATGAAATATTGCTTCGAAGTATGCAAGAACCTCCTTAAGCTCTTGTTTCCTACCACCAAAATCATGCACGACCACAACCATCAACATCTTTGAGTATTACTGGTTACTCTTTTCAGAACAATTCTTATCGGGCTAAAGTTCAATGCTAAATTTATGGCTATTATAATCACATTGCATATAAATGTCATTAATGGTATCATCGTTATGCTGGTTCCTCACAACCCTCAGCTCATATTGCCTATCAATCAGGTTACAATGGTGGTCATCATGCCTATCAATTTGCTGCTCCTAAACAATTGAATCATATTGAATGGACACCAGTCTCTAGGGCAACTTATCACATGACACCAAATCCAAATGCATTTTACAATGTAACTAATTTCAAGGAAATGGATCAAATTCAAATAGGTAATGGGCAAGGTATGATTGTTGAAAATCAAATGAAAATCAAGGTACTACATTTATTCCTTCTTTAAATAAGAACAAAAATTTGACTCTCAAGAATGTCCTGCATGTCCTATCTTTAACTAAATCTTTACTTTTAATTCAGAAATTTACAACTGACAACTCATGTTTCTTTGAGCTTTGGCTAACCTATTTTATTGTTAAGGATTAGAAAACTAGGGAAATCCTGTTGCAAGGGCCGAGTGAAGCATGCTTATATTGTCTTTATCATAGATAAAGTAAGCGTTCATTTGTACAGGTGGTTCTTTTGCATATTGGCATGCTCATCTGGGTCATCCTCATGCTAAAGTAGTTTCCAAAATCATTTTCGCAAATAAATTAGATTGTTTTAGTTTTGTTCAATCTTTTTCTATTTGTCATTCATGTAAGCTAGGCAAACTAGCACATCTTCCTCTTGCGTCTGTTAAACATACTAGTTACCGCCCTTATGAGATAATCCATTATGATGTTTAGGGGCGGCCACTAGTATTATCCAATTTGGGTTTCTCTTATTTTGTTTTATTTGTTGATGATTACACATGTTTCATGTGGATCTATTTTCTAAAAAATAAAAAGTCAAGTGTTTTAGATGTTCAAACAATTTGAAGCTTTAGTCGATCATCAATTTAATTGCAAAATCAAAGCTTTTCATTCTAATTAGGGTAGTGAATTTCAAAAGCTAAATTCATACTTTAAACAAAAAGGAATCATTCATCGAATAGCTTGTCCCTATACACATGAACAAAATGATATCTCAGAAAGGAAAATTCATCACATAGTTGATAATAGTCTCACTTTAATGGCACATGCTAGAATTCCATTTCGTTTTTGGCCTTATACATTTCAAACTAGTGTTCAATTAATCAATTATATGCCAAGTCTTGTGCAAAAAAATTCCAATCTTTTTGAGAGGTTGTTTAGGAAATCACCTAAACATTTTACTCTAAAGATATTTGGCTTAGTTGTTTTCCCATTCCTAAGACCATACAACAAACACAAATTTTCTTTTCATAGCATTGAGTGTGTTTATCTTAGGAACTCACCTACCCATCATGGTCATCTTTGTTTAGATATTTCTACTAATCATATCTATATTGCTTGTCATTATCAGTTTAATGAAAGTGTTTTTCCATTTAAGTCGAACTAATGACACATCAATGTATAGCAAGAACCACAAGTTTCACCATGGTTGACAATGACTACTTCACCTCCGCCATTGCTATCAAGAAATTTTTTAAATTCTATTTCTTTATCCACACCAGAAAACAATTTTAACTCAACTACTACTCCTAATATCTCTTTACCACATACTCCTGGCTCATCTCAACTAGTCCTTTTTTCTATTATCAGTCCAAAAATCACTCAACATCATGATTTACAGCCACAATGACTATTCCTAACATTTTTCCTTTCCCGTCCTTGCCTAATCAACTAGTCCTGCTATCTTCCCCTCATCATCATCCAATTTCTCACAATACCGACAAAATTCCATCTCCTATACATCTGCAACAATCACCACTAGGTTTGAATTCGGTGGTTGATCCTCCTAAAAGTAATACTGAAACTTCAATTGATTCCTTATCACTTGACTCTTCTTCCCAAACACATGTATATTCTTCTTAATTAAGACAATGCACCCATTAGATGGAAACACACCTAACTCCTAACAAACGTTATGCTTTCTGACAGTTCACAACCCACCAAAAGAAAATTTTCTACAAACTGAACCAAGGACATTTAATCAAGCCTCTAAATTTAATGAATGGAATGTTGCAATGTCCAAAGAAATTAATGCTCTCCTTACTAATTCCACTTGGAATTTGGTTCCAAAGCCTTGTAATACTAACATTGTAGGGTGCAAGTGAATTTTTAGAATCAAGAGGAAACCGAATGGCAGTATTGATCATTACAAAGTATGGCTTATGGCTCAGGGATTTACTCAACAATCTAGTCTAGATTACAAAGAGACCTCTAGTCCAGTGATTAAGGCCACAACCATTCGCATTATGTTGGCTATTGCTTCTATGAATAAATGGCCTTTAAGACAAATGGATGTTTCAAATGCTTTCCTACATGGTTATTTACAGGAAAAGATTTTCTTGGCTCAACCTCTAGGATTTGTTGATCATTCAAGAACGGATTATGTTTATTAACTCAATTGATCTCTCTACAAGCTAAAATAAGCTCCACGGGTTTAGTTTAAGCGATTGAGTGACTATTTATTGTCTTTGAATTTTGTATCATCCAAGGTTGACCACTCTTTATTTATTCTTTGAAGTAGTGCTAATGTTGTCTTTATTCTTGTATATGTTGATGATTTGATCATTACAAGGTCTGATTCTCACCTAGCGTCGTTTCTTATTGAGCATTTGAAAAGGGAATTTCCTATAAAAGATCATGGTGAGCTTCACTATTTTCTTGGGCTTAAAGTCCAGAAGCAAGCAGATGGTATTGTGGCCTCTCAAAATAAATATATTTTAGATTTGCGTGAACAAATTGGTATGATAGTACTAAAATCGTGTTTGACTCCTATTACTACCAAGCCCATACTAACGAAAAACAAAGGGCAAGAAATTGTTGAAGCTAAACAATATCGTCAACATGTTAGAGCTCTTTAACATATCACCATAACACGACCTGGCATCATATATACAATGAATAAACTCTGCCAATATACGCATTCCCCTAGTTCAGAGCATTAGGTAGCTTTAGAACCCTACTTCATTTCTTACAAGGCTCAAAATTGAAAGGTTTGTTCTTTCCCCATGATTCAGCTCTTCAACTTCATTATTATATGGATAATGATTGGGGTGGAGACTTAGATGATAGATCTCCACTAGTGGTTATGGTATGTTTTTAGGCAATTCCTTGGTATCTTGGATGGTAAAGAAATAAGCAATAGTGGCAAGATCATCAACAGAAAGTGAACACAAGACTACTACTCATGCTACAGCTGAATTAATTTGGTTAAAATCCTTATTGAAAGAACTAGGTTATTTTAGTCCAAAATCAACTTTGTGGTGTGACAACATTAGAGCTTTATATCTTCTAACCCATTTTTTCATGCTCGAACTAAGCACATAGAGTTGGATTTTCATTTTGTGCATGAACATGTAGCAAATGGTTCATTTAAGGTTCAATTTTTACCCACTACGTATAAAGTTGCTGATGTTTTTACAAAACCATTGTCCATCACTCGGTTTTAGCACTTATTTTCGAAGCGATTTTTACCTTTGCTAATGCAAAATAGAACCTAAAACTTGGTTGATTTACCTCTAAAATAATAGGTTGCAAATGGATTTTTAAGAAAAAAAATTAAATCTTGATAGCAAAAGATTTCAAACAAAAAGAAAATTTGGATTGTTTTAATACTAATAACTAGAATTTCTTCTATTTGAGTTTTAATTACATTAGCATTTATAAATAAACTTGTTATTCACTAAATGGATGTAAAAATTGCTTTTTTACATGTTGAACTTGAGAAAGAAATTTATATATTACAACCTAAATGGTGTGTGATTTTTGGTAAAAAAAGATAAAAGTTTGCAAATTATTGAAATTCTTGTATGGTTTAAAACAAACTCCAAAATAATGGCATGAAAAATTGATAAAGCATTATTGTTTGATGCTGTACTTTAGTTGCATATTATAAATATGTTTATACTAAAATTGTGAATAATGATTGAATTATTATTAGCTTATATGTAGATGACATATACCAAATGCTTTCTTACCTCTGCTTGATATGAAAGATTTTGGATAAGCAAATGTTATATTTAGAGGTAAATATAACTAAAATAGATAAAGGTTTGATGTTCCCAAGAATATTATATTGAAAATTTCTTAAAAGATTTGGACACTTTGAGTATACTTTATTTTTGCACCTTATGATTCAAATTCCTAATTAAAGTAAAACAAAGGAGATAATATTTTACAAAATGAACATTCTCAAATTATTAGAAGTCTAATATATTTGATGAAATATATTTTTTTTATGGATGCTCTAAGGACATAGTTAAAAATGCATCAAGACATTCTAATTAGGCCAGCACATCTTTAACATCGATATCACAATAAGTCTCTAGTAATTTATTAAAAATATATTAAAAAACAATAGTCAAATCAAGAATATCAATAGTTAGCAAGCTATCTAACTAAACAAACAAAATAAAATAATGAAATAAAATAAAAAAATTCTAATTGCAAAACCTATAGTGGAACTGCCCCGATTGCATCTAAAAAGGGTTATATGAACAAAAATCAGGAACAATATTCTCAAAAGAATGGCTCATGAAGATGGACCGCTCTATATGAAAGGACATCGGTGACACTATTAGCTTCCCTATAAACATAAGTGTTAATAAAAGAAATACTCTCCATACAGTAAAGGCAAGTCAAACATGCAAAGAGCCGTTGCCATGGAACACGAATTATCTTTTATCTAAAATAATTTACCACATAAGGTGAATCAGTTGCATGCTAAATTTTCCAATTTGGTGTGCATGATCCAAAGCATGAATTGCTACTCCAAGCTCAACCTCAAAGGCAAAGCATATCCCTATTAAATGGCCACATAGGATAAGACCAAACTAACCCGATACTTATATTGTATGTAGACTTAGCACATACACTCATAGTCCAATTTATGATCATTAGAACATATTGCTTTGAATATTAAATATTTTAAAGGTATCATAAATTATATATGGTATGTTGTATGGTGGATTTTCTATTGTCCTATAAAGGTATAATAATACAAACTAGATCTTTGATTCAAATGAGATAAAATCTTAGGAGGGATCTTAGGTGGGAGTGTGATGCACTACAAGTATACTAATTAAATAATAATTGCTAAGTCCACCATGAAATATAAGTTTATAGCTCTACAGATGGTAAGCAATGAAGTCGAGTTATTAGGGAAATCAAAGTCATAAGCACAGTGATAAGAAAAGAGAAAAAATAATGTAAATAAATTTTGCATTATTCAATCTCTCAATAAACCTATGTCAATGGTCCCTCGAATAGATAATCCACTAATGCATTATATTATAATTTTTTAAATGGATAAAATTGCAAGTCCTCTCACAATATTATCACAAAGGCACTCTATCCATGCACTTTGTGGCATATCACTCAACAAGCATTACTATTGTAACTTTATCACAATATTAGGCCAAAGTCACAACTTAATTATTAGATAAAAGCCAATTTCATACTTGGGAAAAAAGTCAAAGAACCTCTCCTATAATACTCCTATTTATAATATTACTCACTATTAATCCTACCTTAATAAGGATTCTCTGTCAATTAGGAATAACATTAAAATAAGAATTCTACTCTATATAGGAGTAATCCTCCACTTAATTGAGTAATATTTCTCACATAAGAAATAGAAAAAAAAAAGTCTCTTCTAAGAACCATTAAGATTTTTGAGTCACAATCTTAACACGAGTCGCTAAGAAATTTCTTAGCTAATATTCCATTAGAAATGAAGCTACCATCATCTATACCTATGTATTGTGATTACCAAGCTATAATAGCCCTAATTACTTTGCCTAAGATATGATATTGTAAAGAATTTATTAAATGATGGAGTTAGGTCAATTGATTATGAAAGATCAAGATGAACATAACTTATCCTCTGACCAATCTATTAGGTAAGAAAATAGTGAATGAAACATCAAAAGTGATGGGACTTACATCTTTAAAGAGGAACTAATAATGATAGTAACCCAATCTATGTGATTAGAAATCCCATGAAGTAGATTCATATGCGTTATAATAAGTTAATATTAGTTTAATTAGTAAGTTGAAAAAGGGTTGAGCTTTATTCTTAATGCTTTCCATATCTATTATGGTTAGTGTATTAGTAATATATACTTGTTGGAAACACCTATATGAGTATAGAGTGGGCTGCTCTTATGAAATCTTAGGCATGGTTTGTAAAGTACTCATGAAAATCCAATATGCATGGTTTGTAGAGTACTCATGAAAATCCAAAAAATAGAAATTAAATTTCTAAAATTTCCATAAATTATGGCTTATTTGTTTGAAGTTTTGGTTCATAACCCTAAAAACACTAAATCTATGAATTTTATTGTATTTAATTTACCTAGAAAAGATTTCCAAAGTTTCTTTTTAAAATTTTTCGAAATGTGGAAAATAATTCTAAGTCTTGAGATATTTTAAAAGGTAAAAGAGTCAAGAATCTCAAATCTCAAATTTATAAGTTTTGACAAAACTTTTTTAAATCGAAAATCTTTTTTGCCTTAGTAAAGAGCAAAAAGTACCAAAAAAAAAAAAGCAGAAAAAAAAAGTCTCTCCTCTCTTTAAAAGAAAAGTCTCTCTCTTCTCTCTCTAAGCCAACAAACCCATTCCTTTCTCATTTAATGAGGTTGTCAATGCCTCTGAGTGCCAATGACATGAGATTTGCTATTTTCCTTCTTTTTTTTTTAGTTTGTTTTAGTTCTCTCAATGTATTTTAGGAGTTTTGTTCTTTCCTTGATTTTTTTTAAATTTTGTTTGGATTTTATCTTTATCTAATGTCCTACTAGTCTAATCTTGTTAGATCTAGTCTAGATTTAAAGTTGTAAATTGAGGGAGGAGGCTATAATTATTGGTGTGATCTGCTGCTGATATGTCTCCACTAACTATGTTAGTTCCCTTGTATATATTCCTTTATTAGGAAATTTATATTATAGCCTAATTAGTTTCCAAACTAGGTTTAAAACCCATTATTCTTCTTTGTTATAAATACTACTATTTCTTCTAACAAATAATATAGAAAAATACTTTCTCAATTCTTCTTCTATTGTGTCATGGTATTAGAGTGACAATCCAAGGTGTTATATGGATTTATGTTACACTTGTCATAGAACATAAGGAGAACCTAGAAAAAAAAAATATATTTGACCTATACCTAGCTAGAAAATTCATAAGACACCAAAATCATAACAAAATCAAGTGTGCTAGTTGAGCACAAAAAGCATGATGAAAATTTGACTGTTACCCATGCTTGAAGATTAGACAGCTAGGATGTGCATGCCTTAACCCAAAATTAGACCTAGAATCAAATGACAACCTATGATGCTCATGTAGCTCATATTAGCATTAAGCTAGATGGAACTACCTATTCTTTATGGTCCTACATTATTGAGATATATATCTTTGGCAAAGACAGATTAGGATATATTAATAGAGACTTTTTGCAACCAGAACCAACATATCTAACTTTCAAAAAATGGAGTACTAAGAATGTAATTGGGAAGGGATGGTTGATCAATTCTATGGACCCATTGCTGATCAACAATTTCATTTGCTTTCCAACTATAAAATTGGTATAGGATTCAATTTTCACAGCTTACTTTGATGGCACTGATACATTTTAAGATACATCTTAAGTTTATGATTTGAAGAAGTGTATGACTAGGATGAGATAAGCTGAGGGATCCATTAAATCATATTAAAATGGTCTTTAAGGCTTGTGGAGGGAAATTAATTTTCATCATCCAAACCTAATGGAATGTGCTGTTGATATACAAAAATACAGCATAATCTTATAAGAAGATAGAGTTTATACCTTCTTTGATTGATTAGACGAATAATTGGATAAGATCCAGGGTGATGTACTTCATATTCAAGCATTTCGTACATTTTAACAAGCCTATGGTCATGTTCAAAGAGAAAGCACTAGACAAGTAGTAATGTTGACAAACACAGAGACTACTCTAGGCATTGTTATGGCATAGGACCACAACCAACACTCCATATTTCAAAAATAGGGTCTTCATCTGCAAATGATAGAAGGCCAAATCCAAATGAAACATTGAAGACTAAAATAAAAGGAGGAGGCTGAACCCATTATGGAAACATGAAACATACCTATGAAACCTATTTTAAGTTATATTGGTATCTAGGATGGTGGAATGAACTCAAGGTATGAAAATCGTGAGGGAGAGTGGTGGGTCAAGACATGCAGCTTTAGTAAATGTAGAATCTAAATTATCTCTTATTTCATAGGTTGAACCTATAAATGAGTCCACTACTCTTAATGATCAAGGTAATAGACAAGATAGAAGTAGTTATGCTTTGCTTAGTTTTGAACAAGGTGATTACAATGACTGGATAATTGACTTAGTGCAACAGACCATATGATTTTATATCTAGATGACTTTATCAAAATCATAGAACCCAAAAGAAGTAGTGTTTCTAGTGCTAGTGGAGTTAGATATCTAGTTATATGAGCTGGAACTGTAGCTTTAACTCCATCTCTTTCTTTATCAAATATTTTACTTGTCCTATCTCTTTCACATAAATTGATGTCTGTTGGTAAAGTAAATTTCGAACTTAATTGTGTTGCTCTAATTTATCCTACTTTTTGTCTTCTTCAGGATATTATCATTAAGGAGTTCATTAGGCACATTACTAAAAGGGAAGGCTATATTACATAGATGATTTTAGTTCTAGTATGGCAAATAATGTGCACCATACGGTCAGTACAAAAGAGAAACATATTTGGCTATAGCACTGCCACTTGGGGTACCCATCATTTAGTTATATGAAATATTTATTTCCTGAATTGTTTTCCATTTTGCATGATTCATATAATCTAACAAGAAGTCATCATGTGCCTTTCCCAATTAGTTTGAATATAAATGATATTCCTTTTGCTCTAATTCATTTTGATTTTTAGGGACCCTCTCCAATTACTAGTATTTTTGGCATTCATTGGTTTATAACCTTTGTCGATGATTGCAGTTGAATGATTTGGTTGTACTTGTTAAAACATAAAGATGAGGTATTTGGTATGTTTCAAGCATTTCTTGACATTTTTCAAATTCAACTTTTAACAAAAATTCAAATTCTTTGGTCTGACAAAGGTGGTGAATATGCTAATCATGAATTTCAAACTTACTTCCAAAAACATGGTCTAGTTCATGAAACCTCATGTGTCCACAGCAAAATGGTGTTGCTAAATGGAAGAATAGACATATATTAGAGACAACAAATCCTTTATTAATTAAGCAAATGTTCTTAGTACATATTGGATCAATGAAGTCACCACAGCTATGCACTTATGGAACAAAATGCCTTCAAAGCTATTAGATTTCAAGATTCCATTATAGGTTCTATCTAACCATGTTTCCTTACCTTCTATTTTGATGATTCCCACACATATATTTGGATGTGTTGCATTCGTTCACCTCCATAAAAATCAATGCACCAAGCTTGATCCTTGTGCCATTCGTTACATTTTTTGGAGTATGCCTCAAATAAAAAAGGGTACCATTGTTACAGCCCTACCACTTTTAAGGCCTTGCTGAGGCACCAGTCCAATCCTCTAAGAGGGGATCAAAATGCTCATTCGGATTTGAACTTACATTGGAGTCCTCAGGCTCAAATAGGTTGATTTTGAAAATAATTTTGGGAGTCGCCATCTTAATTTTATTTAATTGGAAAAATATTAAGGAAAAAATTCAAATTAACTGTAATTTTATCCCAAAGAAAAAGTACATTGGCCTCGAGACTAAAGAGAATTCGGTGATTAGATTTTTAGTTTTAAATAATCTTGATTTAGCTCCTGAGTTTAATTTGACTTAAAAATTGATTTCATGAATGATAAGTACAAATTGTGATTAAAATGCATGAGCATGGCATAATTATGGATGTATGGAAAATTATTTATAGGCAAATGGAGATAAGGTGTTTTAGGGAAGAAAATGTAAAAAGACCAAAAGGATAAGCACTAAAAAAGGATGACGATTATGAGGGAGGGGCAAAAATGAAAATTTAAACCAAAAAGAGAGGACCAGCTTCCTAAGAGGCCTACACCAGCTACCATAAGGAGGCCTTGTGACATTGCAGGCCAAATTTGTTGTGGGTCCTTTTCTTTTTATTTTTTTGGAGATTGATGATGGTTAGTGTCGAAAAATTAAGTGGCCATGTAGTAATGTATTTGAAAGCCCATTTTTCTTTCAGGGGCTCTCTTCCTTTACCTCTTCCCACTAACCAGATAGCATAAATACTATGCTAGCTCAGAGTAGTGCACTAATCTTACCAGGTGTCAAGCTATAGTTGCATTATAAGGTTACAAAATTAAGAGTTCATACCACTAAGTGTACTTACATTACTATGGATGTCAACTTTATGGAAATTGAAAATTTTTTCTCTCCACAAATATCCACTTCTTCCATTCAGGGGGAGATGGTTGACGAAGAGTCTGAACAAAAACAACATCAACCTTTTGAATTGATAAATGAGGAAAACGAAGTGCTGCTGGTTGAAAAAGGTAGAGAGAATGTGGAAAATAGTAACTTATGAGTTAAATCATAATGATAACAATGTTGAATATGAAACTACTCTTAAAGAAGCCCCTCACTTTGATGTCCAGATGCCCTAAGTCTTAAGAATATTCTTAAGGTAAGTTCCCACACATCTTACTATACTCATACCTTAGATAATCCTTCTGGTTATAACTTACCTTTCAAGCATAATAAAGGTAAGCCTTTGATTCGATATTCAATAAATATTGAGAGCAAAAGGGCAAAATATCCAATAACCAACCATGTAACTCAAAGACTGTCTGAGCCTCTTAAAGCCTTTATGCATAAGTTGTCTTATCAGATTACATATGGAGTATATGAAGCCTTAACAAATCAAAAATGGACTCAAGCAATTAAAGAAGAAATGGATGCTTTATGAAAGACAAAAACATAGGATCTTATTCCATTGCCAAAGGCAAAAAAAAAAAAAAAAAAAAAATGGTTGAGTGTAAATGGGTGTTTTCCATTAAACATAAGCCATATGGGTTTATTGAAAGACAAAGGAGAGGCTTGTTGGAAAGGGTATACACAGACATATGTATAGACTATCAAGAGACTTTCTCTCCCTTGCAAAGCTGAATATTATTAGAGTTTTGTTATTTCTAGCAGCAAACTTAGATTGGCCCTTATATCATTTTGATGTAAAGAACCCCTTCATTTATGGTGATCTTTAGGTGGAGGTTTACATGGACATTCCATCAAGATACACTACAACTGCTAACATTGAGTTGTGTGTAAATTAGGAAGAGCAGTACACTACAACTGCTAACACTAAGTTATGTGTAAATTGAGAAAAGCATTGTATGGACTTAAACAACCACCTCGGACATGGTTTGGACAATTTAGCCTAGCTATGAGGAGATATGGTTTTAGCATAGCAACTCGGCCCATACTCTCTTCATGAAACATCAACAAGGAAAGGTAATATCATTGATAATTTATATAGATGACATGATTATCACTAGGAATGACATGGAAGATATATCTAGACTTTAAGAGAAATTGGCTAAAGAATTCGAGATGAAAAGTTTAGGAGAACTTAAATACTTCCTAGAGATTGAAGTAGTTAGATCAAGACAAGGTATTTCTCTAATAAAGAAAATATATGCTTCATTTATTGTTCGAAGTGGGATTAATTGATTATAAACCAGTTGACACACCAATTGTTTAGAACTATAAATTTGAAGAATTTCAATTTTAAGTTCCAACTAATAAGCAGAGGTATCAAAGGTTAGTGGGAAAGTTAATTTACTCGTCTCACACCTGCCTAGATATCGCTCATGCTGTTAGCATAGTGAGTCACTTCATGCATAGTCCAATCGCAAAACATAAGAATGTAGTAATTCGAATACTTCGCTAACCAAAGTCAGCCCCTAGAAGAGGAGTTATATTTTGAAAGAATAATCAGCATAACATTGATGGATACATAAATGTTGATTGGGTAGGGAATGTTCTTGATAAAAAATACACATTAGGTGATTTCACCTTTGTAGGTGGAAATCTAGTAACATAGAGAAGTAAAAAACAAAAGGTAGTGACATTATCCAGTGTCAAAGCTGAATTCAAAGGAATGGCAAAAAAGGCACTATGAACTTCTTTTGGCTTAAAAGGCTATTAACTGAGATTGGTTTTGCTCCAAAATCTAAAATGAATTTGTTTTGCGATAATAAGGCTGTCATTAATATTTCTCATAATCCAATTCAGTATGATTGGACAAAGCACATTGAGGTGGATTGACATTTCATTAAACAAAATCTAGGTGAGAAAGTAATTTGGTTTCCATTTGTAAAATCTAAAGAGCAACATGCAGATATACTTACAAAGGTCGTATCTAGTAAGGACTTCCACAACTCACTTGCCAAGTTGGGCATTAGAAATATCTATGCAAGTTGACATGATTTGTTGTTGATATGTCTCCACTAACTATGTTAGTTCCTTTAGTTCCTTTGTATATATTCTTTGATTAGGAAATCTTTATTGTAGCCAAATTAGTTTCCTAACTAATGTCCAAAATCCATTATTCTACATTATTATAAATACTATTGCTTCTTCCAGTAAATAATATAGAAAAACACTTTCTCAATTCTTCTTCTATTGTGTCAATAATGATATATATGAAAAACTTCTCAGTAATGAAAGTGAAAACTTAAAGGAACTATCTGATATTAGTTTCTTAGTATTGATTTTCACATATGTATAGAGAGAGTTTCTAAGTTTTCCATATTTTATTATAATTGATTTAAATTGAGTAGTTTTCAACAATATGCATTCAATTTCTAGGTTTTGATTTTTGTGCTCGTATAATTTTATTTTTTGGTTTATCATCTACCTAAGTGGAGAGTTCTTTTCAACATGGTACAATATGAAATTGCATTCCTTTTTCAAAGTCCCCATGTAGAACCATAGGTTTGAAATTTAAATCCTTTTGAAATGGTGAGTAGAGATTATCTTGACTTTTAAGCATTGCAAGATGGGCTAATTTGTTTTTCTAAGCCGGATCTAGAAATTGCAAGGAGGCAAAAATTATTAAATAATAATAGTATCATATAGCTTAGACTGAACAGTGAACATGTGGGCCATGAGTCATAAATTGCTCAAACGGCCAAAAGTCCAAATCTATTACCTGATCAAATTAAAAAAAAAATATTTGGCAAAAAAAAAAAAAATCAAATAAAAAAAATATTGTACAAAAATATATGGATGGCATTGATATACATTAGAATATTCAATCCACACGAGATAAAATGAAGAAAATATATATATAAAAGTAAAAAAGCATTCAAGATAAGCAATCTCTAACATTTTGGCACTGATAGTGGGTTTTTCAAGCACCACGTGGTGACTTACGATTCCTTCAAATTATTTATAATTATTTATTTAATGTATATATCAAAATAAATAAATAAATAAAATTAAAAAGAACCCACAACATAAAGTAATGGTAGGCCATTAGCTGTATTGGAGCTAATCCAACCAAAGATAATGGTTTCGTCAGGTGTACGTTTCCTTTTATCCCTTCCCTTTTTTTTTTTTTTTTTTTTTTTTTTTTTTTTTTTAAATAATTAATTTAATTAGTATATAAATTTAATTTTCATTTTTCTCAAAAAAAAAAAAAAAAAAAAATCATTTCACTCACGGACCATATTCAAAACCCGTGTTGTACAATAATGGAAGGATTCAGGGGCGAACTAGACGTGAAAAATTGGATGGGCCAACTACAATAAAAAAAAAAAAAAAAATTCAAATTAATGAGAGAATATGGGTAATTTTTTAATTGTTATATTAAATACTAATCATAAACATATAAAAACAGGTATAAAAAGTATATACAGAAAATGAAATATTTTAAAATTTGGCGGGCCATTTATATATATTTTTTAACAAATATATAAAAATATGAGTAAAAAAAATAATTTTTTAAGAATTTGAGGGGCATGCACCTCGCACTACAATATAGATCCGCACTAAGAGGATTTTGATGTGAGCTAAATGAATTTGGGGCCCTTATTAGGTGAAATCGGAATTGTGAAGGGGATTCTAATCTCTCACATTAAAACATGACCAAATTGGTTGAACTTACAAGATAAGAAACTTATAGTGTCTAGATGATCTATCTAAGTGAGCATTCTAATACTTAAATTAATATATGTTTTAGCTAGAGAATATATTATTAGATTATTAAGAATACCTCTTCCCTTGCTCCTAGAGTGTCTGAGGTATTTATAATGACTTGTCTTTAGGTTTAAGTCTCTAAAAAATAGCACAAGTACTACTGCTCCAAGTAGTTGGATAATGATCTCTTATTTTTCATGAAATAGAGAATGTAATAGAAGACCACAATTGAAGTCGGGGTTCATTTTTAGTCAAATATGGAGATCTACCGGCTGGATGATTTGTATTTGGGTGATTTATTTTGGGTGATTTATTTTGGGCAATCTAAATCTATGCAAGTTATTCTGGATGATTTGTATTTGGGCGATCTGGTGTATAGCGAGCTATCCTGGATGATTTGTATTTGCGCAATCTGATATCTAGGTTAGCTCGTAGCTCACTTGGGGTGATCCATTCAGATTGATATGTAACAGATTTGTTGTTTTTAGTTATAATTTACTTTTTAATTAGTGGTGAATTTTGTAAACTTTGAATTTCTATTTATTTTATAAAATTCTATTTTTATATAGAAATGTATTATTTTATTATTTTCTTTATTAAAGCAAAAAAAAATTGAAGTTATATTTTTATTAAATTTTATATATTCATATGATTTGAAAAATATATTATTAATTGTAATTTTATTTAAATGTTAAATATGTGAATAAATTGAAGAAAGCATTTATATATTTAATTATGAAAATATTATAGTAGTTATTTTTAAGAAATTATATTATGATATTTGAATATTAATTTTTTAGAATTTTTAGAAATTAATATCATGTTTAATTAATTTAAAATATATCGTTAATTATATAGATTTTAATTGAAAGTTTTTGAATTTCGTTATAATTATCATTATTATTATGTTTAATTAATTTAAGAAAATTTATTTGGAAATTTTGAGATTTTGTTTATAATTCCTAAGTAATTATTTATTATAACAAATATTGGTGTTATTATTATTATTATTATTATTATTATTATTATTATTATTATTATTATTATTATTAACATAAGATACATATGTATATATATGTTTAAAAAAAAAAAAAGAAAAAAGATGAAGAGGGGAGTGTATCTGATTGGCTGGAAGCAGCCAATCAGGTAGTTGTGTCTTGAAGAAACAGAAAGAATGAAGAAGAGAAGGAGAAGGGGAGAGAGTGTGTGGCTATAGGGAGGAACGACCCACGTCTGGCCAACGTTGGGCTGCACGGTCACTACCAGCAGCTAGCCCACAGTCCAGTGACTTCGAGTGAAGCGACAGCACTGTGATCGGGCAACGGATGAAGGCTCATGCGAGGAGAGAAGGCTCACCAGTGCCGAATCTTCAATTTAAGATTCTGGCCTATTCCGGAGCAGAATTAGATGATTTTGGTCCTGTTCGACTCCTGGTGGCAAGAGCTTCAAATTGGTACCTGCCATGCCTCCGATTGACCATTGGAGAAGGAGATTGTATCCAACACTACAACTTTGAGGGCGGATTCCGGCGACATGGTGGTGAGTAAGAAGAAATGAGTACCACCAATGGATTCCTAGTGTTGAGGTTGAACCTGATGACTTGAAGATCGCCCTGATCTACCACCAGTAGCGATAGTGCATGGTCGGCCAACGGTGCTCCAGCGCAGTGCGTGGGATAGATCCAACAGCTCCATCTTGCTGCTTCAATGCGCTTTCCATGTTCGTTCGATCGAATTGTGCAAGGATAAATTTGAAACTTACGAATTTCAATTATTATTGATTTATAGTTGATTTAAGTATGTTCATGAGATTTAATTGATAATTCTATGAATGGAATTGATTGTTGAGTGGTTTGTGGTATTGAGAGGACCCAGGAGGGGTCATTAATATTATATTGAGTTGTGTGGGCTATTGGAATTATTTAGAAGTGTTTGTTTTCTTTGTTGCTTGTGGCTAATGTCGTAGTTATAGGAGAAGCTTTGTCGAAATTCGCAAAGTCTTGGTAGTCAATTAAGTATGACTTTTTAGTGAGTCATTCGTGTTCTGATAATATTTTCTATTATTCAAAGGCGATATTTGGGCTTTCTTCCAGTCTAGTTGTCGCATTACACGAGGAGAGCTAATTAGAATTCATCAATTCTATGAGTTATATAGCCTAATTTAATATTTCATTTTTTATTTAATTAAAGTTACACTTGCAAACATGCATTGATTGTGTGTATAATATATATATATATATATATATATATATATATATATATATATATATATATATATATATATATATATATATATATATATATATATATATAATTATGCATTATGAATAGTATTTAATGTCTTGGCATCTGTATGTGAATGTTCATAAATGTTGTTATTGCATATTGGTTGTGGATGTTGGAAGGAAGTGGGATAATACAGTGCCCCTTAGAAACGTGGATTTGTGTATGATGATGTTATGATGATAGATGAGCTATGATTGGTGTATGACGGCTGCTGGCTTGCTCATAGCCTATGTGTTGCTGCCATTCGGGTCAGTGTTGTTAGGATGGTTGCGACTCTTATAATGGATTAAGAGAATGAGTTGGACTAAGAGAGTCAGGATAGAGAGATCGGCTCCCCACATTGAGAATTAGTGTGGTAATGTGGACTATGTCCTATCATTGTATGGTTTCGTGATTGTCTGTTTGTTTGACATAGTGCATTAGCATTATGATCATTGAGTAGTATATTATATTAGGATCTATATAGCTCATTGAGTTGAATGCTCATTTTTGTTCAAATTGTTTTTCATATCGTAGAATGAGCTTGTGAAGGAAATTGTAAATAGAGTTAAATTGCCTTTTTGTTTTTCGGCAGTATTCTGTAATTAAGTACTAAATTATGTAAATAATATTTGTATCATTACTTTAGAACTCTACAACGTTACGTCTGATATCTGTATTTTATTTTATTATCGGTTGTATTAAAATATATTTTCTGAGCTGATAAGTTGTTTGTTAAGTAAAAACCAATAATATGTTAATTGATATTTTTGAGATGATTGAATTAATAGCTAAGTGTGACGTTGATTTAAAATGTTGTTTATTTGGATTTGCTTAACATGTGGGTTTATAATCCCATTATGTGGTGGATTGTCGTTTAGTGTGATGTCAGACTTACTACGGACATTGAGAGTCACGTGCATCACCTGTGTCCTAGTATCGGTCATGTGCTCTTAGTTTCGAGGTGTGACAAATTTAATCTTTTGAATTTTAGAAAATAATATATTTGTAGAAAATAATGAATAAAATGTTTTTTATATAACAAATATAAATAATAATTACTGACAAAAGACATATTTATCATTATATTTTTTTAACTAGAATAATAACATAAGAATTAAGTTATGATTCTTTAAATATAATTTATTTACATAAAAAAAATATTTTTTACTAAATTGTGTGCATAGTATTAACTAAGTATTCTTGTGATTTTTCATATCATAATACAAATTTCGCAAATTTTTAAAAAATGTGCATCTTATAATACATTAATTTTATTTATTTTAACGATTAAAATTTTAAATTACTTAAAATGTTAGTTTATTTTTTATATTTATAATTTTTTTTTAAATTTTAAACAGTAAATACAAATAATTGAAGCTCATTTCAAATTCCAATGATAATTGTAGCAAGTTGAAAATATGAATATTATGTATATATTTTTATTGATCAAAATAAAAAAATTAAATATCAATTAAATAATTAAAAAAATTTTAACATTTAGACTTACTTATATAAAGAAGATAATTATATTGTAACTTCTGGTCTTATACTTTTAAAGGAGCGGTAAAAATTTTTAAAGAATCTTTAGGAGGCGGGTAATTATTAATTATTAGAAATTTTCAATTACATATAACATATGTTAAAAAGTTTTTAAAAAATTTTATATAGCATGTGTTAAAAGTTTTTAAAAAATTTTAGACTACTGCTTGTCCCTAGGCATCCACAACCGCTTCTAATCAAATTAGCTGGTGGTAGCACATGCAAACCCATGTGCCGATAATTTTTTTTTTTTTTTAATTTAATGAAAGTTAGTATCTAGAAATTTTTTTTTCAAAATATATAGATACACATGTAAAGACAGGAAAGTGACACATACACACTTTAAAATTATAACAATTTTGAATAGACACGTTAATTATTATATTCCACACAAGTACATACTATATTATTGATGTGGAAGTCAAAGTCTCAATTAACTCATTGTTAAAATTAATTTTCTTATTTATTCAATAGACATTAAATCTAAAATTCAAACCATAATAAGTTGGAATTTCAATGAAAATTGAATTAAAAAAATAACATGATTAATTATTTACATTAAAAAACTTTACCCTAAAACGAAATTCATAGACATTAAAAAGAAAAAAAAAAATGAAAGGGTATGTGTTAAGAGTTAGTTCAATCAATGAGTCACTTCCACTTCGTTTTCTTGTCAACCTAATATAGATGGTGTATATTATGTTTCTATTATATGTAAATAAATACATAATATTTCAAAAAAAAATTATATTTTATCATTGACCATTCTAAAACAAATCCCACATTTTCTCCATTTCTGTTAGCACATTTTGTGCTTATAATCGTTAACTTTTTAACATTACAATTTTTTTTTTTTGCTATAAATACCAAATTGTGCAGAAGGTTTAATTATCCGATAACAAAGCAAATTTCTTCTTGTTTCTCTTTTTGTTTTTGCTATTTCTTTCTTTCTTAGCAAAAGAAAAGGAGAAATAAGAAGAAATTTGATTTGATTGGCAACTACTATATGTGCGAGATAGTAGATGGCAAAGATATTAAGATGCAAATAAATGAATATCATAAACTATTGGAAGACTTAAAGGCCAAAAACATTATGCTTCAAGTAGAGTTTGTTGTGGGAATCCTAATTGAAAAGTTGTTAGAGTCATGGAATGATTACAAGCAACAATTGGAACACAAGCATAAGTAGTTGTCATTGGCTGATCTAATTACTCATATCATAATTGAAGATACCGATTGAGGGGAACTCAAAGCTACAAAAATAAAGGAGATGGCTTCGAAAGCAAATTTGGTGCAAAGCAAAGCTCAAAATAAAAGGTATGCCAATAAACCTAATCACTTTCATCAATCTGATTACAAACCCAAATATCAATCTGATTACAAACCCAAACAACTAACTCCACTACCTTTAAGAAAAAAGGAAGTTGTTTTTTCTATGGAAAGCCAGGTCATCATGCACCTCAATATAGAAAAAAGTTGAGAAATGACAATTCTCCTAAGCCAAACGCAAATTTGGTTGAAAGAGATGATTTTATTGTTGCGGTCATTTCTCATGCTAATTTTGTGGCCAATGTGAAAGAATGGGTGGTAGACTCAAGTGCTACCAAGCATATTTGTGCAAACAAAGATGCTTTTACCTCCTTCACTCGTATAAGGATGGAGAAGAACATGTTTATCTTGGTGATTTTCGAACTATGAAAGTTCTTGGTAAAGGAAAGATTCTTCTCAAACTTATATCTGGGAAGACCTTGGCTCTCAATGATGTACTTCATGTACCTGATATTAGAGAAATTTAATTTCTATATCTCTATTGGGAAAGGTTGCAATTAAGGTGTCATTTGAATATGACAAGATTGTAATGACAAAAAAAAAAAAAAAAATGTTTTTGTGGAAAAGGGTTATTGTAATCAGGGACTTTTTGTACTTAATATTTCTAATGTTATCAATGAAGATGCATCTTCTTTTGCTTACTTGGGTGATTCAATTGATTTATGGCATGTTAGATTAGGACATGTAAATGCAATTACTTGGTTCAATTTCTAGCATTAATAATGCATGCTTAAATAAATGTGAAATTTGTTGTGAAGTTAAATGAACTAAGAAAACATGTTTTTTCTATTCTAAGAGAATCTAAATTGTTGAGTTTAATTTATATTTATTTTGGTGATTTAAAACAAAAAATGACTAGAAATGGTAAAAAATATTATGTGACTTTTATAGATGATTATTCTATGTTTACTAAGATATATTTGCTTAGAAATGAAGACTAATCTTTTGACATATTTCTTTTATATAAAGCTAAAGTTGAAAATCAATTAAATAAAAAGATTAAAAATGTTAGATTAGATAGAGATGGTGAATATTTTTTATTTAATGACTTTTGTAAAAAGGAATAAATGATTTATAAAATTACTCCTCCTTATTCACTTGAATCAAATGAAGTAGCTGAAAGGAAAAATAGGACTTTAAAAGAAATGATGAATACTATGCTTGTTAGTTCTTCTCCTCTTGATAATCTTTAGGGTGAAGGTATTTTGTCTGCATTTCATTTGCAAGATAGAATACCATATAAGAAAACTGGTAAGACACCATATAAATTGTGAAAGAGCAATCCGCCTAACCTAAAATATTTAAAAGTATAGGGCTGTCTTGCTAAAGTTATGCTACTTGATCCTAAGAAAAGGAAAATTGGTTCTAAAACTTATGATTGCATGTTCATTGGATATGTTGAACATAGTGTTGCATAGAGATTCCTTGTTTCGAGAAGTGATGTGCTTGATGTTAATATTATTATTGAGACCAAAAATGTTGAATTCTTTGAACATATTTTTCCTTTGAAATCTGAGATTATTTCTCAAGCACTTGTTGAAAATATTTTTGAAAACTCTTCTGAGGAACTAAGAACAAGTAAAAGACAAAGAAAAGAAACCTCTTTTGGGAATGACTTTTACACTTATCTCATTCATAATGATCCTTTAACTCATTTTGAAGTTATTTTATTTGCAAACTCCCTTTTTTGGAAGGAAGCCATTAAAACTAAAATTGATTCTATTAATCAAAATAAAACTTGGATTTTGGTTGATTTCCCTCTTGGAGGTAAATATATTGGTTGCAAATGGATTTTTAAAAGAAATATAAACCACATGAATTTATTGAAAAATACAAAGCTAGACTAGTTGCAAAAGGTTTTAGTCAAAAAGAAAATATTGACTATTTTGATACCTTTGCTCCAGTGAGTAGAATTTCTTCTATTTGAGTTTTGATTACTTTGGCTTTGATCCATAAACTTTTTATTTACCAAATAGATATCAAAACTACTTTTTTAAATGGTGATTTAGAAGAAGAAATTTACATGTGCAACCAAAGTTTGCATCATTTTTGGTCAAGAAAACAAAATTTGTAGATTGCTTAAATCTTTATATGGCTTAAAACAAGCTCCTTAGCAGTGGTATAATAAATTTAATCAAATTTTGATTGGTAATGATTTTTCCTCTACTAAAGTAGATAAATGTTTTTATACAAAAATTGTTGATGGTGAATGTGTAATTATTTGTTTATATGTGGATGATATGCTCATATTTGGTACTAATCTTGACATAGTACTTAGGACAAAAAAATTTCTTGCTTCCAAATTTGATATGAAAGATATGGGTGAAGCAAATGTGAAATTGGATGTTAAAATTATAAGGAAGGATGATGGTATAACACTATCTCAAGAATATTATATTGAGAAACTTAAGAAGTTTATGTTAGGAGAAATTAATTTTCTTTCTGATATGCTAAATGTGAAAGTGATAAATAAACACAATATTTACATGGTTTACCAAATTTTGGCTATGTCCACGGGACTACTACAAAACTTTTACTATAGGGAGAAATTTGTACAATGTTTGCAAACACTCACAACTCACAATTTTGACCCCAATTACACTCAAGAATTTTTTTATCACAAAATTTTCTCAAAAAAACACTTCTTTCTTTAAGCTTTTAACTAAGATTTCCTTTCTTAGTTTTGATTTGATTTTTTTTCTTTTTTGGGATGATTTTGGAGAGAATACAATGGCTTAATTTATAGGTTTTTCCAAACTGTATCAACCACAAAATAATTAGCCATCCTATAATTATTAATGAATACAAACCATTTTTTAATTTAGTAAAACTAAATTAAGAATTCTCTAAATATAGAAAACTAGAATTTATTGGTGTATATTTACTTAACAATTTCCCACTTGAAAATTGATTTTAATTTGTCTTCACACTTGGTCAGTGTAGTAGTCCATCTTCTTCCTTTTTACACTTCCAAACCAACTGAAGCTGAACATAGCTTCAGTTTATCACTGGTCATAGTTTTTGTAAGCATATCTACAGGATTCTTATTTCCTGGAATCTTCTTAAGCTTTAAGACTCCATCTTCTAAAGCTGATATGATGAAGTGATACTATACTTGTATATGCTTCATTCTAACATGAAAAACTAGATTCCTTGCCAAGTGAATCGCACTCTGGCTGTCACAATACAATACACCTTTTTCTTATTTGTGACCCAGTTCCTCCAAGAAAGATTGTAACCATATCATTTCTTTGCAAGCTTCAGTCACGGCAATGTACTCTGCCTCAGTAGTTGAAAGTGCAACTATCCTCTGCAACTTAGAAACCCAACTAACTGTCATACCTCTAAAAGTGTACACATAACCAGTAGTACTCTTTCTATTGTCTAAATCACTAGCCATGTCAGCATCCAATAACCTTGTAAGCCCAAGCTAGTCCTTTTGAAGCCCAAAACTTTGTTTGTAGTACCTTTCAAATATCTGAGAATCACTTTACTATTTCCCAGTGTTGTTTTCCTGGATTACTTATATATCGATTTTCAACTCCCACTGCATAGGCTATCTTTGGTTTAGTATAGACCATAGCATATATAAGGCTGTCAATAGCAGATGTATAAGGTACCTTTTCCATGTGAGCTCATTCCTCCTCCATTATGGGTGATTGATCTTTGGTTAGTTTCAAGTGACTAGCCAAAGGTATGCTCACAGGCTTTACTCCATCCATGTTGAATCTGCAAAGCACCTTCTTTATGTATTCCTCTTATGATAGCTTCAATATACCATTTGCTCTATCTCTAGAAATTCTTATTGCAAGGATTTATTTTGCAGTACTTAAATCCTTCATTGAGAATACTTTTGACAATTCTTTCTTGACCTTGTTAATTTCCTTCATTCAAGCTCCAATAATTAACATGTCATCTACACATAGAAGTAGAATGATATAAGAATTGTCAAACCTCTTCACATAACAGCAATGATCTATCTAGCACCTCAAGTAACCATTGTCACTCATAAATCCATCAAACTTCTTGTACCACTGT
This sequence comes from Reutealis trisperma, assembly GCA_947687605.1. Taxonomy (NCBI): domain Eukaryota; kingdom Viridiplantae; phylum Streptophyta; class Magnoliopsida; order Malpighiales; family Euphorbiaceae; genus Reutealis; species Reutealis trisperma. The sequence goes on along the minus strand of CANTUT010000177.1, from coordinate 716,678 downwards.
CTTGGGGCCTATTTGAGGCCATATAGGCTCTTCTAAAGTTTGCAAACCATTTTCTCCTTTCCTTGTACTTCGAAATCTTATGGCTGCCTCATGTAGATTTCTTCTTCTAGATCTCTATGAAGAAATGCCATCTTAACATCTAGTTGTTCTAAATTTATATCTTTCATAGCCACTAACCCAAGTATTATTCTGATTGTGGTTCTTTTAACCACTGGAGAGAAAATCTCAGTGTAGTTGATGCCTTCTTTCTGCTGAAAACATTTGACAATAAGCCTTGCCTTATATCACTTGCTACCATTATGCTCTTTTTTTATTCAGTAGACCCACTTATTGTGTAGTGCCTTCTTTCCTTCAAGTAGTTAAGCTAACTCCCAAGTTTGATTGGATAACAATGACTTCATCTCATCTTTCATGGCTAACTCCCACTTGATTGACTCATTGTCTTGCACAGCTTCCTCAAAACTCTCTGGCTCACCTTTATCAGTTAATAGAATATAATGCAGTGCAAGAGAATATCTTTATAGTGGTCGGATAGTTCTGGAGGAGTATATGGATCCACCTCAGGAGTTACAACTTCTTGATTTTGCTGAACATTATTTTTCATCTCATCTACTGGAATGTTGTTCAATAGTACTTCATCTTCCTTCTTAATATTTGGACATGTACCATTAGCTTTGGTGCTCAGCCTGTCCTTTTACAACACATCTTCATTGAAGATAACATCTTTACTCCTAATGATCTTCTGATTTTGGTCATCCCAAAAATGATAACCAAATTCATCGTTACCATAACTGATAAAGTAGCACTTCTTGGATTTTGGATCAAGCTTAGTCTGACTTGCAGGATCGATATGGACATAGGATAAACATCTAAAAACTTTCAAGAAGGATAGTTTTACCTCTTTACTACTCTAAACCTCTTTTGGTATTTTATAATCAAGAGGTGTTGAGGGCCCTCTGTTGATAAGAAATGTTGCCGTATTAATTGCTTTAGCCCAAAATAGTTTTGGTAACCCAGCATGTAACCTCATGCTTCTAGCATATTCATTCAAAGTTCTGTTCATCTTCTTAGCTGTACGATTCTACTGTGGTTTTCCTGGAATGGTTTTCTCCATCTTGATCCTGTTCAGTGCACAATACATCTTGAACTCATCATCCTCATATTCTCCTCCATTATCAGACCGCAATCACTTCACTTTTAGATTGGTCTCATTTTCCACCATGGCTTTCCACTTCTTAAAGGTATCATAGACATCATATTTATTTCTTAGAAAATAAAACCATACCTTTCTGCTCGAATCATCGATGAAAGTGACGTAATATCTTGAACCTCCAAGGGATGTTATAGGAGATGATCCCCATACATCAGTATGAACCAGCTCTAACGTTGTTGATGAACATGGTTCTCTTATGCCTTTCAAAAAGATTACTCTTTTCTGCTTGCTAAAGATACAACTTTCACAAAGTCTATGCTCAACTGTCTTTAGCTCTGGTAACTTTCCTTTTAATAACATCACCTTCATTCCCGTTTTGCTCATATGTCCAAGTTGACAATGCCATAGACTTGAATTAACACCATCATTTACATTTGCTATTGTATTTATGCAACTGGAAGTCATATAAAGAGTTCCAGTTTTGTTTCCTTGAGTAACAACCATAGCTCCTTTATTAACTTTTCACGAGCCACCAGTAAAGGATACATTATCTCCTTCATCATCAAGCTGTCCACTGAGATAAGGTTCTGCATTAGGCCTGGTACATGCCTTACTTTCTGGATTTTTCATGCTGATCCATTTGACATCTTCAAATGATCGTCTCCTATACTAACTATTTCCAGAGGTTCTCCATCGGCTAGATACACCTTACCAAAATTACCAGTAATATAATTATGTATAATTTCTTGGTGTGCAGTGGTATGAAATGAGGCTCCTGAGTCTCAAACCTAAGAATCAATTGGACTATCAACAGACAATAGTAAAGCTTCTTGTACCTCCTTAGTCACAACATTGGCATTGTATGAGTTATCTTCCTTTTTTAGTGCCCTACAGTTTTTCTTTAAGTGGCTGCTCCTGCCACATTTTTAGCATTTAAATTTTCTTCCAGATCTAGACTTATCTTTGCTATTTCTTAACTTAAACCTTTCACGACCTTGGTTAGAATTCCTCTTGTTGTTCCTACCCTTGTTCTTGAGATTGAGGGCAGAACTCGTTAATGTTCCTTCATTGGAATCTACTCTTCGTACTTCTTCAGTAAGAACTCAATCTCTAAAATCATTGAATTGTAGCTTCCCTTTGCTAACAAAATTACTAACCGCCGCTCTCATAAGTTCCCAACTATTTGGTAAAGATGCTAGAAGAATAAGAGAACGAATGTCATCATCAAAATTAATTTCAACAGATGTCAATTGTGAAACGATCATGTTGAACTCATTGATGTATGCTGCTACTAAAGAACCTTCTCCCATCTTTAAATTATACAACTTATTTATTAAATGAACTTTGTTGTTTGTCGACGGTTTCTCATACATATCTAATAGGATGTTCATCATCTCCATTGTGGTCTTTGTCTCTACCATATTATGAACAACATTCCTTATTAGCATTAATCGGATTTTGCCTAACACCTGTCGATAAAGGGCTTTCCAATCTTCATCCTCCATTTTATTTGGTTTCTCCCCTGATAGGAGTTGATGCAATTTCTTGCTATCCAGATAGTCTCTAATCTGCAATCTCCAGAATGAGAAATCTAAACCATCAAATTTGCTGATATCGGGTCTCGATCCATCTTCTCTAACCATCGCTTTTAACTTTTGACTTTCTATAAAACTGAACAGTACTGAATGTATGAATAGTACTTACGTATGAACAATACTCAACTTGGCTCTAATACCAGTTATTAGGAGAAATTAATTTTCTTTCTGATACACTAAATGCAAAAATGATAAATAAAGACACAATATTTACGTGGTTCACCAAATTTTGGCTACATCAATAGGACTGTTGCAAAACTTTTACTATAGGGAGAAATTTATACAATGTTTGCAAATACTCATAACTCATAATTCTGACCCTAATTACACTCAAGAATTTTTTTATCACAAAATTCTCTAAAAAAAAACTCTTCTTTCTTTAAGCTTTTAACTAAGATTTCCTTTCTTAGTTTTGATTTTGATTTTTTTTCTTTTTGGGATGATTTTGGAGAGAATACAATGCCTTAATTTATAGGTTTTTCCAAACTGTATCAACCACAAAATAATTAGCCATCCTATAATTATTAGTGAATATAAACCATTCTTTTATTTAGTGAAACTAAATTAAGAATTCTCTAAATATAGAAAACTAGAATTTATTGGTGTTCATTTACTTAACAGTTTAGACACTTTGATGTCACACTAGTGAGTATCCCTTATGATGCTAACATTAAATTAAAGAAAAATCAAGGTGACCCTGTTGCACAAAATGAGTATCCATAGATTATTGAGAGTCTATTGCATTTGATGAATTTCTCTCAACATTATATAGCTTATGCTATGTGCAGATTAAGTGGATATACTCATAATCCCAATCGTGATCATTGGACTGCTATAGTTAAATTAATGAAATATTTGAGAGGTACCATGAATTATGAGATTTACTACAGCGGATTTCTCACTGTATTAGAAGGATACAGTGATGCTAACTAGATCTCAAATTTAGATGAGATAAAATCTACTAGTGCTTATTTATTCACCCTTAATGAGGGTGTAGTTACATAAAGGTTAACTAAACAAACTATTATTGCTAGATCCACCATGGAGTCAAAGTTTATAGCTCTGGAATTAGCTAGAAATGAGGTTGAGTGGTTAAAAAACTTATTAGAAAGTATTCTATTGGGATTAAAACCAACGCCATCTATGTCCATGCATTGTGATTGCCAAGCTGCAATTACTATTACAAAGAATAAAACCTTCAATGGTAAAGATAGACATATTAGTTTAAGATATGATATGGTGAAACAATTGTTAAAAGATAGAGTTATATTCATTGATTATGTAAAGTTAGAAGTGAATTTGGCTGATCCTTTGGCTAAATTTTTGGGAAGAAAGTTAATTCTAGAAACATCGAGGAGAATGGGACCTAAACCAACTTAAGAGACTAACACTGGTAGTAACCCAACCTTTGTGATTGGAGATCTTATGAATAAGGTTCATATGGGTAATAACATGTCACGTGTTAATTCTGCTAGCATAACCAATTTGTCCATTCCTATGATGTGAGTAGTGTTAGACTATATTAATAAAAGGATGAGTTGGAAAATTTTTAATGAATTTCATATCGCTTATGAGTGGTATATTAATTGCAGAATATACTTGATGAAATCACTATGTGAGTGTAGAGTGGGGCCACTCCTATGAGATCATGGCAAAAACCTTTAAGGCATTCATGAACTATCGAGCGTGCATATGGCATATTAGCGCATAACCTCATTGAACAACAAAATGTGGGGGTGTAACGTGATTGGTAGATACAATGAAGAGTGTTTGGTTCATAGAAACTAAAAGTTTCACCAATAACTCTGTATGTAATATCTTATCTTTCAAGGTCTGGTTCATAGTTTAAAAGATACTGGATCTATAACATTAACATTCATGTTTTTAACCTAGCAAAATTATTTTTTTCTACAAATCTTTTGAAATATGTGAGGGATTGTTATATATAAATATATATATAATATTTCAAAAAGATTTTATATTTTGTCATTGACCATTCCAAAACAAATCCCACATTTTCTCCATTTCTGTTAGCACATTTTGTGCTTATAAACGTTAACTTTTTAATGTTACAATTTTTTTTTGGCTTTTAATAATTCAAAAACAAAGCAAATTACTTCTTGTTTCTCTTTTCTTTTGCTTTTTCTTTGTTTTTTAATTGGGTAAAAATTCTTTTTGATAATTTGTTCTTCTTACTCCTAATTCTAGTTAGAAGAGCTATTGTATTCTGGGAATTACTCAAATAAAATCCTTTAGGACAGTACTATTTTTGTACATCTTAGTCTATTATTTCTAATTTTCCCAACAATTTATATATACTACTAATACCACTTACTTTTTAACCATAAGAATGAAAAAATATTATTTTTAAAAAATTTAGTACAATATTATGTTAAATTTAAATTAATGATTTATATATCCAATATTATTAAACTAATAATATGATTGAGTTTCGTTGGCCTTTTTTTTCTTTTTTTTTTAATATATTAATGATAAGTTCTACAATTATTGAAGTACTAAATATTAAATGTAATATTGCCAAAGTATTTTAGATGAATAAAATTATAAAAAGTAAAAAAAAAAAAAAAAGAAGTACTCGTAGCTTAGAAGATAAGCTCCCATTCTTTGTAAAGTATAAACTTGCATATAATTAATTCTTAAAGATGGAGGGTAAAAAGGGGAAAAACAAAGTAAACATAGATTAAAGGATAAAATTTAATATCATAATTAATGTGTAATAAAGAGAAAAGAAAAATATTTTGAAATGGCTCTTGTTCTGCATGGCGACTCATTGGTTAACGAGGAACGTCCCCAAGAGGAAGATGATCAACTTGAACATAGCAATCCAAAAAAAAAAAAAAAAAAAAAAAAGGAAAGAGAAGAAGGGATGAGGGGGACTCCACTGAAGCCATAGAGAATAACGAAATGGAGACTGATATTGCAATGGGAAATGAACTCGTGGAGGATAGGGAGGTAGCAAAAGACATTCACCTAGAAAAAATGTCTTTTAGAGACAAACTCCTGGGTAGATCGAACCTAAATAAAGAGGATGATGCATATATGATGTCAAATGATTTTGATAAAGATCCCAATGATGAAACCTATCTCACTATTAAGTTAGATAGGGAAGAAAAAATTAGACTGAGAAAACCTTAGAGACAAATGCTAATTCTCAAATTACTAGAGAAGAATGTTGGCTATAAATTTTTAAAGAGAAAGTTAAGAGAGATCTAGAATCCTCAATGTCCTATAGAGTTAGTGGCTTTAGATAACAATTACTTTCTAGCAAAATTCTCATCCACAGAAGATTATGACCATGCTTTATTTGAGGGACCTTGGATGGTCATGGGTCGTTATCTAACTATTAAACAATGGCACCCTAATTTTGATACTGATAGTGAAGTTTCTAAAAGGATTACTATTTGGGTGAGGCCTTCCTACAGAATGTTATGATGAAAAATTTCCTATGAAGGTGGGGAAACTCATAAGAAATCCTATTAGAATTGATCAAAATACTAGTGATGTATTTAGGGGAAAATTCACTAGAATTTGTGTGGAAATCAATTTGGAAAAGCCTTTACTTGCTAAATTCAAATTAAGAAGTAGAATAAGAAGGTTTAAATATGAAGGAATTCACCTTTTTTGTTTTGGGTGTGGTAAATATAGCCATAGAAGGGAGTTTTACCTAGATAATTCTAGTCCTCCAATGGAAAATTCATATCACGGGAAGGAGAGGACTATTTCAGATGAAGTTCCTGCTAAGGAAAGTGATCTTAAAATCAATCTTGAGATCAATAAAGATTATGGCAATTGGATGCTTGTGAATCATAATCGTAGGTGCAATCAAGGTACTAATGTATTTAAGGACTGGGTAAGCAAAATAATTCTAAAAATAAAATGACATCTGATGGTGTTAGCAATGGTCAATTCCGTGCCTAACCTTCAAAAGGAAGTAAGGACAAATTTATGGGAAAATCATGGTTTGAGGTTCTTAGAGAAGAAGATAATATTGGGGCCCATTTAAATATGGATAATGACATTAATTCAGACCAAAAGAGCAAGGCCTAATTAGTAAATAAAGATTTAGTTGTCTTAAAAGATAAGCCTAGTAGCAAGTGAAAAAGACCAAATGTGCAGCCTGCTATTTCTGGCCCATCGAGTACGTCATCTAAAAATACAATTATTGAGACTCAAGGGAAAGATCTCACTATTTCCTGAAATTCTGGTAATTTCTTAAAAAAATTCCTATTCTCACAAAGTTGTTGTGGAATTTTTATGGGAGAAAAGGAATTTAAGAGTCTATTTCCAAAGTGATCAATCATGATTAAATTCTTGCTAATTTAAAGAATGATTCAAGAATTGATAATAGAGGAAGCAATATTGGTAATAATGAGAATCTCCCTCATCTCAATGATCCTCCAGATGACAATGTTGCTTTATCTTCAGATGCTGAATCGGATGATAGTGTTGGTGAGGACCTTATTGAGGAAGATGCATCTAGTCCTCTTTATGGTGGAGATCCTTGTATGGCTAAGGGTTACATTAATTTGTAATGTAACCTGTGTTGTGAGTTTTTCTGCTCCTCTTGATTATTTTGTCTATAAGTTTCCCTTGTGTTGTGATTTATTTTATTCTTTATTATTTATTTATGTCTTTTATTGTTTGGAACTGTCAAGGAGCGGTGTCAAGAGATTTTCACTATACTCTCAAAACCATTGTCAATATTCACAATCCTTTAGTTTTGGTCTTTTAGAGACCAAAGTTAGTGGTAGTGTTATAGATAGCATCTACCACAAAATTGAGTTTGATAATTGGGTTAGAGTGGAAGTTTTAAGCTTTAGTGGTGGGATTTGGGTTTTTTTTGGAAAAAGGATATTGATATTAATATTTTGTTTACCCATCCCCAATTTATTCATTGTCATATTTCTTTACATACTAGTGTAAGGCCTCGCCCGAGCACCGGTCCGATCCGCTAAGTGGGATCGAAATGCTCATTTGGGTTTGAATTCACGATGGAACCCTCGGGTTTAGATTGGTTGATCTTTAAAAAGAGTCACCACCTTAATTTTATTTTTTTTGGGGAAAGATTAAGGGAAAAACCCAATTTGACTCCAATTAATATCCCAAAGGAAAAAGATCACTAGTCTCGAAACCAAAGAGGATTCGCAGACTAGGTTTTTAATTTATTTAGAAAAATGATTAGTTTGGCAAATTTAATACAAGATGACTTAAAATAAATTTCATGAATAATATACAAAATGCATGAACAATTATACAATGCATGAATAAACAAATAAATAATTATTCATCCAAAGCGATAAAAGTAAATAAAGTAAAAGAATTAACTTTACAATTCAAAACCAAAATAGGGGATACTTCCTTTAGCTCTTATGGGTTCTAGGAAAGTCACACATTTCCCAAAATAATTCTAAAGCAATTACTAAAGGAAAATACTATAAAAGAAAGACAAAGTCAATATTACAATAAAGAAAATAAACTAGAATTAAATATCATAGAGAAATGAACTGATTCATAAAGTAGCATACAAGAGAAAAGTTACATTTTATTTAAATTGGATTTGATGCTTTAAACAAGCAAGCCTATATATCATTTTAAATGGGAATCAAAATCCACGTAGTTCGTCCTTCTTATGAAGGGGTTAGTTTAGCCTAGCCATTTTATCATGTTTCAATTCATTGATTGAAATGTGAGTTGATTGATTAAATCAGATTGATTAATTATCGAGTTGTTAATTAGATTAAGTTTTAATTAACAAGTTGATGCAACAATTCAAATTGTTTACCTAGTTGACTAAATCAGATTTTAATCAACATGCCTCAAAATAATGAAAGAAAACGATAAAATATGCCAAGCAAAGAAATAATAAACAAAAAGAATAAATTAAGCAATCCTAAGAAAAATAAAACAAAACAAAATAACAAAAGAAGAAAATAAATACCTTACGAGGTAGGGCGAATGAAGTGGATGACCAGATCGTAATTCCACCTTCTCTACTTAGCAGAACGACAACCTTCGAATGGTGACTCGGACGGCGTATTTGGGACCTCCTCGGACTAATTTGAGGAGAGCTACCTTGACACAACCACCAAATAATAATTTAAACTAAGAAGTTTGTTCCTTTTGGACCAAACTTGTGGAGATGGTTCGCTTGATGCAAAGGCTAATCAAGCAAACCAAGAGGTTAAGAGGTTATTGCATTGAAATCAATTAATTTGATTAAGCAATTCTGAGTGTTGAAATGAGGTAGGAGGGCATAGCTTTTATAAGGAGAGAGTTGGGAGCAAAAATGATGAATTTTCAATGTGGGATTCGCTTCCCAAGACACAAAATTGCATAGGACACTTCGGGAATTGCACATGGGGGCTTCTGGACTACACTGGAGCCACGTGAGCACAGTGTAATTGCACAGGACCTGTACGGTTCTACACAAAGCCTATGCAATTTTGTACAACCTCTGTATGATTTCGCACAGGGTCTGTGCGGTCATGAACCGCCCTGTGTAGTCTTTATGCCTTTGTATGCCCTTTTTTAGTTCATTCTCACCCATTTTGGATTCGATTTAAGCCTGGTTTGATTTTATGGGTTCATAATCGAGTGTCAGTTGTTTAGAGTACAAATTTAAGGGTTCACAGTTGTCTCCTCATCAGAATTGGCTTGACCAAAAGGCAATTTTGATGATAGTGAACCCGGGGATGAAAAAAAAATGAACCAAAGGGATGTCTAAGTCAGGATTAAGATATGTTTGAGTGAAAGACATGTTTTTTTTTATTTTTATTTTTTATATAGGCAAAGGATAGATAGAAAAAGAAACCATAGAAATGTTTAGGTGATCGTTACTAAACATTTATGGATGAAGTTTCAAAAGAATATTGATAAAGGAGCAGGGATAGGAACCACATGGATGCCTAGGTGATCATTACTAAACATGAGGTTTTGTCAATAGCTATTAGTCAGGCCTTGATATTGGATGCGAGAATGGTTATGATGAATTTCAATTAAGGCTATCTATTCGGCCCTAATGTTAGAAGATAAAAAAAATGTTTCAATTAAGGCTATCTGTCCGGCCTTAATGTTAGAAGTCAAAATGATCTGGGATAAATCTCAATTAAGATTATCTATCTAGCCTTAATGTCTAGAGAATAAAAATCAAAGCTATTTGTCCAGCTTTAATGTTGGAAGCAAAGTTGATTTGGGGAAAATCTCAATCAAAGCTCTCTGTTCGGCCTTAATGTTGGAAGTAAAAATGATTTGGGGAAAATCTCAATCAAGGCTATCTATTCGGCCTTAATGTTGGAGAATTTAAATCAAAGCTATCTGTTCAGCTTTAATATTGGAGAATTTAAATCAAAGCTATCTGTTCAGCCTTAATGCTTAAAGATAAAGATGATTTCAGGTAATCTCAATCAAGACTATCTATACAGCTTTAATGTTCAGTCAGTTTTGAGACATTTCTGGTAGAAATGATGATGACTCTATCTTGCTAGAATCAATGAAGAGATGAATATTGTCTGGTAGGAATAATGACGACCCTGTATGGTAGGAATCAATAAAAACATGATCCATTTTGATTCAAAAGTTTGACTTACAACTTGTTCTATTATGAAATGCATCTGATTATGTAATGATTAGATACCTTGAACCTGTAAAGGGTTAGTTTGGTAGGAAAGTGCTGAGCTTTTGGGAGAAAGATGCCCCCACTTTGGAAGGTAGCTTGGTTATTGGGTCTTTGGTTGTTTAGTTTAGGAAGAAGTCACTTTGGGAGGTTAAGCTAGATATGGCTGAAAGAGGTCGGGTTGGGCTTAGATGGGTTCTGCTTAGAAGAAGGTTTGGTTTGAGGCTGAATGGGAAAGCTTGATCAGGGGTGTCAAGTCCTTGAGATGATTAAGCCGAAAGGCTAGGTTAAGTTTTAGGAAGGCTAATTTGTTGGGCTTGTCTCCAAAGAAGTTTATTCTAGAGTCTTTAGATAGGTCTGGCAATTGGCTTGGTTAGTTATGGCCTTCTGGTTTGGCTTTAGGGAAGATTGTTTAGGATGAGTGGATCATTTTGGAGGGCTAGGTCAGGTTTGGCCTTGGCTAAGGTCACTTGGAAGCTCAGTCTGGTTTGGCTACGTGAGAGATCATATTAGAGGCTTGGTCAAGTTATGACTTTCCAGTGAGTTCATTTAAAAGGCTTAGTCAAATTTTGCCTTAAGATTATGTCTAAGAGATTAGGCTAGGATGCTAGACCTGGGAGGCTAATCTTGGCTTAAAGGAAAAGGTCAAGCTAGGAAATCCAGCTTAGGAAGGCTCTATCAGATTTGGCCTTTGGAGGAGATCATGGGCTTCATAAATCAAGGGTTTTTGGGAGCGGGCTTCATAGTGAAGGCTTTTGGTTTTGTGGGCTTCATGGTGAAGACTTTTAGGAGTGGGCTTCATGGTGAAGGCTTTTTGGGAGTGGGCTTCATTGTGAAAGCTTTTTGGGAGTGGGCTTCATTGTGAAGGCTTTTTGGAATGGGCTTTTAAGTGAAGGCTTCTAAGTGTTAAGGATAGTTTTTTACAAGGGTGCTTTGGATGGTTGGCTTTGGCTAGGGGCTTTATGATGAAGCTTTGTGACAAAAGCTTTTGGTTATAAGGGTACCATATGCTCATGGTTAAGGATTTGCCCTTTGACCTAGTTGCATTAGAATGGTTTGCAAGCCTTAAGAGACTTTGATCTCAGGGATTATGTGTTTTGCCAATAAGGTTTAATCTTTCAAGGATAATGAGATGTTTGCCAAAAAGGCATGAGATAGGCCTTAACTAGTTCAAGTCCTTCTTAATCAACTTAAGGATGATAGGTTTTGGGAGATATGCCTTGACTAGATCCAAAAAATGATGAGTCTTAAGAGACTTGGGATTTTTCATTCTGCCCATGATGAGATTTTGCCAAGAAAAAGGTGGCTTGTGGCTCGAACTTGAAATGATGGTATGATTTGCCAATGAAGCTTAGGATGGAAAGGTTGGAGAATAGTTTGAAGGTAGGCTGAAACTTTTGAAAAGAATCATAGAGGTTGTATGGCTTTGGTTTTTGTAGCATGAATCATAGAAAAGAGCAAGTTAAGCTATCTTGTTGTTTGATATTAAAGAGACTCTTAAAGTGACACTTAATTAATTTGACTTGATGTAGATGACACCCTAACTAAAAGAAAAAGCCCTTAAGAATGGCTAAAGGACTAATGAGAAGAGACAACTTAGGGATTATGCCCCCAGTGAGCGATAAGGATGTGACATACTAGAGATTTAGCTTTTTGAGCTAAACAATGGGATGGATTAACAACAGCTAATGATGTACTGGAAAGACATGCCTCCATAATGGGATAAGGGAATAGAAGATAGTATATCCTTAGAGAATGAACCTCTAGTGAGGAGGGGTAATTTAGAGACATAGGATGAGACGGATTGATTGAAGACAACTTTAGACAAGAGGGAAGATGACTTGGATGAGCTCTCTCTCTCTCTCTCTCTCTCTCTCTCTTTTAGCTCTAATTTTTGCCTAAGCTGCCCTTTTGGATTTTTAACTTAGCAAGCTTAAATTAATGAAATTTGGAAGAAAATTCCACCATGGTTTGGGCTGCTGCCTTTTTTTTTTTTTTTTTGAAGGGCTCTGACCTTTGAATTTTGGATTTGATAAAGGTCTTCTTTGAATTTATTGTCCCTTGTTGAGGTGCATCATTTGATTACCCGATGTGCAACAGGTAATTAGATTTACTTGCTCTTTATGCTTCAACTTATTTGATCATTTGACCTTTTTTGATTAGGTGTAATTGTTGATGGCACCTCAAATTCTAACACATGTTAATTGTAGTGGATTTGACTATTTGTTCATTTCTCTCACTTTTTCCTTTTTTTTTTCTTTTTTTCTCTTTTTTTTTGGTAAGCTCATGAATGTCGAACTAAAAAGGAAGATAAGAAAATAAATGCACTAATAAGAAAATGTAGATGCATTACTATAAAGAAAACTTTACTACAAAATGATAAAAAGGGAACTGACGTGGTTGGCAAAATACAAAATAAAATAAAATAGAACGACAGACTCTAACTCAAACTTAAACTCAGACTTTGATTTAGAATTCAACCTTAGACAAGTTAGGTAGGCTTGAACTCCTCCATGTTATGCCACTTAGGGTTGAGGTAAGGTGGGGTTGAGTCTGATCTAGATTCCTCATCACTGTTTAGGTTAGTGGTTGGGAATTCAGCTTAAAATGATTTACTTTGGATGCAATCTTCAACCTTTGATGTAGTTGCAATCAAAGCTTTGAAGGTGGGTAGGTATTGTGTTAACAAGTGGGCTTGATAGGTCGGGAGTAGATTCTTGACAATAATATCTACTTGCTCTTGCTTGGTTGGCCTGTTTACTATTTGAGCAGCTTTAGCCCTCCACCTAGTAAGGAACATGGAGAAGGACTCATCTAGAAGTTGCTTCATGGTTTCCAAATCATGCCTATTGACATCTACTTCAGTATTGTAATGATATTATTTAATAAAGACATAACAAACATCATTCCATGTTTTTTTTTTTTGGCTCTTGTCTAATAAAAGAAACCATCTTCTGGCAGCTCCGGTTAGTGATTCTTGAAACATTTGAGCAAGGAGTTCATCAGTAAGTCCCACAGGTTTCATTACTTCCATATACATCTTTAGATGAGTTTTGGGGCATGTGGTTCCATCAAATCTATCCAACTCAAGTATTCTGAATTTAAGAGGAAGCTTGACATCAGGGAATAAGATCAAGCTATCCAAATCAATTAAATCATTATGGTGCTTTAGGGATTTGATGGTTTTCTCCATAGTTTCAAGTTTATCCATAAGCAATTTGGTATCTTGAGAGAAAACTTTCCCACTTTGAAAAGGATTTATGAGAGAGGAAGATCTAGAGTGGGTAGTGGTGTTTAGGGCTTGAGTATTGGTAGGTTTCTCAAGATAGGTTTGGTTCAAATTACAGTTGAGATTATTAAGGTTTGCTTGGTTAATCAAGGCTCAAACTTCCTCAATGATTGCTTGCCTTTGTTCCTTTATGTTTTCTTCAAATTGGATCTTTTAAGCAGCTAGGATAGCTTTAAAATGCTCTTCATGCTTCTTAAGAAGGCTAGTTATAAGTGTGGTCAGGGCATCCATGTCAAGTAGCCATTGGTACCTTATGAACCAAATCAAAGAATTGAGGTAAGTGTTTGGTGAATAGGCAGAAATATGAGCATGCAAACTTTGGGGAAAAAGACTCTCTTTGATGTTGTGAGCTAATTGCATTTGTGCTTTTGAGGATTTCCTAAGGTTGCATAGGTCAAGGTCTCAAGCTTAAGGTATCAGGTTGGACCAAAGATAATGGACTTAGGGTAGCGTGTTGGACTAAAGATACTGGACTTAGGGTAGCGTGTTAGGCCAAAGGTATTGGGCTTAGGATAGTGTGTTAGGCCAAAGGTATTAGGCTTAGAATAGTGTGTTGGGCCAAAGATATTGGGCTTAGGGCTGTGTCTTGATGATTTTGGTTGGCAGGGTATAGGTAAAAATAAGTATGGAGGTGTTTTAGGTTAAAGACTAAGGTAATTGGATAAGGTTTAAGGTGATGACTTAAGGTTTATAGGGGCAAAGGTGATTGAGATAGAGATAGAGTGTTTAAGGTTTAAAAGTGAAGGTGTTTGGATAGAAGTGGAAAGAGAGTATGTGACCCTTCTTCCGTTTAAGGTATAACCAAGACTAGAGACGAATGCATGTTTGTTATACAATATGGATGCATGATATGCATGGGGAAAATATTTCATGAGAATGCAAAGATGCAATGTTTTAATTATGGTACATATAACTTAAGGTCAAGATCTAGGTTCAATATAAGAAAAGGTAAGGTTGGCTTTGTTTGGGTACCCGTCACACTAGAGTAATAATATACCTAACCATATATGAGTCAAGGAGCTTCGTATGGGTCCAGCAGTACGTGCATGCTCATTACACCTTTGAAAGGATCAAATGATTCATCGTAGGGTGGATGATTTCACTATCAGTGAATAAACCCAAGGAGGGTTACCCACTCGATGTTACTTTCTATCAATTGTTTTCCTAAGAAATCTTGGTTGAAAGGCAAGGAGCTAATGCAAATGATGCATGAAAGTCATTTATGTATTAAAAGTGCTAAACTTTGATTTAAACCAATTGGTAGTCCTCTTGTTTCTTTTGTTAAAAAGAAGGTGGTTGCCAGCTGTGAGGCCTTGCCCGAGCACCAGTCTGATATGCTAAGTGGGATCGAAATGCTCATTTGGGTTTGAACTCATGATGGAACCCTCGGGTTTAGATTGGTTGATTTTTGAAAAGAGTCACCACCTTAATTTTATTTTATTTGAGAAAAGATTAAGGAAAAAACCCAATTTGACTACAATTAATATCCTAAAGGAAAAAGATCACTAGTCTCTAAACCAAAGAAGATTCAGGAACTAGGTTTTCGGTTTATTTAGAAAAATGATTAGTTTGGCAAATTTAATACAAGATGACTTAAAATAAATTTCATGAACAACATACAAAATGCATGAACAATTATATAATGCATGAATAAACAAATATTAAATATTCATCCAAAGTGATAAAAGTAAATAAAGTAAAAGAATTAACTTTACAATTCAAAACTAAAATAGGGGATACTTCCCCTAGCCCTTATGGGTTCTAGAAAAGTCACACATTCCCCAAAATAATTCTAAAGCAATTACTAAAGGAAAAATACTGCAAAAGAAAGACAAAGTCAATATTACAATAAAGAAAATAAACTAGTGTGAACCCTCAAATTTGCACCCTTATGATCCGACTGCAGCTTGACACCTACTAAGAATAGTGCGCTACGCATATGGCGGTCCTGCTAGTCAGTTAGCGGGCAGGGGTCAAGGGGGCAGTGCCCTTTGCGGGGAGCGGGGTAGTGCCCCATTGAAAAATAAATTTCTTGAATCTTTCACCTTATTCAGGCTCATTTAACATGGATTCCAAGGCAAAAACTCTCTCATGCTAATATACTTGTTGTGTTTAAGTTCTGTTCGAAATTTGATACAAAAGAACTATTGTTTCAATTTCAATTTCAATTTACATTCATTACGCTATTTTACTAATCTTTTGCTTTTAAGATTCAGCTTCCAAGGGTTTCGAATCCAAGGTGGAGTTGAGATTCGGAGCTATGCTCGTTCCATTCATCCGAAAGACAAAGAAAGCAAAGGTATAATTCCTCTTGTCCATTTTCAAAATTCTAAACTCTGATCTAGAATTCTCTTTAGGTCTAAGTAGAAAAGATCTAAAATTTATTAATTTAAGAATCAAAATTAAATTAATAAACAAACTAACACTTTTTCTAGAACCCCTCCTTCATAAGAAGAAAGAAGTGCATGGGGTTTGATTCCTGTTCAATAGGATACGTAGGCTGTCATTCTGAAAAGGCATCAACTCCAAAATCATTTTTAATAATATTTTCCCTTTTATATTTGTTTTTTATTTCCAAATCTGTACTTTCATTTCTTTACCTTAGTTGAGGAATGTGTGCTTTCCCTAGTACCATAAGGGCTAGAGGAAAGATCCTCTTATTTTATTCGTTTTGACCATGTAATAATTAAGTAGAATTTACTTTTGCTTATTTATCTATAATTGTTATTTCATCTTATCATATATATCTGTTTCATACATCATTATATTCCTGTTCATGCATACACAAAAACTCCTTTTTTAAGAGTCATTTTGCTCTTTTTAGCCAAACTAATGAAAATTATATTTTCTCAATTGTGTAATTACCAAAATCTGATCCCCGAGCCCTCTTTGGTCACTCACGGATTAGTGCATTTTCCATTGGGATAAATCAAATATTTTTTTTAGAGTCAATCATTTTGGGTTTTCTTTAATTTTTCCAATTAAAACAATTAAATTAAAGTGGCGACTCACTTTCACAACTTCAAAATCAAAAAAATCAAATTTTCAAACTCACAGCGAGTTCCAATCGTGGAGTTTCTCCCAAAGAGTATTATGATTCCTCGGTGGATCAGACCGGTGCTCGGGTGAGGCCTTACAGCTGATGACTCCATTGGGGACTTAAAATCTTTTTCAAATAAAAGAAAAAGTAGATTATTTTTGGCAAAATACTGAGTTTGGCTTTAAATACAAAATAACTCTATCATACATCATTACATCGGACTCCTTGTCCAAAAATCCTAGCTTTCTAGGAAAACAAATGATAGAAAGTAACATCGAGTGGGCAACTTTCCTTAAGTCTGCTTGCCGATAGTGAAATCATCCAGCCCATGATGTATCCTCTAATCCTTTTAGAGGTGTAATGAGTATGCATGTACCATTGGACCCACGCGAGGCTCCTTGTCTCACATGTGGTTAGGTATATCACATCTCTAGTTTGATGGGTTCCCTTAAAACCATTATAACCCTTTCATGTAATGACTCATAGAACCTTCCTTTAGGATTTGATGCACCATAATACTAAACTTGGTATATCATTATCATGAAACCTTTTCATTGATGCATACATACATGCATAGCTTGAAACTTGTGAAGAGTCAAAAACCTATCTAAACACCTTTACACTCAAAACCCATGGTCTACCTAAACCTACGGTCAAAACCCAAAGCCTATGGTCCATTTAAACCCATGGTCAACACCCAAAGCCCATGGTCCACCTAAGCCCATGGTCAACACCCAAAGCCCATGGTCCATCTAAACCCATGATCAAAATCCAAAACCCATGGCCCACCTAAACCCATGGTCAAAACCCAAAGCCCATAGTCCACCTGAACCCATGGTCAACACCTAAAGTCAACGGTCCATCTAAACCCATGATCAAAATCCAAAACTCATGGTCTATCTAAATCCATGATCAAAACCCAAAACTTATGGTTCACCTAAACCCATGATCCAGTCCTATCCAAACCCATGTCAAACTCATGGTAAAAATAAACCTGTCTATGGTACCCTCATCCTTTTCCATAATTCTTATCCAAGCTAAACACTAACCTAGCCCAAGCTAAACAATGACATAGCTTCATCTTTCATAATTCTTACCAAAGCTAAATACTAACCTAGCTTTCATCTTTCACAACTCTTACCTAAGTTAAACACTGATCTAGCTTTCATCTTTCATAATCATTACCCAAGTTAAACACTAATATAGCATTATCCTCAACCATCCTTACCAAAGCTAAATACTGACTTAGCGTCACTCTTATCCTTATCCAAACTAAATGCTGACTAGGTTAAATCTCTTACATCACTATCCAAACCCATGGCCCATCAAAGCCCATGATCTAGTTTAATCCATTATCCAACTATCACCAAACTCATGGTCCACCCAGCATCTAAATCCATGGTACATCCATACCAAATCACAAAACCCATAGTCACTCTATCCTTAAGCCCATGGTAAACCATTCCTAAATCATAATCCCAATCACCCAAAGCTAAATTCTGATCTAGCCACTCAAAGCTAAAATCTGACCTAGCCACCCCAAGCTAAATTTTGACCTAGCCACTTAAAGCTAAAATCTGACCTAACCATCCAAATCTAAAATCTGACCTAGCTCCCTTAACTAAATACATACCTAGCTAACATCATACATCTCTACCCTCATCTTTACCCATACGCCATCAATCTAACCACAAGACACTGTTATCCATTATCATTAAACCTAAGGTCCTTTGGTTTGTCACACCTCCGCATAACCCTTTTTTCCAAAGCTTGATACTAACCCAGTTCCTTTTTCCTTTCAAAGGTTGACAAAATGTCTGTTGTTAGAAGTCACTGCTACCAGAGCTGATGAAATATTTAACAAGCTCTCTAAACAACAAAAGACCCTGATGAAGAGGCAAGATGTCTATTTTCAAGACCTACTCAAAGGAGGGCCATTATGGAAGATGTCCGCACCTTGATGGAATAGACCTCCTTGATCCAAAGCTCAACTGACCCCAAACTACTCAAATTAGACTCAAAACCTGCTCTTTATCCTATTTATGGATTCACTTCCAGAGCTGATTCCAAAGACAAAGAGCTTGCAAACACTAACACGATCCCACCACTACCTATTCCATCACTTAAATTCCTTAGAAATAACTCACCTTTCCAACCCATTACAATTCAACCTCCAAATTTCACCCCTACTCTTACTTCTCGACCTGCAAATCCTTTCCAAAGGAAGGAAGTCAACCTTGAAATCAAAGCCTTCATGGAAAAAGGGAAGCACATGGAAAAAAATGCTAAGGAATCTGAAGAAGAAAGAGAACCTGGTTGATACAGGCTCCATGAGCTTATTTCCCAATACAAGAGTTCTGCCAAAGTTCAAGATGCCGAATTTAGACAGATTTGATGGTACTACTTACCCCAAGATCCATTTAAAGATGTATGTAGGGGCAATGCATCCCTTTGGTATCAATAATGAGCTCCTTGCTTAACTCTTTCAGCAAACTCTTGCTGATCCTGCCCTAAGATGGTTTATTAACTTGGATGATACCCAAAAACAGACTTGGGAGGACATTTGCAAGGCATTTGTTGAATAGTACCACTGTAATAGTGAAGTGGACATTACAAGAAGGGATTTGGAAAACACAAAGCAACTTCCAAATGAGTCCTTCTCTATGTTCTTTACTAGGTGGAGGGCTAAAGCTGCTCAAATGGTAAATAGGCTAACTGAGCAAGAACAAGTAGATATCATTGTCAATAATCTACTTTCTGCCTATAAAGCCCACTTGTTACCACAATACCTACCCACCTTTAGAGCTTTGGTTGCAACTGCATTAAAAGTTGAAGATTTCATCCAAAGTACATCATTTCAAGCTGAATTCCCCACTACCAACCTGAAAAATGATGAGGAATCTAATTCTAACTCAACCCTACCTTGCCTCAGCCCTAGAAGGCATGTCATGGAGTAGTTCAAGTTCAGCTAATTTGATCTATCTGAGATTGAATTCTAAGTCTAAACTTGAGT
Source organism: Reutealis trisperma (assembly GCA_947687605.1). Taxonomy (NCBI): domain Eukaryota; kingdom Viridiplantae; phylum Streptophyta; class Magnoliopsida; order Malpighiales; family Euphorbiaceae; genus Reutealis; species Reutealis trisperma. The sequence goes on along the minus strand of CANTUT010000177.1, from coordinate 696,955 downwards.
CTAAGTCTGAGTCCAAATCTGAGTTGGAGTCTATCGTCTTATTTTTCTTTATTCTCGTTGATCATAGTGGTTCCTTTTGTCACCTTATAATAAAGTTTCCTTTATAGTAATGCACATACATTTTCTTTTCATCTTTCTTGTTTAGTCCAGCATGGATGAGCCATAGAAAAAGAGAGAAAAATAAAATAAACTAAAAAAACAAAAAAAAAAGAGAAAAAGAAAAAGAGAAAAAAGAGATGAATGAACAATCAAACCCACCACAATTAGCATAAATCAAAATTTGAGGTGCTCACAAATCAGCTATCAGTTCATTGGCTCCTAATAAAAAAAGGTCAAGTAATAGACCTCTCATCAAACAATTGAAGCACAACGAGCAAATCAAATGGAATTACCTATTGCACATTAGGTAATCAAATAATACACCTGAATAAGGGCAACAAGTTCAAAAAAGACCTTTGTCAAATCTAAAATTCAAAGGCCAGAGCCCTTCAAATCAGCAGCCCAAATCATGGTGAAATATTTTCTCCTAAATGTAAGCTTGCTAAGCTAAAAACCCAAAAGGGTGGCTTAGGCAAAAGTTAGAGCTGAGAAAGAGAGGGAGAGAGAGAGAGAGAGAGAAAGCTCATTCAAGTCACCTTCCCTTATGTCTGAATTTGTCAAATCATCTTTAATCAATCCATCATCCTTCCTAACTAGAGGTTTATTCTCTAAGGATATATAATCTTCTATGCCCTTATCCTACAAAGGAGGCATGTTCTCCTAGTTCATCATCTGTTGTCAATCCATCCCGTCGCTTAGCTCAAAGAGCAAAGGCACAACCCCTCATACATATGTCCAGTCTATCACATCTTTATCTCTCATTTGGAAGTATGATTCCTAATTTGTCTTCTTCCACTAGCCCTTTAGCCATTTCTAAGGGCTCTTTGTTTTAACTAGTGCAATTTACAATTAAGTGTCACTCCAAGAGTCTTTTCAATCTCAAATAGTAAGAAAAGCTTGACTAGCTCTTTTCCATGATTCATGCTCTAAAAAGCAAAATCATACAAACTCCATGATTCTTTTTAGAAGTTTCAGCCTACCTTCAAACCATTCTCGAATATTATGAAATCATATTGTTCCATCCCAAGCCTCATTGGCAAATCATACCACATACCATCCATTCCTTGGCATAATCTCAAAATGAGTAGAACCAAAATTCCCAAGTCTATCAGGGCTTATCATTTTTAAATCTAGTTTCCTTGGCAAAACTAGAAGTCGAAGCGTATCTCCCAAAAGCCTTCATCAAAAAGCCTAAACCAAAAGCCTTCATCAAGAAGCCCAAATCCAGAAGCCTTCATTAAGAAGCCCAAATCCAAAAGTCTTCATCAAGAAGCTCAAATCCAGAAGTTTCAACCTACCTTCAAACCAAGAAGCCTTCATCATGATGCCTAAATCCAGAGGCCTTCATTAATAAGCCTAAATCTTAAAAGCCTTCACCATGAAGCCCAGACCCAAAAGCCTTTGCCATGAAGCCTAAATCTTAAAGCCTTTGCCATGAAGCCCAAAACCAAAAACCTTCACCATGAAGCCTAAAACCAAAAGCCTTCATCATAAAGCCTAAACCAAGAAGCCTTCACCATGAAGCCTACTCCCAAAAGGCCTTCATTTATGAAGCCCATGATCTCCTTTAAGGCAAAATCAGACTCAGCCTTTCAAATGGATTTCCTAACCAGACCTACCCTCTTTAGCCAAGACCTTTCCCTACAAGGACTAATCCTCAACCATAACTTTCAATGGGCAAATCAAGTCGAGCCACCCATATTGACATTCCCACACCCTTCGTCTTTCAGAGACATAACCTTCTCTAAATCTAACACCAAAGTGGAACAGATAGTTTTGATCCTAATCCTTCTAACACTAAAGCTGAATAGATAGCTTTGATCCCAGCTTTTCTAACATTAAGGCCAGACAAATAGCTTTGTTTCTATTCCTCCTGACATTAAGGCCAAACAAATAGCTTTGATCCTATTATTTCCACCATCAAAGTCAAATAGATAGTTTTGATCCTAATCCTTCTAATACTAAAGCCAAACAGATAGCTTTGATCCAAACTTTCCTAGCTAATAAGGCTAAACGGATAGTTTTGACCTTAATCCTCCTAACTACCAAAGCTAAACTTATAGCTTTGACTATAATCCTCCCAACCACTAAAGCCAAACAGATAGCTTTGATCCTAATCTTCCCAAACATCAAAGCCAAACAAATAACTTTGATCATAATCTCCTAAATAGTAGGGCCGAACAGGTGGCCTTGCTAAACCAATTTGAAATCCCTAGGTGGACCAAATCTCAAAATCTTAAAGTTTAGGCAGAATAGATAGCCTTAATTAAAATTCACCAAATTATCTTTACCTCCAATAATTAGGCTGGACATATAGCCTTAATTGAAGATCACCATGACCATTCTCACATCCAACGCCAAGGTCTTTCTAATACTAAAGCCAAATAGATAGCTTTGATCCAAACTTTCTTAGCTAATAAGGCCGAATAGATAGTTTTGTCCTTAATCCTCCTAACCACCAAAGCCAAACATATAGCTTTGACTATAATCTTCCTAATCACTAAAGCCAAACATATAGCTTTGATCCTAATCTTCCCAAACATCAAAGCCAAACAGATAACTTTGATCATAATCTCCCCAATAGTAGGGCTGACCAGGTGACCTTGCTAAAGCAATTTGAAATCCCTAGGTGGACCAAATCTCTAAATCTTAAAGTCTAGGCAGAACAGATAGCCTTGATTAAAATTCACCAAATCATCTTTACCTCTAACAATCAGGCTAGACATATAGCCTTAATTGAAGATCACCATGACCATTCTCACATCCAACGCCAAGGTCAAACCAATAGCCATTGACAAAACCTCATTTATCCTATAGGCCCTCTCCCAAAAGGTTCATATCTTTATACCATGTTTGTCCTTCATAAGGTTCAGTTTGCACAAAGCCTGAATGTCCTTATGCATGATAAGTACAAGCAGATATCACAAGTCCAGAGTCTGACATGGTATAGCCTAGGTTCTGACATGCCACAGCCTAGAATTTAGCATGGCAAAAGAACATATAAGCCAAAAATCTGATGTTGTAAGAGCACAAGCCCAAAGTTTGACATGGCATCTCTTCCCATGGTTCACTATCATTAGAATTGCCTTTTGCTTAAAGCCAATTCGAATGAGGGGGCAGCTGTGAACCCTCAAATTTGCACCCTTATGATCCGGCTATAACTTGACACCTATTAAGAATAGTGCGTTACGCATATAGTGGTCTCACTAGCCGGTTAGCGGGCAGGGGTCAAGGGGGCAATGCCCTATTGAAAAGTAAATTTCCTGAATCTTTCACCTCCAGTCAACCGTCTTTTAGTTACAAACTCATAGAATCAAACTAAGCTTGAATCAGAACTGAAATGAATAAGAAATGGATGAAAAAGTAAGAAACAGGTCGAACCAGCTGATTAGTGCGTATGCGGCATGCTGCCTCTCTAGGTGGCATGCCGGATGTGCCGCCCCCTTGGCGAAAAGAAATCCATGCTGGTGGCACAGGCGGCATGCCCTTTGTGCCGCCTGGACATCCTGCGAGCCATCGATGCTGCCCGTGCCGCCGGTGAGCTTTCGGTGCCGCTGTCTGTACTGCTGGTGCCTCCTCAGCAGCTCTATAAATAGAGCCTCATTCAAGCTCATTTAACACAGATTCCAAGGCAAAAACTCTCTCATACTACTATACTTATTGTGTTTAAGTTCTGTTTGAAATTTGATACAAAAGAGCTGTTGTTTCAATTTCAATTTCAATTTACATTCGTTACATTATTTCACTAATCTTTTGCTTTTAAGATTCAGCTTCCAAGGGTTTCGAATCCAAGGTGGAGTTGAGATTTGGAGCTAAGCTCATTTCATTCATCTGAAAGACAAGGAAAGCAAAGATATAATTCCTTTTGTCCATTTTCAAAATTAGAAACTCAGATCTAGAATTCTCTTTAGGTCTAAGCAGAAAAGATCTAAAGTTTATTAATTTAAGAATCAGAATTAAATTAATAAACAAACCAGCACTTTTTTCAGAATCCTTCCTTTGCAAGAAGGAAGAACTACGTGGGGTTTGATTCCTATTTAATAGGATACGCAAGCTGTCATTCTGAAAAGGCATCAACTCCAAAATCATTTTTAATAACATTTTCCCTTTTATATTTGTTATTTATTTCCAAATTTGTACTTTCATTTCTTTAACTTAGTTGAGGATTGTGTGCTTTTCCTAGTACCCATAAGGGCTAGAGGAAAGATCCTCTTATTTTATTCGTTTTGACCATGTAATAATTAAGTAGAATTTACTTTTGCTTATTTATCTATAATTGTCATTTCATCTTATCATATATATTTGTTTCATACATCATTATATTCCTATTGATGCATACACAAAAACTCATTTTTTAAGAGTTATTTTATACTTTTTTAGCCAAACTAATGAAAATTATATTTTCTCAATTGTGTAATTACCAAAATCTGATCCCCGAGCCCTCTTTGGTCACTCGCGGATTAATGCATTTTCCATTGAGATAAATCAAATATTTTTTTTAGAGTCAATCACTTTGGGTTTTCTTTAATTTTCCCAATTAAAACAATTAAATTAAAGTGGCGACTCACTTTCACAACTTCAAAATCATAAAAATCAAATTTTCAAACTCACAGCAAGTTCCAATCGTAGAGTTTCTCCCAAAAAGCATTTCGATTCCTCGGCAGATCGGACCTGTGCTCAGGTGAGGCCTCACAATTAGAAGTGAATATCACAAAGAAATGAACTTATTCATACAGTAGCATACAAGAGAAAGGTTATATTTTATTTAAATTGGATTTGATGCATTAAACAAGCAAGCCTACGTATCCCTTTGAATAGGAATTAAAATCCACATAGTTTGCCCTTCTTATGAAGGGGTTAGTTTAGCCTAGCCATTTTATCATGTTTCAATTCATTGATTGAAAGGTGAGTTGATTGATTAAATCATATTGATTAATTACTGAGTTGTTAATTAGGTCAAGTTTTAATTAACAAGTCAATGCAATAATTCAAATTATTTACTTAGTTAACTAAATCAGATTTTAATCAACATGCCTCAAAATAATGAAAGAAAATGATAAAATATGCCAAGCAAAGAAACAATAAACAAAAAGAATAAACTAAGCAATCCTAAGAAAAATAAAACAAAAGAAAATAACAAAAGAAAAAAATAAATACCTTACAAGGTCGGGTGGATGAAGTGGATGACCAGATCATACTTCCACCTTCTCGGCTCGGCAGAATGACAACCTTCGAATGGTGACTCGGACGGCGTATTCGTGACCTCCTTGGACTAATTAAAGGAGAGCTACCTTGACACGACCACCCAAATAAAAATTTAAACTAAAAAGTTCATTCTTTTCGGACCAAACTTGTGGAGATGGTTCACTTGATGCAAAGGCTAATCAAGCAAACCAAGAGGTTAAGAGGTTATTGCTTTGAAATCAATTAATTTGATTAAGCAATTCTGAGTGTTAACATGAGGAAGGAGGGTGTAGCTTTTATAGGGAGAGAGTTGGGAGCAAAAATGATGAATTTTCAATGTGGGATTCGCTTCCCAAGACACAAAATCGCATAGGACACTTCGGGAACCACACATAGAGGCTTTTGGACTACACTGAAGCCACGCGAGCACAGTGTAACTGCATAAGACTTGTGCGGTTCCACACAGAGCCTATACAGTTTCACATAGTCTCTATATGATTTCACACAGGGTCTGTGTGGTCACGAACCGCCCTGTGCGGTCCCCATGCCTTCGTACTCCCTTTTTTACTTTATTCTTACCCGTTTCAGATTTTATTTAAGCTCAATTTGATTCCATGGGTTTGTAATCGAGTGCCAATTGTCTAGAGGTGCAAATTTGAGGGTTTACAACTAGCTACCCTTTTCTTACATCTTTTGTATATGGTAGCCTAGATATGTCTCTTAGAAAAAGGTTATGGAAAGACCTTTCGAGCTGTATGGTTAATTCTTCGGAGTCATGGCTTATAGTAGGAGATTTCAACTCAGTGGTTTCTATCACTGAAGTTAGTAATCCTAACAATTTTTCTTCTCATAGCAGTGCTCTTTTTGCTTAGTGGATTTTTAAGAAAGGACTTCTTGACATGGGTTACTTAGGAGAGTGTTTTACTTGGGTTTGTGGAATTGAAGGAGTTTCATATAAAGTCGACCACTTTGATAGGGCTCTCTGTAACATTTGTTAGAGAGATGACTTTCCTTTTACTTAGGTTTCACATCTTCCTCATGTTTGTTTGGATCATCACCCTATTAAGATTTTTGTTTTGCAAGATAATAGAATTCATGTGAATCTTCCTTCTAAAGTGGAGGTAGCTTGGTTCACTTGTCCAAATTTCACTTAAGCTGTGGCTTGTTCTTGGAATCCATCAATTTCTTTGAGTGAGAACACTTCTCATGTCACTAAGGATTTGTATGACTAGAATTCAAATGTGTTTGGAGATATTTTTAAGAGAAAGAGAAGGTTAATGGCTAGGATTGGAGGTATTCAAAAGAGTCTAGCTAACCAATTCAATCCTAGTTTAATTATCTTGTAGGATTCTCTTTCAAAAGAATTGGATATGGTTCTTAAACTAGAAGAATTATTCTGGTTCCAAAAGTCCAAAAAAGAGTGGATTCAAAGTGGTGATCATAACACTAAATATTTTCATACATCCACACTGATAAGGTGTAATAAGAATAAAATCACTTGTCTTAAATCAAATGATGGTTCTTGGATAGATGATATTGATGCTCTTAAAGGGATGGCTTAGGATTTCCTTCTTCAGTTAGAAGAGAGGATAGATAGAATTGGGGATTTGTTACCCAAGGATTTTTTTCCCTGTTTTGGATATACTTCATAGTTCTAATTTGTCTCGTCCTTTCATGACTGAGGATATTAGAAAAAGCTTTATTTGATATGGTGCCCTTTAAGGCGGCTAGTCTTAATGTTTTTAATGCGTATTTTTTTCCAAAAAAACTTGGGATATTGTGGGAAAATCAGTTTGTGATTTTATTTTCAATTTTTTTAACTCTGGAATTATGCTTGCTAATTTGAATGACATTTTAATCTATTTGATTCCCAAAATTCCTAATCTTGAGACTATAATACAATTTCCTTCTATTAGTCTTTGTAACATTCTTTACAAGTTGATTACTAAGACTATGGTTAACTGGTTAAAGGGAGTTCTTTTGGACATTGTCTCTCCCACCCAAAGTAGTTCTATTTCTGGTCACCAAATTACTGATAATATTGTGAGTTTTTAGGAAACTATTCATTCCATGCAGAATAAAAGAATGAGTGCTAGTTAGATGACTATCAAGATAGATTTGGAGAAAGCTTATGATAGGATCTCTTGGAACTTTATTAAAGACACTTTGGAGGGTTTCATTCTTGATAACACCTAGGTCAGAAATATTATGAAATGCGTGTCTTCAGCCTTTATGTCTATTCTTTGGAATGGTGTGTAGTTAGAGAATTTCAAGCCCACCACGGGAGTCAGACAAGGAGACCCTCTTTCTCCCTATCTCTTGTTCTTCATATTAAAAGACTCTCTCATTTGATCAATCATTTTGTTAACAAATGTAAGTGGAAACTAATTTGGATTTCTAGAAAAGGTCCTAACATTTCTCACTTATTTTGTGTAGATGATATTGTTCTCTCTGCGAAAGCATCAAAGGATCATATGGTCTTGGAGTGTTTAAATTTATTTTACCACCTCTAGGGTCAAAAGATTAATTTTAATAAATTAGGATTATTTTTTAGCAAGAATGTGAATGAGAATCTGATTGAAGAGCTGAGTAAGATTTCGGGTATCCCTGCTGTTTCGGACTTAGGAATGTACTTAGGCATGCCTTCTATTCATGGGCATATGTCTAAACATTCCTTCCAACATATTGTGGATAGAGTCAAAAGTAGACTAGCTGGGTGGAAGGCTAAAACATTATTTTTTGTAGGCAGAGTTACTTTGGTGCAATCGGTGTTGTATGCTATTCCTTTTTACTCTATGCAAACCTTAGCTCTCCCTGCCTCAGTTTGTTAGGAAGTTAAAAGACTTTCTAGACAATTTTTGTGGGGTGGAAGGGAAAAAGGAGAGAAAAGTTAGCTTAGTTAAATGGGAAACAGTGACAACTCCCAAACACCAAGGTGGTTTGGGAATCCTTAACCTTCAAAAGATGAATGTGGCCTTTCTTGCAAAGCTTGGTTGGAGGCTTATCATAGAGAATAACTGCTTTTGGGCCCAATTTATGGGGAATAAGTATTTTAGTTCTGATTTCTCGATTAACAATATTAATTCTAAGGCATCTTCTTCTGTTGTTTGGAAAGGCATTAATAAAGCAAAGCCTATTCTTAAAAAAGGCATTAGTGTTAGGATTGGAAATGGTAAATCCATAAGTTTTTGGCTTGATTCTTGGCTTAGTTCTTTTCTACTTATTTCTAAAGCTCTTAAAGATATTAATTTGATGGCCCAATATAGACTACTAAGTGATTTCTGGAATCATGATTGAGGCTAGAAATGGGATTTGCTTGATGGGATGCTTCCTATGGATATATAAAACTTGCTTGCAGGTGTGTTGGTGAGCAAAGAAGAGTAGAAGGATGTCATTTACTGGCCTAGGAAGGTTAAGGTGTAGTTTTTTGGTTTTTTTTTCTTTAATTCTTGTGTTCTTTGGACCCTCCCTTGTATTAAAAAAGAGAAAAGGAAAATAACCTACTTTAGCAAGGGTAGGACAGTTTTAATTAGAAATTGATCACTTCCTAAAAATGGGAACAAAAGAATTGCTTATAAATAACTAAGATATAGACAAATTCCTAACACCCTTTAGTAATTTAAAATATTAATATTTGAATTTTCTTTTTTAAAAATGAAAAAAATATCTGCAATTTTTTAAATTATATCACACTTTAGTCTTTTTCTTTTTCTTTTTTTTTTGGTTAAAGTATGCTATATTTTAATCTGTAATGTTTTATTTATATTTTACTATTTGAGTTTTCATAAATAATGAATTTCTAATTTTGTAAAAAGTTTAAACAATATAAGGTCATAATATTATATATTTTCAATTAAAAGTTAGTGACTGAAAAGTTATTTTACTTTAAATGATATAGACAAAAATATAGTAGGAATGTGCATATTGTTTCACAAATTTGATTGATTTAATTTAATTTTTTAAATTCAGCATATAATTATAAATTTAATTTCATAAAATTTTGAAAATTCATTTAGAATCTCATATCTTTATATTTAAAAAAAAATATTAATTTCAATTTTAAAATTTTTATTTTATGATATTGAAATATAACTAAATCAAATTTTACTAAAATACATGAAATTTTTAAATAAATTCCACAAAATTAATATGGATAAATTTTATAGGTAAGATTATTTCTAAATGTATCTCTCAATCAATCAAATTAAAACTTTTTAATTATATTTTGAACATAGAATTATCATCACTTGGAATTTATTTTTTATTTTTATTATTTAGGAATTGATTCTTATTTTTCCAAATGAAATCATTATATTAAAGGTATTTTGAGAATAATCAACTTTCAATTGAATTTTAATTTTATTTGGAATATTTAAAGTAAATAAAATTTAATTTAAATTTATGTTTTAAACTACACCATTATAAGCACAGGTATTCATTTTCATTTTTCTAGAAATTTTTTAAATATAGACAATTTTTTTTAAATATAGACATAAATAAATTAAACCAAATGCTGTTGGGTTGGAAATGTGATGCATTAAACTAAAGAAAACCAAATTCTCATTCTATTTAATAAATCTTTAGCAATGAAGAAAAAAGAAAAGAGAAGAAAGAAATCATATGAGAAAGGCAAATGTCTGAGAGATTCCTTCACCACTATACGCAGCCAATAATGTTTCTCATCTTATAATCTGTATGGGAAATTGTGATGCAGGAAATGGTTCTGTAATGGGATTTTTTCCCATTGTTTATTCATTTATTTATTTATTTTATCATACGACTATTTTTTTTTTATTCTGACATGTATTTAAGTCTTCGGAACGCATTTAGAATAACTGGAAAAAAAAAAAAAAAAAAACCCTTTTCTTCCAAAGTTCCAAGCTTATGTGTTTTTCAAAAAAAAAAAAAAAAAAAAAAATTGTAAAGTTATTTTTAAAAATTGGCCAAAAAAAAAAAGAAATTTTCAAAAGAGGTAAAAGTACAAATATATCCCACAATCCAGTTAAAACTATATATTGACACTTAACATTTTGCAAAGCGCATATTTGCCCTTAATATTTTCTAACTCTATTAATTCACTTCTTTATTTAATGTTCCTTCTGTTTAAGTCAAATGCAATGTTTGTGAGCTCTATTTTCAATCCAATATGGACAAATATATTAATAAAATAATATTAAAATATTAAAAACCTTTATCAATGTAAAAACAAATTCTTCTATTTATAACTCTCTCTCTCTCTATCACATTCTTTTACTCTCTATTTCTTCCCCAAAGTTTTTTCCTCATCTAAAAATTCTAATGGCACTTCATCGTCTTTAATCTAGATAGATAAAGGTAAAAAGATTAAATTAATGGCATCATCTTCTTTAATTTCATATGTACAAAGCTATTTTAGTGAAAGAGTAGTGGAATAAGATTATGAAAGAGAACCAAGGTACAGTAAATGTTTAATAATGGGAAGATGATTGAAAGCCCCTAGAAAGACATTATGGATCGATGATAATCTGGGAAAAAGATATTGTAGACGTCGATTTTAGAATGTAAGTATGAATTTAATTTTTTATTTCAATCATACTTGATTGTTGCGATTTATTTAATTTTGATTCAGTTAATTTTGTCTTATTGGTAGTCTAACCCTGCGAAGAACAAGTGTTATGGCTACTTTGAATTTTGATGGTCTTGTGAATGAAAAGGTGATACGAACCACAAACGACCTGCTTTGAGACCCAATACCTTTACGCTTGAAAATGACTCCTTTGGAAAGCCAAATCAAGTTTGCAAGGAAAAACCTCAACTCAATGATGAACTTGTTTTAAGGAACCTTGGTTTGTTGTGAACAAGAAACCAATTAGTTTTGAAAGTTTGGGTTTTTGATTCTAATATAAGAACTAGGTTTGAAAAAACTCTCACAAGCTTAAAAGCTTAAATTTGGGGGAAATCAACTTATCTTTTTTTTTTTTTTATTTTTTATTGAATGAATAGCTAAGTATTTCTAGTGTTACAAAAACCCTAAATAAGAATTAGCTAAGAACTAGAAAATCTTCTTGTATAAGAATTGAAGATTCCTAATTAGAAATAACTCCTAATTATACAAGAAAACTGATTCCTAAATAAGAAAATAAGCTAATCCCATTTTTGGGCTTAAACTTAATATAAACAGGTCCAAAACTTACTAATTACATAAGCAAACTTAATTTAATTGAATATGAGCTTATATCATATTGATAGGGGCCCAAAAACCAAAGTAAAATAATAAAATTTGAAAACAAAATAAATCAAATAGATTGCTAACGCCCAAGGACATGCCCATGTACTTGGGCGTGTTGGCTTCTGTCCCATTTTGATTTCTCTCTCATTTTACATTGTATGCAGCTTGAACTTCCATATTTCGCTATTTTCCAATCCCTTTCTTCTTGGATGACTCACCAATCATGCACAATGGATGGATTGCATGTCTTTATAGGCTATCTTAAAAGAAATGACACCCTTAAAGAATCTTTTTGAAATCTGTAACTTGCAAATCTTCCAAGGCATCTTGATTCTCATCATTCCCTCCCTTCTTAAAAGGATTCAGCCTTGAATCTGTGTTTGAGCACTTGGAAGTAGGAAATGCATCACCTCTTTTATTCCATGACAATCCTTCTTTAAAATCCTGAAAAAGAGAAACAAAACTAGACAAAGAAAATTCAAGCTTGTTAGTGTTAGAAAACAAAACATTCTTGACACTTTCTTTTTCAACTATGCTCACTTGTTTTCTCTCTTCACTCTCAATCTTTTTATTTGAACTTTCTAATATTTCTTTTCTCTTATATGAAAGTTCTTCATTTTCTTCTTTACTCTCTTTATTTATGAACTCTTTTTCTTTTATTTCACTATTTTCAACAAAGTTAGCTTTGTTTACAACAACTTCTTGAGGAGGATCATAGACTGGAATTTCTTATTGTACAATAACTTTTTCAACCTTTAATAAGGACTCTTCACTTGTAAGCTCCAAAGGTTTTAAATCATCTTTATGAATCACTTCCACCACTTGGTTAATCTCTTCAATATTGGCATCCACCCAATAAGATTCACAAGTAACTTGGATGGAATAACAAATTATCTCCTCAACTTCATTATCTTTATTCTTTATCTTTGCCATTAGTGGTTTAGATAATTCCTTTCTTCTTTTATTTTTAGAATCTTCATCATATTGCCTTCTTTGGACTCTTCTCCTAGGTGGAGTTTGTTGTGATCTTGCTCTTTTTAACTCATCAAGACTAGAAAAATATTTTTGCATGGCGTCCCTCATGCCATCCAATCGATCATTCAACCATTGGAAGCATTATTGAATAGCTTGCATATTAAAGGCTTGATCATTATCTTGAGTATTAGCGATTTTTTTTTGAACCTGAAAAATAAGATAAGTAAAGCAAAATAACCTCACTTCACTCCCTCACGTATTTCACTCAAAATAAATCAAGTTCACTCGTGTCTGTTATCATGCAAATCAATAGGCTTTTCTCTAAATAAACTCACCCTCTTGCCTTTTGATATGATGCAAATATGTATACCTAAACTAATCAATTAATGGTTGATTTTGTGTTTGAATGCATGAATTTTATCTTTAAAGTGGTGCTTTTAATCTTGTTTTTAAGTGTTCTTTAAGTAATCTAGTTAACTCTCAAAGGATTAAGGGTTCTATGCTTGAAAGTGAAGAAGTTTTGCAAGGATTAGCCAAGACAACCCCGTGTCGACTTCTGCCCCATGGGTGCCTACTCGTGACAGAAGGTTATGGTGCCGACTCGTGCCCTATGGTGCTGAGTCATGCCAAAACCACATGGTGCTGACTCATCCTAGTTTGTCTTGAGTAGTTATAGTACCTTTTCATCAAAACACTTCACAAAAGGCTCCTTTTTGCAATGGACATGATTTGGGACACCTAGAAAACTATAAATAAGAATGTTTTATAGAATTTTAGACATGTGATATTAGTATTATTCATATATTAAGTTAGTAATTGAGAGTGTAATTCAAGTGTTCAAAAGTTAGAACAAGATTGAAGAGTCACCAAGGCATTCAAGCAAGCATTCAAGGACACTTCTTCAAAGTAAATTTCTAGAGCAAGGATTGAGGAAAATATCATCAAAGTTTCCTTTCCCTTGTCTTTTTTATCTTCATTCCTTGATGTTCATCTTGTCTTTTTGTCTAAACTTTGTCATTTACACTATGAATATACACTAGTTTGGTTTCTTTGAATTGCAATAAAGTATTAGTTTTAATCATTCTATTTCTTATACGCTTTGCATGATTTAGTTTTAATTGTGTGCTTAATTAATGTTGTATGCGCTTGATCACCATGTATAACATGATAGTCAAATTATTCACAATGAGAGTTAGGATAAATTGATGGAAAACAATTAAAATTACTTAGAGAATAGGGTAAGCACTTGGAGACAAGCAAATCCACTGTAAGGGGAATTATAGTATTGGCATGAATATTTATGGTTCTGTTCTATCTCTATGATGACATGAGAATGCTTATAGACTATAGATCAAATATTTCTAATTGACAACAAGAGTTGCTTTTATGAATTATAGACCATACTCTCAATCATTGCATGCATGTAACACATCTTATTAAAATCAATTCTGACTTGTAATTCAATGTAATCAACATCCTTAATCGCAATATTAGTATAGTAGCATATAGTTAGTTTTAAATCTCTTATTTAATATCCTTGCCTATCCATCCTAGTAACTATCCAATTAATACAAAATTTCTAAGTTCCCCAGAGTTCGACACCTTACTCATCCTATACTAATCCCTTTGGATTTGGTCACCCATAGTAGGCCTAACAAATTTTTGGCGCCGTTGCCAGGGAATTTATTGTAATTTTTATTAATTTAGGATAGTGAAAAGTTGTTTTAGGTTTTTGTTTTATAATTTTTATTTTCATTTTAATTTTAGTTGAACATGTGACAAAGTAGAAGCTCTAACGATCTTCTATTTGATCCTAAAATTGATCGAACTTTTCATGCTTTGTGTAGGAATCAAAGATAAAGAGAAGAAGATCAACACAACTTAATGGTAGGAGAAAGACGAACGTTAGGCAACTTTGCCATGCCCGACATCATGAATAGTATGGGGGGAGTAATGGCTCCTTCAATTGCAAGCAACGACTTTGAAATCAAACCTAGCATCATTCAAATGGTGCAAAATAATCAGTTTGGTGGTTTGCAAGAGGAGGATCCATATGTACACATCTTGTCATATTTGAATGTATGTGTAACATTTAAAATAAATGGAGTGTCGGATGATGCAATTCGATTAAGGCTCTTCCCATTTTCAGTCAAAGAGAAAGCTCAAATATGGTTGGCAAGTTTACCAAGTGAATCAATCACCACTTGGGATCAATTGAAGCAAGCATTCCTTTCAAAAGTACTTCCCTTCACACAAGACTGCAAAATTCCATAATGAGATCACAACCTTCAAGAAAAATCCAAATGAAACAATTTATACTTCTTAGGAAAAATTTAAGGAACTCCAAAGGCAATGCCCACATCATGGATTGCCTGATTGGATGATTCCTCAAATTTTTTATAATGGATTGACAAATGAGAATCGCAACATAGTCAATGCTGCATCTAGAGGTAAATGGATGGATAAGATAGCAAGAGAGGCTATCACTTTACTTGAAGAACTTGCATCCCAAGGATATATGGGAGATGAGACAACTATAGCAAAAGCAAAAGAGATCTTGGAACTTGACACTATTAACCTGCTAACAGCAAAGGTAGATGCACTCACCAAAATGGTAAGTAAAACTCAAATTAATTCTATTGAAAATACTGATGTTGTTTGTGAACTATATGGAAGTCCTCATCCTTATTCCCAATATAGTTCAAATAAGGAGGTAAATTATGTCCAAGGGGGGTATAACCAAAGAATGGGTATGAACTCAAACACATACAACCCTTAATGGAAGAACCATCCTGATATTTCTTGGTCTAACCCATCCTCCTAATTGAACCCACCTATTAACCAAAATCTCAAACTAAATAACCCACCAGGTTTTCCTATGATGCAACCCTATACTCCTACACCACCTAAATCTAATTTAGAGACCCTTCTAGAGTAGTTTGTAGGAACAAAAATATGCATTAATAAACAAAGTGAGGAGCAATTTAAACAACTTAATTCCAAAATTGATCAACTTGCTACTCACAACAAAATTTTAGAAACTCAAATTGCCCAACAAGCTTCTTCCTTTAATCCTAAACCTATAAGTAAGTTACCTAGTTAACCAAAATTTGTTCAAAGAGAGACTTGCCAAGCAATTACTTTAAGAAGTGGTAAGATGGTTGAAAATACTGCTAATAAGAATAAAAATGATATAGGAGGTGATAAGGAAGTAAACTTAGAAAGTAAACAAGGGAGTGGGGTTAAAGGTAATAATAAAAATGAAAGTGTCATACCACCTAAGGTCAATGATCCTAAAGTAGATCTTAAGACCTTGCCCTTTCCTCAAAGGTTCATAAGAAGGAACCTAGATAAGCAATTTGGAAAATTCCTAAAGTATCTTAAAGATATTACTATTACTATTCCATTCTTAGATGCTATAAGGGATATGCCGGCTTAGGGTAAATTTTTGAAAGACATGGTCTCCCATAAAAGCAAACTAGAAGATTATGGTCTAGTATCTTTAGTAGAAGAGTCTAAGGCCATGTTTTCTAAGTCTCATCCTATGCGAAAAGATCCTAGATGTTTCACCGTTCCATGCATGATTGAAGGAAAGTATTTTGATAAAGCTTTATGTGATATTGGTGCTAGTGTCAGTTTAATGCATTATTCTATTTATTTAAGACTTAATTTGGGTGAACTTAAGCCTACTAACATGTGTCTCTTGATAGCCAACAAGACTATTACCTATCCAATTGGCATTCTTGAGAATGTGCCAACAAAAATAGGTAAATTTATAGTTCCTGCAGATTTTGTTGTCCTAGACATGGAGGAAGACCTCAAAATCCCTATCTTGTTTGGAAGACCTTTCTTAGTAACGATAGGTGCTATTATTGACATAAAGAAAGGTAAAATCACATTTGAGGTAAGTAATGAATGCATGGAATTTGATGTTCTTAAGATGATGAAATCTTCACCTATGGAAGGAGTTAGTAGGATTGACTCTATAGACTTGATTGATGAATGTACAAATGAGGTCAAATATGAATGCATAAGTCAAAACCCTATTCCCCCTTACCAAGTCCAAGAAGAAGAGGTAAATCTTTTAGAGACTACTTCACATCATCACTCCTTCCGACCTTTTAGATTTGAACCTCTGGAGAGAAATGATGATCCAAACCCCCTTCTTCAAAAGAAGAAGTAAGTTTTGAACTCAAGCCTTTGCCATCAAATTTAAAACATGCATTCCTTGATTCTGAATCTAAATTCCCTTTTATTATGAATTCATCCTTGTCTTTAGAAAATATCAATCTTTTGTGCAATGTGTTGCTTAAATAAAGAAGTTCTATTGGTTACTCTTTGAATGACCTAAAAGGTATTGGCCCTAATATTTGCATGCATAGGATAATCTTAGAAGATAATACTAAGCATTTTGTTGAAGGTCAAAGGAGACTTAATCCAAATCTCAAAGAAGTGGTAAGAAAAGAGGTCACAAAATTACTTGATAATGGCATCAAATACTCAATTAGTGATAGTAAGTGGGTAAGTCTTGTTCAAGTTGTCCCTAAAAAGGGTGGCTTGACTATTATTAAGAATGAATCAAATGATTTAATCCCTACTAGGACTGTCACTAGATGGCGTATGTGTATAGACTATAGAAAGTTGAATAAAGCAACTAAAAAAGATCATTTTCCACTACCATTTCTTGACTAAGTGTTAGAAAAATTAGCAAATTATTCTTATTTTTGTTATTTGGATGGTCTTAGTGGTTTTTATCAAATACCTATCTACCCCAAAGACCAATCAAAAACCACTTTTACATGTCCCTATGGAACTTTTGCATTTAGACACATGCCATTTGGTTTATGCAATGCAACTGCAACATTTCAAAGATGCATGTTTTCTATCTTTAGTGACTTGATAGATGACTGCGTTGAAGTTTTATGGATGATTTTAGTGTTTATGGAACTAACTTTGAAAATTTTCTAGAAAATCTCTCTAAAGTTCTTGATAGGTGTAAGGAGCATGGACTAGTACCTAATTGGGAAAAGTGTCATTTTATGGCACAAGAAGGAATTGTACTAGGGCATATGGTGTCCAAAAGGGGTATTGAAATGGATAGAGCCAAGGTTGAAGTGTTCACAAATTTGCCATAGCCAAATGTGTTAAGGACATTCGAAGTTTCTTAGGACATGCCACGTTCTACAAATTGTTTATTAAGGATTTTTCCAAAATTGCCAAGCCATTGTGCAAATTGCTTGCGAAGGAAGCTACCTTTGAGTTCGATGAAGCATGTCATGAAGCTTTTGAGACCCTAAAGAAAGCTCTTACATTCACATCGATTCTACAGCCACCTAATTAGGAGTAACCTTTTAAAATTATGTGCGATGCTAGTCATTTCACAGTTGGAGCAGTCCTTCGGCAAAGGAAGGAAGGTAAGCCTTATGTAATTTACTATGCAAATAAGCTATTTGATGATGCCCAAATCAACTATACAACTATGGAGAAGGAACTACTAGCCATAGTTTATGCATTTGATAAATTTAGAGCATACTTGGTAGGTCAAAAGGTAATTGTATATTTTGACCATGTTGCTCTAAAGTACCTCTTAAGTAAAAATGATGCTAAACCTAGGCTACTAAGGTAGATTCTTATGCTCCAAGAGTTTGATTGGGAAGTAAGGGATAAGAAAGGGAGTGAAAACCTTATGGCGGACCATCTATCTAGACTTGATCAAGAAGGTTTGAGGAAGCTTGATGATGGAGTACCAATACATGAGACCTTCCAAGCTGAGCATTTGTTTAATGTTGTATCGTAAGAAATTCCATGGTATGTTGACATTGCTAACTTTCTTGTAAGTGGTATTCTTCCTTATGGTTTAGATTATAGGCAAAGAAAGAAATTTTTGCATGATACTAAATTTTATTATTGGGAAGAACTTTTACTTTATAAAAGATGTGCAGATGGGCTAATAAGGAGATGCGTTCCTCAAGGTGAGATTCAAGATGTTTTGAAACCTTGTCATTCCTTAGATGTGGGTGGACACTTTGGTGCAACAAAAACGGCTTCTAAGGTATTACAATGTGGTTTTTGGTGGCCTACTTTATTCAAAGATGCTAGAGAATTTATCCTTACATGTGATAGATTTCAAAGAATGGGTAATATATTTAGGAGAAACGAGATGCCTTTAAATGGCATTCTTGAGGTAGAACTTTTTGATGTATGGGGTATGGACTTTATGGGTCCTTTCCCTAGTTCTTTGGGCTATATACATCTTAGTTATGGTAGACTATGTGTCTAAATGGGTCAACGCAATACCTACTATTACTAATGATGCTAAGGTAGTCAAGAAAATGCTTAAAAAAGTAATCTTTCCTAGGTTTAGTACTCCAAGAGCTTTGATAATTGATGGAGGTTCCCATTTCTATAATAATATCATAGAAAGTCTGCTTAAAAAATATGGAGTTAATCATAAAATAGCTATTCCTTACCATCCACAAACAAGTGGACAAGTTGAGGTAAGCAATAGGGAGATTAAGTGGATTCTAGAGAAGACTGTTTCTTCTTCTAGGAAAGATTGGGCATTAAGGCTAGATAATGCCTTATGGGTATATAGAACTACTTTTAAAACTCCCATTGGCGTTACCCCATATCAATTAATCTATGGTAAATCTTGTCCTTTGCCCATTAAACTTGAACATAAAGCGTATTGGGCAATTAGGGCTTTGAACTTTGATATGGACAAAGTAGGTAAGAAAAGACTTTTACAACTCAATGAACTAGAAGAACTAAGGTTAAATGCATATGAAAATGCAAAGTTATATAAAGATCGTACTAAGTTATGGCATGATAAGAACATTCTCAATAGGGATTTCCAAGAAGATGAGCTTGTTTTACTCTATAATTCAAGGTTAAGACTATTTCCTGGAAAACTAAAATCAAGATGGTCTAGACCTTTTAGAATTATTAAAATCCATCCATATGGAACTATTGAGATTACTAATGATAAAGGTGAATCTTTCAAGGTAAATGGCCATCATCTTAAACCTTACTTTGCTGGTGCACCATTAGAACAATCAAGGTCGGTAACCCTCTCTACTTAATAGTATGTTCATCTACTATATAGTATATTTATTTATTTTAAAATTTTATGTTTGTTTATTTTAAATTTCATGTTTATTTAATATAATGTTTAAGTTTTGAAGTTTAATATTAATTTTATGTTAATTTTATAATACATACACAAATATATATATATATATATATATATATATATATATATATTAAAAAAAAAATTTAGACTAAGTTCATGCTGAGTCGTGCCCATAGGACACGACTCGTGATATATATATATATATATATATATATATATATATATATATATATATATATATATATTAAAAAAAAAATTTAGACTAAGTTCATGCCGAGTCGTGCCCATAGGACACGACTCGTGATATATATATATATATATATATATATATATATATATATATATATATATATATATATATATATATATATTAAAAAAAAATTTAGACTAAGTTCATGCCGAGTCGTGCCCATAGGACACGACTCGTGATATATATATATATATATATATTAAAAAAAAAATTTAGACTAAGTTCATGCCGAGTCATGCCCATAGGACACGACTCGTGATAGAATCCATCTGTGCCAAGTCGTGCCCTATGGTGCCGACTCGGTACAATTAACAAATTTTGAAATACTTGAAATTTTGAGTTTCTACACCAATTTTTCTTTTCTTTTCATTCCTAATTCAATTGTAATTTACTTTATTCTTATTTTTGGTCAAAAACTAACTTATTCAACACTCTTTTCCCAAAACAAATCAATGAAAAGTTGTTTCTTTTTCCAAAAAGACTCACACCTCTTCCCAAAATATATGACTTTTCACATCACACTTTTACACACCTATATGATCCTAACCCTTACAACACCACTCCCCTACCCTTTCTTTTCAGATTTTGAAAACACAAATCCTAATTTTTAAATAATTCTTTCTTCTATTTAAACATCATCTTCTTCATTCATCATTCACACATTACATTATATTCACTCATAGTTGCAGAATTTTTCTATTTTTCTTCTTTATTTTCTAACTACAAGCAAGTATGGGCAAGACCAAAGGATCAACTTCTTCAAGGCCTCAAGAATAGTAACAAGAGGAAGACTATGCATTAATGTATAAGTCCTCCTTCCCCATTCACTCACATGAAGAAGGAGCCAAGTTCTCTAAAATCAAACGTAGAGAAATTGTATATTGTAAGTATTTTCCTCCCTCTTTAATTTGTGATGTTGGCATGGAGGAAGTATTCAATCAAGTTCTTACTTCTTGTGGTTTTAAAAAGCTTGTAAGTATGCAAGAGCATTCCTATATGAGTTCTTTAGTACACTTGATATCAAGGCTATAAATTCTCAAATTATGGAATTTAGATTGCTTGGCTAACCTTACCAATTAACTTATAATTTTATGAAAAAAGTTTTTGGTTTTAAAAGGAGTGGTGTTTGCGATATCAATAATGATTTTAATGTTAATGACTTTTGGACATTCTTAACTGATATAGAAACCCCTTTTGAACCTAAAAAGGGGAAAGTGATGTTCATCAAGGATTTGAAATTCTGGATGTTGCATAAAGTCATTGCATGTGTTATTTTTGGTAAAACTAAAACTAATAGAGTAACTGTTCAAGAGCTCTTTCTATGTGGTGTGTTCATAAATCAAAGCAAGTGTGTTGGATATATTGGATTTTTAATCAACCCCTTATTGTGTTACACGTAAGGAGCATCCATTAACACATGGTCACATTGTTACAAGTATTGCTAAGGGGTTTCATATTAATTGCTCAAACTTTCCTTATGTTGTCAAATACTCATATTTCACAAAGCAAGCCTTCGTAAGAGGCAAGGTTATGGATGCGGATTTTAACCATGTTACAGCTTACGCATGATCTTGTTGGAAGGGGTTACATCACCCTATTTATAATTCAGATGAAGACTCTGATGATGATGTTCCACCACCTAGAGACCCACTACCACCAAGAGCCTAATCAATGGTTCAACTTGCATCACCACCATCATCCTCTACTCAAGGAGAAGAAAGTGGCTCCACTCTTAGTGACCACCAACTTTTAGAGGAGATCTTGGAAAACCAAAGGAGCATGCAACGTCAACTTACCGCCTTGGAGGCTAGGAACTAAAGGATGGAGCGCACGTAATATAGTACAGACTATAAATTGCGTAAGTTCTTTAGCTACTCTAGGTATGACTTTCCTTCATCACCACTACCCAATGCTCAATGAGGTATGTTTTTTTTTCCTCCCTTCTCCATCATCTTTACTTTTCTTCACGTTAGGGACAATGTGAATTTCAAGTATAGGGGAGGGATCGAATGATGAAGTTTGAAGCTTTCTATTTATTTTTATTTTGATTTTTTATTTTGTTTTAATTTTTCATTTTCTGCATTTTTAATATATTTTTCATGATTATTGTTTTATTTAGTTTAGTATTTTACAATTTGCATCAATAATTTTTGTCCTTTTACTTGAGTTCTCCATGTTATTATATGTTGATTAGGTTTTCTCATTCTATTTTCTAACTAATTTGATGATCATTTTTGATAAATGCCCAATTGGTAAAATTCTTAAGTCTTTTTTCTAGTATTTGTTAAGATTTTGTCTTTTTATCTCACTCTTATTGCTTCTAAAGATTTCTAATTATCTAGTCAATTTTTTAATTTTGCTTAATTGTCAAAATTGATATAAGTTAAGTCTTTGAATTTGCATGATTTAAGTTGCCTAAAGGAAACTATAGCCATAATACGAGTTATGCATTAGTCAATAATGGATGAAGATACTAAAAGAACTATATTTGTTTGCTAATAAAAAAAAAATGCATATTGAGTAAGTTGTGTGCAAATGAGTTTGCTCCTTAGTTGCATTCAATTCGAAAGATATGTATGGTATGCCTACTAAATATGTATATTGAGTAAGTCATGCGCAAATGAGTTTGCTCCTTAGTCGCATTCGATTTGAAAGATGTACCTTATTTAATTGCAATAGGAAAAAAAAAAAGAGAGAGAGAGAGAGAGAGAAGAATAAGCAAACTACATGTCTAAAAATGCCATGAGACTTATTGCATTCTTGCATGTGCTTTCTCTTGTCCCAAAGAAGGCTACTTGAATTTATTGAATTCTCGACTTAATACATGGACATTTTGACTAGAAAAGCATGATTAGGTCCTTGACTAAATAATTGAACAACGTTGTTACCAATAAGGATGAGATAATTAGGCAAAGCTCAAAATTTATGCTATAAGACTTGTCATCCTTTACCATTGTTGGGCATTAAGAACTATATCATCAAATATTGGCCATATACTCCTTAAATAAATTTTGAAGATTGTTTAATCAAGATTGTTTCATAGTCATCTTGGAGAAACTAAGTAATTTCTTTGTCTCTTCCCTCTTAGTTCTTGCTTGAGGGTAAGCAAGGTTTAAGTATGGGGGAATTTGATATGATGCAAATATGTATACCTAAACTAATCAATTAATAGTTGATTTTGTGTTTGAATGCATGAATTTTATCATTAAAGTGGTGCTTTTAATCTTGTTTTTAAGTGTTCTTTAAGTAATCTAGGTAACTCTCAAAGGATCAAGGGTTCTATGCTTCAAAGGGAAGAAGTTTTGTAGGATTAGCCAAGACAAGCCCATGCCGACTCGTGCCCCATAGGTGCCGAGTCGTGACAAAAGGTTATGGTGCCAACTCATGCCCTATGGTGCCGAGTCATGCCAGAACCACATGGTGCTGACTCATCCTAGCTTGTCTCGAGTAGTTATGGTGCCTTTTCATCAAAACACTTCACAAAAGGCTCCTTGTTGCAATGGACATGATTTGGGACACCTAGAAAACTATAAATAAGAATGTTTTATAGAATTTTAGACATGTGATATTAGTATTATTCATATATTAAGTTAGTAATTGAGAGTGTAATTCAAGTGTTCAAAAGTTAGAACAAGATTGAAGAGTCACCAAGGCATTCAAGCAAGCATTCAAGGACACTTCTTCAAAGTAAATTTCTGGAGCAAGGATTGAAGAAAATATCATCAAAGTTTCCTTTCCCTTGTCTTTTTTATCTTCATTCCTTGATGTTCATCTTGTCTTCTTGTCTAAACTTTGTCATTTACACTATGAATATACACTAGTTTGGTTTCTTTGAATTGTAATAAAGTATTGGTTTTAATCATTCTATTTCTTATACGCTTTGCATGATTTAGTTTTAATTGTGTGCTTAATTAATATTGTATGTGCTTGATCACCATGTATAACATGATAGTCAAATTATTCACAATGAGAGTTGGGATAAATTGATGGAAAACAATTAAAATTACTTAGAGAATAGGATAAGTACTTAGAGACAAGCAAATCCACTCTAAGGGGAATTATAGTATTGGCATGAATATTTATAGTTCTGTTCTATCTCTATGATGACATGAGAATGCTTATAGACTATATCAAACACTTCTAATTGACAACAAGAGTTGCTTTTAGGAATTATAAACCATACTCTTAATTATTACATGTATGTAACACATCTTATTAAAATCAATTCTGACTTGTAATTCAATCTAACCAACATCCTTAATCGCAATATTAGTATAGTAGCATATAGTTAGTTTTAAATCTCTTATTTAATATCCTTGCCTATCTATCCTAGTAACTATCCAATTAATACAAAATTTCCAAGTTCCACAGAGTTTGACACCCTACTCATCCTATACTAATCCCTTTGGATTTGGGTCACCCATAGTAGGCGTAACACCTTTTACCACCTAATTCTCAATTCAACCCAAACAAAAATTAATATTTGAATGGTTCACAACAACCAAGAGATACAAAAGAATTGACACAAACAAGAAAATTATTTGATACTAAAATGAATTGAAGACTCAAAAATAAAAACAAAATAGAAATGAAATTGCTTGGAACAGTAATCCTAGATGCTTTAAACAATGACAAGATGAAGACACCAAAGATGAATTTTGTCAAAAACTAGAAAAATCATAAAATTAAACAAAAATAAAATAGACAATGAGATGAGAAGAACACAACTGACAACACTTAAAATAGAGTTTTCTACAAAATGTTATAACAAAATGAAATTTATGGACAAATCGAAAAACACAAATTTTGAGGCCTAAACGATGGAATTTAGCCAAAAAGTAGTGGACATCATAAGCAAAGCTAGTGTGTTTTGATCATTGGCCCATTTCCCTTTCAACTATGTATTCAAAAGGGTAAAAAATGTGACTTTCTCAATTCTAAAAAAATTGAATTTTCAAGTTGAAAACACAAAGGAAAACAGATAGATCTACGACTAGGGCTAGAAATGAAGAGGGAAATAATAATGAATACAAAAAAAGAATAGAAAAATAAGAAACAAATCAGAATGGGAAAAAAAAACTCAAATCGAAATTGGAGGAGTAGGAATCAAATCCTAGCTTGTTTTTGGAAGGTAGGCTTGATTTGGTCAAACTCCTTATTTGTAGGTTGAAATCTTGGATTCCCTTTGATTCTTCTTATTCTTTCCACACGAGAATTCTAATTAGCCTTTTTTTTTTTGTCTAATTTTCTTTTTGTTCTTTTTTTTTCTTTGACAACACACAAAGAATATGAATTAGATAGAACGGATATAAAAACAAACTGAAACAAAAACACAAACAAGAAGAGGTGAACAATTTGGAATTTTTTTTTTTTTTTATTTTTGAATTTCAGATCTAAAAACATAAGGAAATAGAATTAATGAAAATGAAAATAAAGGAATTTAATGATAAACGAAAATAAATGGAAATAAGAAAGCAAACGAAACGGAAAAACACAAATGAAACGAAAAGATATAATCTGATTTAGAGCCTAAGCTCTAATACCAAATTGATATGAAACCTAAACAACTTGCTTTGAGACCCAATACCTTTATACTTAGAAGCGACTCCTTTGGAAAGCCAAATCAAGTTTGCAAGGAAATATATCAACTCAATGACGAACCTATGTTAAAGAACCTTGGTATGTTGTGAACAAGTAAAATAATTAGCTTTGAAAGTTCAAGTTTTTAATTCTAATCCAAGAACCATATTTGAGAAAACTCTCACAAATTTAAAAGATTAAATTTGGGGGAAATCAACTTATCTTTTTTTTTTTTAATTTTTTATTGAATGAATAGCTAAGTATTTATAGTGTTACAAAAAAACTAAATAAAGTTAAGGATTAAAAAATCATCCTATGCAACGATTGAAGATTCCTAATAAGAAATAACTCCTAATTATGCAAGAGAACTGATTCCTAAATAAGAAAATAAGCTAATCCCATTTTTGGGCTTAAACATAATATAAACAGGTCCAAAACTTACTAATTACATAAGCAAACTTAATTTAATTGAACATGGGCTTATATCATATTAATAGGGGCCCAAAAAATCAAAAACCAAAGTAAAATAATAAAATTCAAAAATAAACTAAATCAAATAGATTGCTACATGCTTAAGGACTTGCCCATGTACTTAGGCATGTTGGCTTCTATCCCATTTTGATTTCTCTTTCATTTTACATTGTATGTAGCTTGAACTTCCATATTTCACCTTTTTCCAACCCCTTTTATGTAATTCATCAATGTTGAAGTTCCTTGAATATAATTAGATCCATATGCAAAGCTCGTGATCCAAATATCCTTGATTAGATTATAAGAAACTTCATGCAACCTTCTTTTCTTCTTGGATGACTCACCAATCATGCGTAATGGCTGGATTGCATGTCTTTGTAGGCTATCTTAATAGAAATGGCACCCTTGAAAAACCTTTTTGAAATCTTTAACTTGCAAATCTTTCCAGGCATCTTGATTCTCATCAAAAGGATATAAAGATATTGAATAAAATGAAAAATAAGAATGAGCTGTGTTAGGAAATGAAATAAGGCACATGGAGAAGAAAGGCAAAGGTTATATTGATGATGAAGTGGGTGATCTATGGGCTGAATTGAGGAAATTAAAGAAAGGTCCTTAGAAAAGGAAGGAGGAAAATAGAAGTGAAAAAAGAAAAAGGACAAGAGCTATAGTGGATGCTGTTGTGTCTTAGATCTTGTTAATCTACTTTGTAGTTTGGTTGAAATGAAAGTGAAATTATAAAGACACTTATTAATTTTGGTAATTAAATTTAAAATTTTAATGTATATTTGTAGTAGTTGAGTTATGGTTCTTATGATTCAATTATTATAGGTTGATAATAGTGTTAGATAATTGTTAGAAATTATGGTAATTAATTATTATAATTATAGTTAATTTGTGCAAATTGTTAGTTTGCAATTTATTTTGTTAAAAATGAAAATAAAATGTTAAAAACCAATGGAGATATAAAATCTCCAGTTTGTTACCCTAATCTGCAGATTATTATATTGTTAACAGAGAAAGTAAGAAAGAGTAAAAATAGGACATAAAAAATCTGAGTCTAACAAGCGATGTATGAAAATGCATACATTGATTTCTTGTAACTATTTAATTTCATTATTAAAAAATTGGTAATTCTAAATTACTGAGTACAATTGTACTAACTATTCCACTAGTGTGAAATTTGCAAAATAATTCTTAAATAAGTTCAAATGGAACTAGAACTAACTATTTATAGCTTCGGTTCTTGTTGGAACTTCTTTAACCTTGTAATTACAAAGTGTATACCAATAGTAGAAACACTAACTACTAAATTGTTAGTCTATTGGACAAAAACAGTACAAAAATCATTCACAATTTTATACACAAAAGTCAGTAAACAAAAATGCATATTATAATCTTCAAGGCTGGAAATTTTTTCTCTTGTTCTTTTGCTTGCCAATCATTTGATGTCTCTTTATTTTATAACTTTCTTGTAGTGATGCAGGGACCTCCATTCCATTGCAAACGTGATACTTTAAATGGGAGGTCAGTAATATAAGAGATTTCTAAGCCATCACTAGTAAAGCTTATCTTCCTTGAATTCTTTACTGTTGTAGATGTAGTCATACTCTTCCTCATTTCTCTTTCATTAGGGATTGAATATCTTGTTATAGGGTCTACATATCCATTTAGAGGTTGAATGTTAAAATCAATTACTCTTTGACTTAACATGCCATGTTGAAAAATAGATGAACATTAAATAGTGTCACATCCTAATTTTTTAGGGATATGACGGTCCTAGAAAATTGGGAGACATAAGGTCACCCACGCCCATAGAACCCACTCATGCGTACAATAACTTTGCCTAGGATCTAAAAGAATATTTAAGACTCTAAGTGAATTATCAAATAAATAATATTCCAAAAATGAAACTCCCAGAGCATCTAAAAAGACTCTTCATATGACGGCATGCTAATAAACTTTGGACAAGGAAATCCCCCAAATAAAGTAGATTGCTTGAGCCATCACCTTGTCTCCTCATAATTCTTACTTAGAACTACATAGAGAAAAGAGGTGAGATAGATAATCTCATTGAGTAAATAATATAGCTTACACAAGAACACATATCTCTTAGAAAGGGCTCATAGCTTATAACTCATAGATCATGATTTGTAATTCATGACTCATAGTGTGCAATTTAATAATATTCGCAGAAATCACACTTATTACTTATGAGTGAAAACCCTACTCAATTTAATCGTGAGTGAAGACCTTACTCAATTCACTTGTATACACTGAGGAAAGGTGGCCTCAAGCCAAATTCCAACTCCCAACTTATAACTTATAAGGAGTCGTGAAATTGATAAGGCTTCATAGCTAAAACTACCCTTTCTAGTTGAGGTGGACACTATGCCGCTATCCATTGGATTAAGACCATGGGCACATGTTCTAATGATTACCTACATCAACATGAGGATTTTTGCATAAAGGGTTCATAGATACCATAACTAGAGCTAATGGAAATCACTTTTAATAATAGCATTGAAGAATGCAATCATATGTAACATTATAGCAATAGTAGTTTAGCTTATTGAACAAAAGATAAATAGCAGCGTGGTTCCAAAAAGAAAGTAATGTAGGGCAATAATTACAAAGGTTCTTTCTTATCATTGAATAAACATTTATAGTTTTGAACCAATTGTCCTTTGGCAACCCAAGCTTAACAAAGAATTCATATAATTGATAATAAAGAATAGAAAAGAACTTGGATTTTAAGAATCTCAAAGGTTCACATAACATAATAGCATGTACTTGTAATATAAACATAATATTTACTCACCTTATGGTCCCTTTACTGTTAGTACTTGTAGCCCCTTTGAACTTCTACTACTCCTTATACTCTAACATAATATTTAATTCATTGCTTAATCATCATGCTATCCTATACCATAACTACCTTATGTGCATATAACATTTACATAAACTTGGAGTTATACTTAGAAGTGCACTCATCACTTGTACATAACATGTTGACTTTTAAAGTCTTGCACACTTAGCCTTTATAGGTTCACATGAAATCACATTATAACTCATACTATCACTATTCTAAAGTCAAACACAATATATCATGATCTTAATATGAATTCCATTTAACATTTAACTTAATACACTTAACACTTTTCATATATATCAACTTAACAAGTAACCTTGAAGAGTCATAATCATCTCTTTTGAATGAATCATACCATTCATCTCATAGTCAATTTAAGATCATTAATTCACTATTTACACATCATAAGACCTATTTCACTTGTCACTTAATCATATACACATATTAATCACAACATAATAGTTAGGGTGAGGAAACCCTAGGCAGGTTGAATTCCTCTAGTCTTTGGTCTAGAGTCACTTCTTCAACTAATAAACAATTTAATCATTTATCATTAATGTATACATGTCAATAATCATTAAAATATATCATATAAAAATTATAGACATTGGGATTAAATTTCCAATGTAGGCCAAATACCATATAATCATGGAAAACTTGAACTTTCTTACTTTTTGTACTTTCCTTTCATTACAGTAACATGTAAACACATGATTTAAACTAGTATTCTTCATGTAAACATGACAAAAATCATTTTAGAATATCAACATATATGAATCGACACCTCTTTGTAGTTTTTATACATGAAAATTCTAACTTTTGTGTTATAGGATGAAAACCATGAATTTTCTTGCTTTTTGTACTTTTTGATCATTACAGTAACATATAGAAATATGATTTATCAATATTTTTCATCTAAAACCAATAAAAATAAGTTTAGAACTGTGACCCTTAAATTTGTACCTTTGGGATTCAGTTGTAGCTGTAGCTTAACACCTACTAAAATTAGTGATCTATGCAGAGCCAGTATAATAAATTTCCTCAAAATTGCACTTTCTAATGACTAGCACTCAATTATGAACCCATAGAATCAAACAGTACCCAAATTGGATCAAGAACGGATGAGAACAAGCTAAAAAAAAAAGGGTGTGGCAGCTCGCGGGCCAGCTGCGGTAATTCACAACTAGCTACGGAAACCCTAGCCCTCTCAACGGTTACCGCAAAGGCTATGTGGTTATTGTAGCATAGAGTAAATTACCATAGCTTGTTTTTCCTGATTCCCATACTAAAAATTCATAGTTTTGAGCCTCTAAACTTCCCTTATAAATACCTTACACCTCTTAACAACTTCAACACACAATGACATGCTTCTATGCTCTCCCTAAAGCTTTCTAAACTCTATTCCTAAGCTTTCCAATCAGTAAAACTCTTTTTCTAAACCTCCAAATCTCTAAAATCCCATTCTAAAATCTCCTCCATCACATCAAACCTTATTCATAAGTTTCTTAATCACCTTAAGCCTTATTTATAAGCTTCCCAATCATCTCAAAACTCTATTCATAAGCCTCTTAATTATCTCAAATCATCTCTCTAAGCTGCCTAATCAAGAAAAGGTGCAATTCAAGTTATTTCTTTCAAAGGGGAATTTATGGTACTCAAGAAAAGGTGTGATCCAAGTCTCTCCAAGAAGAGTTCATGCTATTCAAGAGTCCTTCTTCCAAAAAGAGTGCTCATGCTATCCCTAAGTTAAGGTGGAACTTAGATCCGGTGCCAAGCTCACTCTGTACATTCCTCACCGATGAAAGCCAAAGGTAAAAGTTCTTTCCTTTTCCTTTTCAATTTCAATTTTAAGATCTAAATATGACAACATCTAATTTTTGTTAATTAAAATCTAACCTAATTAATAAATTCGTAAGCCCTTAAAATCAATTAAAACATGATAATAAAGGCAATGACTTAAAAACCCCTCCTTCACAAAAAGGAATAACTACGTGGGGTTTGATTCCCATTCAAAGGGATACGAAGGCTTGCCGTCTCTAAGGCATTCAACTCCGCTAAAATTAACAACTTCTTCTCTCTATCACTTTCTTTATATAGTCTAGGATTGAAATTACTTTTCTTAAATAAAAGTTGAAACTTTAGTTCTTTTTATTATTTTTTATTTATTTAGATTATATTTGGGGAATGTGTGCTTTTCCTAAAACTCATAAGGGCTAGAGGAAAAATTCCCTGATTTTGATATTTTAACTTGTAATATCTTTAAGTAGTTTTTCTTTATTTTTCACATTTTGTAATTGTCATTATCTCATATTCGCGATGTATTGCACAAGTAATATTTGTTTCATACATCATATTATATCTGTTCATGCATACATAAAACTTCTTTTTTAAAAGCTATTTTGTACTTAAGCCAAACTAATTTTTTTGTATTGTTTTAACCAAAACCTAGCCCCCAAGCCCTCTTTGGTCATTTGAGGACTAGTGCTTTTCCTTGGGATAATTGTTATAATTTTGGAGTCAATCAAAATTGGGTTTTTCCTTTAATTTTCCCAACTAAAATAAACAAAATTAAAGTGGTGACTCCTTTTGTGACTTACAACTTACAAAAAACAATTTTCTAAACTCATAGTGAGTTCCAATCGTGATGTTTCTCCCAAATGGGCATTTTTGATTCCTTTTTAGTGAATCAGACTGGGTACTCGAGCGAGGCCTCACGGTTGGCAACTCCACTAGGGAGTCACTTTCTTTTAATAAAAGGAAAAATAAGTGGACTACTAATTGGTTTAAAAAGAGTTTGGCCTTTTAATATGATTGTGACTTTGCATGCATCACTTGCATAGGCTCTTTGCCATTCAACATAGTTTTAGGAAAATAATGGATAATGAGTAGCATCTAGTGGGTAACCCTCCTTGGACCTATTCACCAATAGTGAAATCATCCACCCCGCGATGAATCCTTTGATCCTTTCAAAGGTGTAATGAGTATGCACATACTGTTAGACCCACGCGAGGCTCTTTGACTCACATGTGGTTAGGTTTATTGCTACTATAGTGTGACAGGTACCTAGTACAAGCCCCCTTACCCTTTTATGTAATGAACTTAGATCCTGGCTTTAAGTTGTATGTGCCATAATTAAAACCTTGCATCTTTGTATTCTCATGAAATGTTTTTCTCATGCATATCATACATCCATATTGTATAACAAAACATGTATTCATCTTAAGTCTAGATTATACCTTGAACTGAAGAAAGGTCATATACTCACCTTTATCCCAACACCTTTACTTCTAAACTTTAATCACTCTCACCTCTATCCCATTCACCTTTGCCCCCACAAACCTTAAGCCATCACCCTAAACCTTACTCCTTTACCTTAGCCTTTAACCTAAACACCAATACCCTAACTCTAAACCTTACCCCTTTGCCTTAGCCTTTAAACTTAACTACTGTTACCTTAACCTTACCTAAAACCATCACCTTGACCTTTAACCTTAAACACCTCACCCTAGTCTAACCCTAAACCTTACCCCTTTATCTTAGCCTTTAACCTAAACACCAATACCCTAATCCTAAAACCTTACCCCATTACCTTAGCCTTTAACCTAAACACTAATACCCTAGCCCTAAACCTAAAACCTCATTTCCCTGGCCTTGACCTCAAATACCTCTAACCTTAAACACTGTTATCTTAACCTTACCTAAAATGTCTTCGCCCTAAATTGTAACCTAAAAACATCTCTACCCTCCTTTTACCTATACCTTGCCAACCTAGCCACAAGACACCATTGCCTAATATCCTTGGCTAATTACGTTCAAAACCAATCCATTACCCCCAGATTGATAAATGCCTATAGCCTATTCCCCAAATCATCAAGATACTACCCTTAGCCTAATACCTTTGGCCTAACACACTACCTTAAGTCAACTACCTTTGGTTCAACCCAGTATTTTAAGCCTGAGACCTTGACCTATGCAACTTCAGGAAATCCTCATAACATCAAGAGGAATCTTTTTCCTCAAAGTTTGCATGCCCATATTTCTGCTTTTTTCCCACTTACCTTATGCTTTGACTTGGTTTTAAAGGTACCAATGGCAAGCCTGACTGACATGGAAGCTCTAACCAACCTACTTAAGAGGCAAGAAGAGAACTTTCAAGCTATCCTCATCTTCACCCTAGATGCTTAATGAGTCATTTTCAACTAGGCTTTAGCTAGCTAATAATCTAGTTTCAATAATACCATAATCCATCTTACTTCTACTTTCACTAATGCTTTGAGTTTCCAACGCCAACTTATCATCAATGAAGTGAGAGGAATGTTAAACCAAGTTAAGCCTATTAATGCTGCACCTACCATTGACATGACTCATGATTTTACATCCTTAATCTCAAATACCAATGCTATTCTAGCCTTATCCATGCCATCAGTCTTAGATACTAACCTTGCCTCTTCTTTAAATTCTTTTCAAAGCAAGGAAAACTCCACCTCTTTTATTATCAAGAGATCTTTGGAGCTTAACATCAATGCACTAGAGCAAACCCCCACAATGGAAAAAAGGTGCCAAAAAAGCAATACCTCTATTTCCCCTGCCTTTGCTAAATGGAAGAATATGGACACCTACACTCCCTTTATTGATGTTGAGCGCACAATATAGAGGAAGCTGCTATAATTGGCTGGTGACCCTTGCAATCTCGATGAAGGGCTTTCACATATTTGGGAGTTCCATTAGCAGTGGTTTATAAGAAGGTTTTGGAGGCAAGAATGATAAAACCCTTGGAACCAAGAGTCCTTTCTAATCCTTTACCAAAGAGCTACCACCCTAATGAATATTGTGAATATCATCAAGGAGTTGGGCACCAAACTAACGCATGCAAAGCTTTAAGACACAAAATCCAGGGTCTGATTGATAATGGTGATATCATCCCTCCTAAAGTAAAACCCAATTCAACCCGACCTTACTTTAGCCCCAAGTGGCATGACATGGAAGAGTTCAAGTTTGACTAATCTAACCTGTCTGAGATTGAAATCCAAGTGACTTTGATTTTGAGTATAAATCTCAAAATTTGAGTCTAAATTCGAGTCTGTGTCTATCATTTTATTCTCCTTTTTATGTATTTTTCATCAATCATGTCAGTCTCCTTTTGGTATCTTGTAATAAAATTTTCCATTGCAATAAAACATCCATATTTATGCACTTGTCTTTTCTTGTTTTAAACATGGGTGAGCTTTGAAAAAAAAAGAGAGAAAAAAGATAAAAATAAAAATAATAGAATAAAAAAAAAGAAAAAGAGGAAAAGAGAAATGAATAGTCAATTAAATCCACCACGGCTAACACATATTGGGAATTGAGATGCTATCAACAATTGCCTTGCTAGCTCTTAACCAAATTAGGTTAAGAAATAGACCTCTCATTTAGAGCACAAAATCAAATGATACACCTTAACAAGGGGGCAACAAGATTCATCAAATCCAAAATTCAAAGGTTAGAGCCCCTCAAAGTGAAGAAAAGTAGCAAATCATGGTGGGATGTTTTCTCCCAATTTTCATTAATCGAAGCTCACTAAGTTGAAAATCCGAAAAGGGTGGCTTAGGCAAAAGTTAGAGCTAAAAAAAAAAAAAAAAGAAAGAAAGAGAAAGCTCATCCTAGTCATCTTCATTCATTTCATTCAAAGTTTATCAAATTGTCTTTACTCAATCTGTCTCATCTCATGTCTTCAAAGTCATCCTTCCTCACTAGCTTGCTCATTCTCTAAAGTGATATTATCTTTTATGCCCTTATCTCACAATGGGGGCATGTCTTTCTAGGTCGTCATCATCTTTTTGTCTCATCACTTAGCTCAAAGAGGTTAGACATAATCTCTCACATTGTTAGTCTGTCATGTTCCTATCTCTCATTGGGAGCATGATCCCCAAGTTGTCTCTTTTTATCAGTCCTTCAATCGCTCCTTTAGGCACTTTCTTTCATCCAGTTTGTCATCTACATTTAAGCCAATAAAGTGTCACTCTAAATGTCTCTTCAATCTCAAAACAACAAGGTTAGCTTGGCTTGTTCTTTTCCATGAATCATGCTACAAATAGTAAAATCATAAAACCTTCTTTATCCTTTTTAGAATTTCCAACCCACCTTTGAACCATTCCTAAACTTCATAATGTACAATCCCAAGCCTTATTGGAAAAATCATACCAAGCTTTCAAGCTTAAACCTTATAACTCAAGCCTCATATCACCCCTTCCTTGGCAAAGTCTCATCATCCTTAAAGCCAACTTTCTTTAGCACACCCAAAATCAAGTCATGTCTTGCAAAGCTTAAAAAAGGCTTGAACCACTTAAAGCTTAGTCATTCTATATCTCATTAGCAAAATCTCATCATCTATGAAAAAAAAAAAAAAGCCTCATTGGCAAATTATATCACCCATAAAGTCCAATTGAGTTAAGGCCTACCAATCGTATGATGGGCAAGAAAATCTGATGCAATCGTGTCAAAGAGCAAACCCTTATCCATGAGTCTGCAGTGTCTGTAAGACCAAAATCTATAGCACCGCGCTTAAGATAGAGCCAACATCTTCACCATGAAGCCCACTCCCAAAAGTCTTCACCATGAAACCTAAGCCCAAAAGCCTTCACCATAAAAACCACTCCCCAAAAGCCTTAATTATGAAGCCCAAGCCTAGCTTTCACCATGAAGCCCAAACCAAGAAGCCTAAGCCTAGCTTTCACCATTCACAAAAGACCATAATCTCCTACAAAGCTAAATCAAACCAAACTTTCCCTAACTAATTTCCTAGCTAGACCTAACTAAGCTAAAGGTAGAACTTGACCAAGTCTTCCAAATAAACTCCCCAAAGGTTGCAAACTGACCAAGCCAAAGTCCCAGACCTGACTAAGCTTTCCACATGAACTTTTCCGAGGATAAGCCTTATAAGTTGACCTTCCCCAAACCTTCCAATTTAATCATCTCCAATAACCTGACCTTCCTGATCTAGCTCTCCAATTCAGCCTCAAACCAAAGTTAGAACTATCTAAACTAAATAGCCTGATCTTTTCCAAAACCACACCTTGCTTCTTCCTAGGCCAAACTGATAGCCATTAACCAATCAATCTCATACTTGACATGCCCATCTTCATCTCTAAGCTAGCCAATCAACCAAAAACTAAATGGCCAAATCACTTTCCTCTATCATTATATAGTGGGGGCACATCCTTCTAAATATTCACTTTTTTGAAATGGGGGCATCTTTCTCCCAACGATCAACACTTTTATATCAGAACTAACCTTTCACAAGTTGAAGGTATCATATCATTGCATAATTATCTAGCATTTTTGCATTCAACAAGATCATGAATAAAGGCAAATTGTCAAAACTCTCGAAGAAAGACAAGATCATCATCATTATTCCTACCAGACATGATCTCCACTTTGTCTTCTTTCCTACCAGACATGATCGTCTTCTTTTCTACTAGACATTGTCGTCTTCTTTCCTACCAGACAAGATCATCACTTTGTTAATTCCCTTTAGCAGATCGGATCAGTGCTCAGGTGAGGCCTCATAACATGATGAGGTATCCCTTTATGATGACTAAATTTAATTTTATTATCATTTTTCCATTTTAATTCCTTAATTATTCTATATTGTCTAAAAAATATTTTTAGTCTCTAAATTAGCAATCTAATATTATTTCTAATTATCTCCCTAATAATCTTACTTAAATTAAAATTTTTGTAAAATTCTAAAAATCGCTATTTTACCAATACCATGCACAGTGACCTATTTCCCATAATTGCGTGAAATTTAATTTTTGAGCTCCTAATTTCCTATTTCATACTTAATTCCTATTATTTTCTTAACTCTATCATATTCTAGGGTTTCTACTTATTAGAATAATTCTAGGGTGTCACACTATACTCCTTCTAAAAAATATTCGTCCAAAATTTTTAATATCCTTAACATACAAATTGGTATATTCATCAAGCCAAATCGCAATATTGTGAATTCCTAGTACCCATACTGAGTTTGAAAGGCTATTTTGTTGGTATCTTCATCTCAAATTTGAAGCTAATGATATCTTGACCTAAGATAAATTTTTAAGAATAACTGCCTCCTTACAACTAATTAAATAAGTCATCAATCTTTGGCAATAGATATGTGTTCTTTATGGTCACATTGTTCAATTGCCAATAATCTACACACAGCTATAATGTTCTATCTTTCTTCTTTACAAATAAAACAGGTGCACCCTAAGGTGAACTACTTAGGTGAATAAATTCCTTATCTAGTAGATCCTGCAACTACACCTTTAATTCCTATAACTCTATTGAAGCCATTCGATATGGGGGAATAGAAATAAGCTGAGTTCTCAAGAGTAAATCAATTGTAAACTTTATCTCCCATGCTAGTGGTAATCCTAGTAACTCTTCTAGAAATACTTCTGGAAATTCATTCATTAGTGAAATATGTTGTAACTCTTTACATTCCTGCCTAGTGTCCACAACATTAGCTAGATATCCCTTACATCGCTTCCTTAATAATCATCTATCTCCAATAGTGCCACTATGAATTTTTTAGAAAAATCATGCTTATCTCTTGAAATTCAAATTCTTTTTGAATACTGTGTGCGTTCCTCTGTAGTCTATATGGGAAAAGTGGTTAGATAATCAATCCTTTCCCAATATTATATCTATTCCAACACCGGTAACTTTACTAGATCTACCAGAAGGTATCTGCCATCTATTTCTACCACATAAGACCTATAAATATGTTTCACTTTTATTCCTAAAGGAGTACTTATTTCTAGGGGGTTTCCTAATAATTCCTTATCCTTACCCAATCTCTAATATTATCTACCAATAATAATCCGACTAGCTCAATGGCATGCGCATTGGAATAGGGCATTCTCTTGACTTGGTTATCCACTTTCTCTAAGAATTCATGCGACTCTTCCCAATCCTTTCCTATAGATTCAGGAAGTCCCATCTTTATGAAGTCAGTTATTGTGACACTCCTATCATCTATTATTTTGTGAGCCACGTGTCGAGGTATTGGGGCATTGACCAGTGGTGGCATTAGTATTAGTGTAGGTATTAGTGCCAGTGGAATCGCTTCAGGTTGCAGTTGTCAAGCGTGTCTTACCTCATTGAGCTCTCGTTACAACACCTGCATTTCCTCGAGTAATGTTGTATTATCCATAGGAGGAATTTCCTAGTCTACCTCCTCTACCATTTGTGGTACATATAGGGTTCATCACTCAGCTCTCTGTATTGAGCTCCAACAATAGAAGCCTCATTTACAGCCTCATAGCTAGGTATGCGCTCTATCTTCCTTATAGGTGGCATTCTATTATCATATAACACAATCCATTTTAGTATTTATCTATTGTCAATAATTACATAAACTTTTCACATTCCATTATTATACATATTATTTTGTACATAGTTTATCATTACATTTCCATCTACCTTTCACAATACACGTTATTTTTTTTTTACATTATTTTTATTCCATATCTTATAGAAGCTACATTCCCCTCTTTTTTTTTTTACACACTTTATGTACAATACATATCCACACTTGATTTCCTATC
The DNA here is from genome assembly GCA_947687605.1 of Reutealis trisperma. NCBI lineage: Eukaryota > Viridiplantae > Streptophyta > Magnoliopsida > Malpighiales > Euphorbiaceae > Reutealis > Reutealis trisperma. The sequence goes on along the minus strand of CANTUT010000177.1, from coordinate 658,606 downwards.
TTATATTTTTTTTATTTTACAACTTGCCAGCCACTAGTTACCTCCTGTTGGAGAAGAATCCTTTGAGTCCACTCTAGCTATGGATTGCTTCTCTAAAGTAAGAGTTAACTACCTACTGGGACAATCTCTAACCAAATGTCTAATGCTATCACACACTATGCATACATGCCTCGAGTAATCCTTGAGTGGCTCATGAACACTAGGCCTAGCCACTCTCTTTCTAGTAGTCCATCTTAATCTCAATCCACTAAATGCCAAACCCCTTATCTGGATAACTAAGTCTTGAAGATCTTGAAACCTCTCCCCCAATATACTGATCTAAGTCTCAAAAGATAATATTCTCAACTTAAAATCTATATATGACACTAAATTAGGATCCCCTTTTGATGGATTCACCATATTGCGTGAAACAGCCTCAGACATCTGTTCATCCTGATTATCTCCCTCTCTGATGTAATATACATCTACACAAACCATTAACATATTAATTACAAGTAAGTTTACACATATATATGCAAGAATATTTAATTTTATACGAACTTCACAAATTTAATTCTAATGATAGAGAAAATTACAAAGAAGGACCTTAAACTCCATGGTACCACTTAAGCTTTTATACCAATATATATATATATATATATATATATATATATATATATATATATATATATATATATATATATATATATATATATATATGTATATATATATATATATATATATATATATATATATACATATATATATATATATATATATATATATATATATATATATATATATATATATATATATATATATATATATATATATATATATTATACTTAAGCTTTGGTACCAACTTTGTCACATCCCACTTTTTGGGATGGACGATCCTAGGACATGGGTAGGCATGCACCACTGAAAACCCATAGAACTCTGACTATTTTAGATTAATAGTATAGCTCCTGCAACATGCTGGTAGCATAGTCATTATTTCCAAAGATCAAACCTGCAAGGAAAATAGCACCCCTAATATTCCCATCTTACATCTTCAACTTCTTTTAAGGTATAGGCAATTCCATAATTAATCATGACACACTCCTAGTCTAAATTAATTATATTTAGTCTCTTATGTGTCTTATTTGGTCATTTATTTTCGTATACCATTTCATACTTATATTAGCTTACTACCATGGAGTTTCTAGATAATGTTATAGTACCCCATCATATCATTTTGTACACACACATATAAAGATCCATATTATACCGTTCTTTTATAATTACATAACTCTTACAAAATTTAAAGTCTGTGCGTAAACATTCTATTTCAATAACCCTTAGCGATAAATGGGAAATGGAATTTATGTTGCGAGTATTGTTATCTTGAAAAAAAGAAAAAGGAAGAAAATGAGGCACAAATCTCAATGAATATATATAAAATGATAGGGATCATCAATTGGGATATGTTGGCAATATTTATGTTCCAATGGGTTAACATAATAAGTGGATAAAAAAATATGCTAGCAGAAATAATGATCAATTTAATGTGAATTTAACCCACAAATCTCATGTAATATAATATTACGAAGCCCAGAAATTTCATGTTACAAAGTATGACACAAGGTTAGTTAGGCTTTGTGAGTAGGGCAGTCAAACACCTCCTAGCATGTTTAAATCATTGTGCATAGAGTTCAGTGATCCCCTCACTAAAGAAAGGGAATTTTTACTTTTGGTATGATGTCAGGCTTCAAGTCAAATGGAACAATTTTGTTTAGAGAGAAATCAATTAGGGTTCATAGTTTATAAAGAAAATTTCTCAATTTCAATGTCAACTGGTCAAGTGCAACTCCCATATTTGTGGTGCAATGGACATGTACTGGGAAGTTTAATATATACTCACCTTCTTCTTTTCAAGTTTTGAAGCACAAATATTTCTCCCCTTTGTCTTCTCCATAAGGCTCCTCCTCCAAAAAGTCCTTCTTACCCTCTAGACATCATAAATATTTATATAAAAGTTAAATTCCTATAACTAAGTTCATTTTAATTATAAAATTGAAAGGTAAGTTTACAATTGCTATGGAGTTACTCTTACTTTTTCTATTGAAATCTAGGTTATATAATCTTGATTGATTTAATTCAAAAAGCATTCAAATCCTAGCATATTCCCCTCCATTTTATCTAGAATTTAACTCATTTGGATTTTGGTAGCTCTTAAAGTTCATTTCCTAAGTTTCCATTTAAATTTTATAATCTAAGGTTTAGCTAGGTTGCAATCCAATATTTGGGCTATAATATAATCTAAAAAACTCCAATTGGAATGTTTTGTTTTTTTTAAATGAAACTAGATTCATAAGGATATATTTTATTAGTTTTGACTTCAAATTGATTCTACTTCTATAATCCTTGAAATTAGGGTTGAATGTTAGAAACTATGATAGTCAAGGTACCTTGCAATAGCCCTCTTAAATTCCCATATCTCTCAATCCACTTGTAATTTTGCTTTAATATTTTTTATAGTATTTAAGTAGATTGTCTAGCTTCATTTTATATGTTTTGGTCATCTCCAAATTCCTATCCTAAGGTACTTAAACCTAGCCTCTAACTCCTAGGAATTTAAGGTTAGTCTGCTAGTAAGCAGTTCCATTCACCCTCCAATATCTCCATAAGTATCAAGAATTGACTTAAATCCTTCTAAAAAAATAAGCTACACACATCAAAATACAATTTTATTGTGACTTCCCTAAATTCATGCTCCAAGAGGTCCAAATTCTCCTCTCAACTTCCAGCACTTCAAAAACCTAAATTTGTCTTCTCTTACTTCTTACTTCCTCCATTCTGTTCTTCCATTCTTTCTTCTTTTTCCACCAAAAACACTTCAAATAAGTCCTTTTCATTCATCAATTTATCTTTTCCAAACTCCAAAACCCTATTTCTCCATCCCTAATTCAATCAAACACAATAAACACAACCAATCATACAACCCATATAGATAGATGAGGAAAATCAAATCAATTTTACAACCTTACCTTACTTGAGCTTGGATAATCTTTCCTTAGAAGTTTTCTTCTTCCTTTCTTTCTTTTCCTTCTTCAAACCATGCTACCTCTCTTCTCTCTCTTTTCTTTAGTGTAATTTGAAAGAAATGGAAGATAGGTAAGCTTATATTCAAATTTTTGGTCTATACATATATTTTCTAATTTCTTTTATATTTATTTTAAATTACTTAAATTTTGGCATCAATTCCACCAAGTTTTTCCCTTGATGGCTAGCCACTTAACACCTAATTTTAGATTTATTATTTTTTTTGAGTTGGTATGATGAGATGTCCCTTTCTGATGATTAAATTTAATTTTACTACCATTTTGCCATTTTGAATCCTTGATTATTCTATTATTGTCTAAAAAATATTTTTAGTCTCATAGAATTATAATATTTTATCTAATCATCTCTCTAATAATTTTACTTAAATTAAAATTTTTATAAAATTCTAAAAATCATTGTTTTATAGATGTCGTGCGCCATGACCTAATTCCCATAATCACGTGCGATTTAAGTTTTGACCTCTTAATTTCTTATTTCCTACTTAATTCCCATTATTTTGTTTATTCTATCCTATTAGTAGGGTTTCCAATAATCGAAAAAATTATGGGTGTTACATTTATGGGTGGAAATGGTGGATTTTGATAAAGGGGAAAAAATAAGAAGCACAAGGATGCCTAAGTGATTGTCACTAGACATTTATAGGTGGAATGATGGATTTTGATAAAGGGAAAAAAATAGGAACCACAGGGATGCCTAGGTGATCATTACTAGACATTTATGGCTAGAATGATCCTAAAGATATTCTAGGATGGTCTGATAAGTTTGAAAGATAAACCTAATCTTATGCTATATTAATGATCCTAAGGCTATCATAGGACGGTTTAATAAGTTTGAAAGAGAAACCTAAGCTTATGCTAAATTGATGATAGGAAGGCTATCCTAGGGTAGGTCTAATGTTAATAGTTCCAGTCTTGATTTAGGAACTCTATTTGATGATTTATCATATTGATAATCCATTTTGCTTTAGGAAATTAGATTGATGATCCTTCTTTACTCAAATTAGTGATCTGTTTTGCTTTATGAATTTTGACCTGATAATCCGTCTTGATTCAAGAGTCTGTTTAATGCAAAATGGATATGATTATACAATGATTGGACATTTTAAACCTATGAATGGTCATTTTGTAGAAGAGTACTAAGCTTTTAGGAGAAAAATGCCCTTATTTTGGAAAGATAAATATTTAGAAGGGAGGTGCCCCTCTTTAGAATGGTAAAGGAAAATGGTTTGGTAATTTTGTTTAGATAGAATAGCTTGGCTATGGTCACACTCGATTTGGACCAGGTATGAGGACTAGTTTAAAGGGTCAGTTAATGGCTATCATTCAAGCTTGGAGGAAGAGATCAAGTTAGGTGAAACGTGGAAGAGATTAAGGTAATAAGCTTGGAAAGGCTTAGGCTATAATAGTCTTGGAAAGTTTTTGGTTTGGGATTGGATTAGATGGCAAAGTTAGATTCAGCCTTAGAAAAGATCATGAATAAGGTCATCTTAGAAGGCTAGGTCAATTTTGGCCTTGGCTAAGGTCATTTTGGAAGGCTCAATCTAGTTTGACTACAGAAGAAGTCATATTAGAGACTTGGTTAGGTTTAGATTGAAAGGCTTGGTAAGTTTTGGCCTTTAGAGAGATGAAGTTAGCTTGGTCAGGTTTTGGCTCAGAGAGATTAAAGTGGGATGCTAGAATTGAGAGGCTAATCCTGGCTTAAAGGAAAGATCAGGCTAGGAAATCAATTTGAAAGGCTTAGTCAGATTTAGCCTTAGAGGAGATCATGGGCTTTATGAATGAAGGCCTCTTAGGAGTGGGCTTCATGCTGAAGGCTTTTCGATTTAAGCTTCATGGTGAAGGCTTCTTGGTTAGGGCTTCATAATGAGGTCTATTGGTTTGGGCTTTATGATGAAGGCTTTTGGGCTTTGAGGATAGTTTGTCAACTTAAGCTTTTCTACAAGATGCTTCAGGCCTATTTTGAAGGTGGTCAGCTTTAACTTGAGTATGGTGCTAAAGGTTTTGGTCATTAGGAGATCATACACTCATGGATAAGGGCTTGCCCTTTGACATGGTTATATCAATTCAGGATGATTAAGCTGAGAATGGTCTTAGTGAATTTCAATCAAGGCTATCTATCTGACCTTAATATTGGAGGTAAAAATGGTTTTGGTGATTTTTCAATTAAGGTTAAGGCTATCTATTTCGCCTTAAAAGACTTGATTTTAGGGATCATGTTGTAATATCCCAACCCGATATAGGACATATGCACAGTATACGAGTGAAGATACCCATTTAACATCAGAATACGTTGCCAAATTGAAAATGAATATTTTCAATATTCAAATGATTTAAATATAAACGTTTTAAAATAATAATTTTATATGAAAATATTTTCCTTTATTGTTATATTTATATTGATATTCAAAATTATCTAAAGTTATAAACTTCCATTTGAATAGTGATATTGATATTGATATTTTTATTATTATTATATTGATATTAATAAGCTAAACTTATATTGATATTTGACATATGATTTATAAATATTGTTATATGAGTATTTAAAATAGTAGAAAATTATTTCAAATTTAAAATTGATATTTGAAAGGGTATTGGTTTATTATATTATTATGTTAATATTTTTAAGAGAATATTTTATTAAATGAATTATTGAGTTATTATTTACTAAATTGATAAAATTTTAAATTAAAGAAATTGAAATTTTATTATAAAATATAGAAAATTTTGTAATTAATATTTGAAGTTATATATTATAATTTTTATATTAAAGTTAATGGATAATATGATGAAATTAATAAAATTAATATTTTGGTTAAAATTACTGTTTTAGAATTTATATGATAAATATTATTATTATTATTGTTATTATAATTAAAAGTTAGTATATTTAAAAAAAAAAAAAAAAAAAAAAGAAACCAAAGTCGGCAGCCCAAAAGTGGGCAGTAGAAAAATAGAACTGGGGAAAGAAATAGAAACAGAGGAACAGGCAGAGGGCAGAGAGAGAGAGAGAGAGAGAGAGAGAGAGGCACAAGGGACTGCACGCCGGAACGCCGCCCTCCGGCCACCGCCGACCGACACGCGCCGCACCAAGAGGTAGGACGCCCGCCGCCCCGTTGACCGGTAGAGGCTCGTCGCCTGCAGCCACCGGACGGCGGCGCACGCTCCCTCCAAAGTTTCGCCGGCCGAAACTTCTAGGCCATTTTCTGATGACTTTCCGATCTCCGTTTTTAACGAAATTGGTATGGTTGAATCCCTTGTGATTCCAGCTTCGATTTGGTATATTGTTTGCTAATTTTAGATAATCTTTTTATTGACCGGAATCCGGCGACATCAACGGTTACCGACGCCGTTTCTACCTGTTTTCCAGCGGATTATGGTAAACGAAAGTGATATTTGGACTCCTCTCATCACAAGCTAACTGATGATATCCTCGGATCGTGATTTGGTCGTCGTTGGAATTTTCCGGCGACCTCTGAAATCGACAAATTCGGACAGAAGCTCCGGCTCATTAAACCGAGCCATATGGTATAAATCTCGATTTCCAATTATGTATAGATAGTGAATTATGATTTTATTTGTAAGAATTTAGGTAAATAGTTTAATGGAATTAAGTGATTAAATGAGATAATTGAATGGAATTAATTGTTATTTATATGATTATAGAGTATTGTTGGTGATTAAATTGGTAGATTGAATTGAAATGTTGATATTAGAATTGATTTAATTGAATTGAATTATTTGGAAGAATGAAGTGAGATGTAGATATTGGTATTGATTAGATTAAATTAATGGTTATTAGTTTGATAATAAGGAATGAAGTGGGCGGATGGGATTAGTGTATTGAAGGTCCAGGTTGGACCATTTGATTGTGATATTGTGGATAATTTGAATTTATGGAAATGTTGGTGGAAATTGCTTAATCGACTTTACTTGAATAACATGAATATTGAAATGTGAAATTGAAAGAAAGGAGAATCATTCTTTTAAGTGAGTTATTGGAAAATAATTAGAGAAATGTTAAGTTTAATAGTAAGTATAAGTTTAGAATATCTTAATTTTAGAATGCTAAGTTGTGAATAAGATAGAAATGTTAATGACTTATGCTAAGTTAAGTAATGTGATAATGAGGAAGTGATTAATATATGATTGAAATGCATGTGTAGAATCTAATAACAAGGACAAGGATATTGGGTAAAGTGCAAGAAGCACTAATCGTATCAGAGTCAAATGTACATAGGAGCAAAGGAGTCCACGGTGAGTACTTAATAATATAATATTCCTTGTTTCATATACTTGAACCTTTATTGTTCCAACCTTAATGGTTGAATTGTTTCTATCCCTTGAAAAGTTGAATAGCTCATTGATATTCCAAAATCTTGATTTCTTGATAAGCTTAATCTGCTTATTGAATATTGAACCGTTGATATAATACTTCCTTGATTATTGAGCCAAAGTGAACCAAACATTTCTTTATGGCACTTGGCCAAATGAGTCTATATTATTTGATCTTATAATATGATTAATAATGAGAACCCAATTGATATTATATATTATCCATTGTAATATTACATTTCTTGTGCTTTAAGTATAAGCCTAAATGTTGGATCACTTTCCTAATTAAAATGCATTGCAATTCTTTGGCATGCATGATATGTTTTACTAATTATTGAATTAAATATCCCTTATGGCACTTGGCCAAATGAGCCTTATTGCTTCATTTCCTAATATGATCAATGATGGGAAATTTGATTATTTATTGATATATTATCCATTGAAGTATTTCATGGATGGAAAGGAAAAATGTTTTAATGATATCGTGGCAAGCAGAATACCCCTCTGATGTGGGGCAATACATCAGACATTGTGCACAATGGTAATGAACCTGCGGATAGGGTAAAGAGTATCCGAACCCTAGCTGGGAAGGGTTTATGGCCCCCAGTACGTGCGACCCGATCAGTTGTACGTGTGACTGAAATGGGAGTGAGCAAGGCGTAAGCCGCCACTCAAGTGATAATGATAATGTGGGAAACACACCGTTTCCATAAAGGAAATATTCTGCTAAAAATGCAATAATTACTGTATATGGAAAACTATTCCATAAGAATGATTCTTGATTCGTTTCACTTCATTGCTATAAGAAATTATCACTAAACCACCTATCACTTGCTTATTTTATACAGTTTTATTATGTACTCACTGAGCTCTGTCTCATATTTTAGTGGTTTAAACCTTTCAGGTACAGTCAACGAGTTAGCAAAGTAAAAGTCCCAAGCTCATCATTCGCTTGGAAACTGTTTTGATAAGTTTCGGTGTTGTAAGTAGAACTCCATGGTTATTGAAAGTTATAAGGTCTATATGTAACATGAATGGTTATTAGTGGGTTAGCATTAATATGTTAAAGGATGTTTGTATAATATGATTTGTATCATAACCGTTATTGTAAATACATATGAACTATTGAACGTTGAGTTAATGACATGAAATGAAACTTTAAAGGTTTTACAAGTTATATATGTAAATAATATTATAAGTGGAAATGATAGCAAGTAATGGGTATTAAGGAAATGTGATTAGGCTACGGTCTTAGGATATGGTTCAATGTAATGAATGTTAATTGATTGTGAGTGGAATGGGTTCTACGGGTTTTGGTGCCCTTATGGCTACCCATGCCCTAGGACCGTCGCGGCTCAAAAGGTGGGTCGTGACACATGTGTTTTGCCTAGTAGATTTAATCCTTTCAAGGATAATGAGAGGTTTGCCAAAGAGGCATGAGATAGGCTTTGGCTGGTTCGAGCCTTTTTTAATCAACTTGAGGATGATAAGCTTTAGGGGATATGCCTTGACTTTTGTTTTTATCAAGAAATTTGACTTTGATGATGATGAGTCTTGAGAGACTTGGTGATCTATAGTTCTACCCATGATTTGGCAAAGAAAGGGTGGTATGAGGCTTGAGTTTGAAAAGATTATATGATTATCTAATGAGACTTAGAATGGAACAATATGATTTCATGAAGTTTGGGAATCATTTAAAGGTAGGATGGAACTTCTAAAAAGAGATAAGGGAGGTTGTATGGTTTTGTTATTGATAGCATGATTCATGGAAAAGAGTAAGTCAAGCTTTCTTGCTTTTGACATTGAAGGGACATTTGGGGTGACACTCTATTGATTTGAATGTAAATGACATACTGGCTAAAGGGAAGTGCCCTTAGAAGTGGCTAAAAGACTAGTGAGAAGAGACAACTTAGCGACCATGCTGCTAATGAGAGATAAGAATGTAACAAGCAAGAGATATGCATTAGCTCTTTCAGTTAAGCAACAGGATGGATTAACAAAAGATGATGACATTATAGAAAGACATTCCTCCATTGTAGGATAAAAGCACAAAAGACCATATAACTTTAGAGATTAAGCCTCTAGTGAGGAAGGATGACTTTGAAGACATGAAACAAGAGGATTGATTAGAGATGATTTGACAACTCTAGATATAAGGAAAAATGACTAGGATGAGCTTTCTCTCTTTCTCTCTCTTTCTTAGCTCTAACTTCTGCCTAAGCCGCCCTTTCGAGTTTTCAACTTAGCAAGCTTGAATTAATGAAATTTGAAAGAAGACATTCCACCATGATTTGGGCTACTACTTTTCTTCATGTTGAGAGGCTATGACCTTTGAATTCTGGTTTGATAAGGTCTTCTTTGAACTTGTTTCCCTTTATCAATGTGCATCATTTAATTACCTAATATGTTATATGTAATTACATTTACTTGCTCTTTATGCTTCAATAGTTTAATAAGAAGTCCATTACTTAACCTTCTTTGATTAGGAGCTAGTGAAGCAATGTTGATTTGTGATAATGAGGACATCCTAAATTTTGATTTATGCTAATTGTGGTGGATTTAATAATGAAACTGATTGTTTATTCATCTTTCCTTTTTCTTTTCTTCTTTTTCTCTCTATTTTCTCTTTTTTTTTTCTCTTTTTTCTCTCTCTTTTTCTTCTTTTTTTTTTTTTCTAAGCTCATCCATGTCAAACTAAATAAGAAGGATAAGAAAATTAATGCATAATTAATGAAAAGAAAATGAAGATGCATTATTATAAAGGAAACTTTGTTACAAAATAATAAAAAAGGGACCTATATGGTTGATAAAAATACAGGAAAAAGAAAATAAGACAACAGACTCTGACTTAGATTTTGAGATTTGAATTCAAACTTTGAAATTAGACTCAGACTTACACTTAAACTTTAAATTCAACCTTAGACAAGTCATATTAGCTGGTTTTGAACTCTTCCATGTCATGCCACTCGGGGTTGAGGTAAGGTGGGGTTGAGTTAGGTTTAGGTTCTTTACCACTGTTTGAGTTAGTGATGGGGAATTCAAGTTGAAATGGTTCTCTTCAGATGCATTCTTCAACCTTTGATATAGTTGAAACTAAAGCTTTAAAGGTCGATAGATACCGGGTTAGCAAGTGGGCTCAGCAGGTCGAGAATAGATTTTTGACAAGGATATCCACTTGTTCTTACTCGATTAGCCTGTCTACCATCTAAACAACTTTAGCCTTCCACCCAGTAAGGAATATAGAAGGACACATTTGGAAGTTAGTTAGCACTTTCTAGATCTCTTCTTATGATATCCACTTCAACGTTATAGTGGTACTGCTTGACAAACACTTTGCAAAAAGTCATTCCATGTCTGTTTTTGGGTGTCATCCAAGTTATAAACCATCTTAAGGCAGTAGTAGTAAGGTTTTATTGAAAGAGTTAAATAGAGCTCGTTATTAAGACTAAGTGGATGCATTGACCCCACATACATTTTCAAATAGATCTTCGGGCAAGTGGTACCATGAAATAGTCCAAATTTAGCATCTTGAACTTTGGTGGCAATTGGGCATTAAAGAAAAGGCTTAATGAACTTGTATGGATCATGCCTTCCTTTTTCGTTAGACTTTTTACTATTTTTCTCTATGGCTTCCAATTTGGGTAAGAAGACCTTAAGCTTAGGGTTAGGTATGTTTTCCTTCCCTTGGAAAGCATTTGTGGTGGTTTAGTAATTATTGGATGGGAGAGTGTGTCAATTTTTAGGATATCTAATGAGGGAAGAGATGGCTAAGATATGATTTTAGAGGTTGACTTAGTGGAAGAAAGCATGTGCCTAAACCGATGTCAAATTTTGGTCCAGGTTGAGTGGATTTTGGAGAGTGGGATTTGGGGTTTAGTTTATGCCAACTCAGTTTAACATGTCTTTGACATCATTTAGTATGGCCTCCCTTTGGGCTTGCAATTAGGCCTAAATTTGGGATGCTTGTCTCTTGAGCATCTTTTTTTATTGCTCTAATAGATTGGCTAGAAGCTTATCCATGACATCTTTACCAAATCCATTAAACATCTTAGTAACCTTTTAAAGGGAAAAGGAGCTAGGTCGGTATCAAGTTTTGAAAAATGGTTATGGTGTGGTATGATGAATCAAGGACCTTGGGTTTAATGGTAATGGATGACAATGTCTTATGGTTAGGTTGACAGGGTATGTGTAAAGATAAGGGTGGAAATGTATGATGTTAGCTAGGTCAATATTTAGCTAGAGAAGCTAAGTCAGATTTTAGCTTTGGAAACTAGATCGAGAATTTGCTTTAAGTGGATAGGTCAAATTTTGGCTTTGAGTAGCTAGGTTAGATTTTAGCTTTGAGGAACCAATATTTAGTTAGGAAGGCTAGATCAGAGTTTAGCCTCGAGTAATTAGGATAGCAATTTATAGATGGTTTACCATGGGCTTAAGGATAGAGGGACTATGGGTTTAATGATTGGGTTATAAGTGTACCATGGATTTGGATGTTGGATGAACCATGGGTTTGGTGATAATTGGATAATAGGTTTGATTAGATTTGACCATAGACTTAGATGGACCATAGATTTAGATAGTACTATAAAAGATGAAGCAAGTTAGCATTTAGCTTGGGTAAAGACTGTCAATAAGGATGAAGCTAGGTCAGTATTTAGCTTAGGTAAGGATTGTAGGGATGAAAGCTAGGTTAACGTTTAGCTTAGGTGAGATTGTGAAGGATGAAAGCTAGTTCAGTGTTTAACTTGGGTAAGAATTGTGAACGATGAAAGCTAGGTTAGTGTTTAGCTTGGGAAAAGGTTATGAGTGAGGATGAAGCTAGGTCAATGTTTAACTTAGGAATGGATTAAGTATGAGGATGATGTTAAGTTAGTGTTTAACTTGGACAAGAATTATGAAGGGGTAAAGCTAGGTCAAATTTTGGATGCAAATGGAGATACCATAGATGGGTTTATTTTTACTATGAGTTTGACATGGGTTTAAGTTTTTGACCATAGGTTGAGATGGACCATAAGTTTGGGTGTGAAGGTGTTTTGATAGAGGTGAGGGGGTTTAGAGTGAAGGTGAGGCTATTTAGGATAGAAATAAGAAGTTATGGTGAGGTGCTTTCACTTTAAAGGCTAGGGTAAATGACATTTAAGGTTAAATGTTAGGGGAGGAGGTGCCTTGAGGTGTGTGGTTAAAGTTTTAGGTTAAAAGTTAAGGTTTAGGTATTGGTATTTAGATGAAGGTTATAGGGGATGACCTTTTAGGATTATGGGGCAAAGGTGATTGGGATAGAGATGTGAGAGTGTTTATGGGAGAGGTGTTTGGATGGAGATAAGAGTGTTTAACCCTTTTTTGGTTTAAAGTTTAAATTAGACTTGAGATGAATGCATGTTTTGTTGTACATAATGGATGTATGATTTATATGGAAAAAATTTTCATAAAGATGCAATTACACAAGGATTTGATTATGGTACATATAATCTAAGGTCAAGATCTAGGTTTATTACATGAGAGGGTAGGGCCTTGTATAGGATACTTGTCACATTAACGCAACAATATACCTAACCACATATGAGTCAAGGAGCCTCACATGGGTCCAATAATACATGTATGCTTGTTACACCTTTAAAAGGATTAAAGAATTCATCGCGAGGTGGATGATTTTGCTATCGGCAAAGAGACCTAAAGAGGGTTACCCACTCGTGCTATTCAATATCCATGTCTTCCTAAAACTAGTTAAACCAATTTTTAGTCTTCCTATTTCTTTTATTGAAAAGAAGGTGGTCCCCAATGGAGTCACCTCAAACCGTTCTGGTTCGCAAAGTGGGATTGAAATACTCATTTGGATTTGAACTCATGATGGAACCCTCGGGTTCAAATAGGTTGATTTTGGAAAGATGTTAGAGTCGCCACCTTAATTTTATTTTTATTTAGGAAAAAGTTAAGGTAAAAAACCAATTAAATGACTTCAATTTTATCCCAAGAGAAAAAAGTGCACTAGTCCTCAATTACCAAAGAAGATTTGAGGATTAGATTTTTAGTTTATTTAAGAAAAATAGTTTTGCAAATTTAATACATAATGACTTAAAAAATTAATTTCATGAACAATCATAAATGCATAAGTAGTTTAGGATGTATGAACAATTCATTTAATAATGAAGAAAGCAATAAGAATAAAATAATAAAAGCAATAAAAGAATTAAATTTACAACATAAATCAAATTAGGGAATACTCCTTCTAGTCCCTTATAGGATTCTAGGGAAGTCATACATTCCCAAACTAATCCTAAAACATCACAATAAAATAAGGAAAAGAGAACAAAACCTAATTTATATGAAGAAGTTGAAAGAGAAGGAAAATTGTTTATTTTAATTAGATTTGATGTGTGGAACAAGCATGCTTATGCATCCTTTTAAATAGGAATCAAAATGTAGTTTGCCTTTCTTAAGAAAGGGGTTTGTTTAGTCTTAGCCTTTCATCATGTTTTGATTGATTGATTAAAAAAGGGTTGAGTTGATTGATTTAACTAATTGATTACTAAGTAGAGTTAATTAAGTCAAATTCTAATCAACTATATTAGCAAACCAAACATTAGGCAATAAGCCTTAAAACAAGAATCTTAAAGAGGAAAACTAAAATGAAATAAATAAATAAATAAAAGGAAAAGAGAAGGGAAGAGAAACTTATCTAGGATGGAGGGCAACGACTTGCCTTAGATGCCTGGAAACAAGTTATCTCGGACATCAGGCGGTGGCTTGGCTCAGACAGTGGCAAACATTTGACTTAATGGGTGAGTAAACCACAAAATCAATTATTAACTCTAAAAATTTAAAGTAGTTAATTACATTGATGAATTAATGGGATGCCTTCTCTAGTCCTTATAGATTCTAGAAAGACCACAAATTCCCTTACAAGGGAAGATAATTGCACCAAAAAAAAAAAGGAATGGGATTAGTTGAGATTTGGATTTACATTCTAAACATGCCTACGTATCCCATTGAATGAGGATCAAACCCACATAGTTTATTCCACAATTAAGTGGAGGGGTTTTATGGTTTGATAAGATTGATTTGGTTTGATTTGCAAATTTTAATAGATGAGAAAGATGTTATACCCTCACTTTCGGTGTGTGTGATGAGTGAAGGATTTTGTTGGACCAAATTTTTATTTTGTCAATACCAGAAAGTGGGGATCCTACTAAAAAACAAGGGGTTGAATTGATTGGTGGATTAATTAATTAATTAAAGAATTAATTAACTAATTGATTTCATTGAGCGGTAGGTGTATTAATTAATTAAAATGATTAATTAATTAATGTAGTGTGATTAGATGGGCATATTAATTAATTAATTGAAGTAATGAACCAAATTAATTAAAATCAAAGAGAAATTATTTAATTTGGGGGCTACTCAAAAAGAGTATAAAAGAAATAATAAGAGAGAGAGAATGAGTAAGTAGATAGCTATCAACATTACCTCAATAGGTGTTTTGAAATGGAAATGGAGGGGTATTTAGAGGTAATAAGAGATGAAGGTGTTTTAGGAAGTGAAAATGTGAAAAGACCAAAAGTATGGGATCAAAAGGGGCTAATAGAGGTAAAAATAAAAAATTTGTCGTAGGAAAGGGGGGCCAGCTGTGAACCCTCAAATTTGCACCTCCTGATTCGGCTGCAGCTTGACACCTACTAGGAATAGGGTGCTATGCATACAGCGGTCTGTCGAAAAAAATAAATTTCCTGAATCTTTCACCTCCAGTCGACCATCTTTCAGTTACGACCCCATAGGATCAAACCAAGCTCGAATCAAAACTAAAACGGGCCTGAAACGGATGAAAACATACCCAACCACGTGAGTGGCGTACTGACGTTTGGGAGGCACGTTTACCATGCCGCCTTCTTCTCGCGCCGCCAGTGTTCTTGCTGTGCTGCCTTGCACGGCACCAGGTTGAGGCTAGCGGATAGGCGGCATGCCCTCTGTGCTGCCCGGACGGTCGATGCGTCAGCCGTGCCACCCCTGCCGCCAGCGCCGAGCCAACGCCGCCATCCATACCACCGGCACCTCCTCTGACAGCTCTATAAATAGAAGCCTCCCCCAGCCTTATTTGACATGACTTCCAAAGCATTCCAAAGCAATTCTAGAGATTTCAAAGCAGTTGAGGCATATTTCAATGTATAAATTCATTCTTATACTAACATACTTGTTGTTTCTAGGTCCAGATTCCAAATTTCCTTTGAATTCAAGGTGGAGTTGAGATCTGGAGCAAAACTAGTTCCATTCGTTCGAAAGTCAAGAAAAGCAAAGGTATAATCCCTTTCCTATTTTAAATTCTAAATTCAGATCTAGAATTTCCTTTAGGTCTAAAACTGAAAAGATTTAAAAACTTATTAATTTAAGAATCAGAATTAAGTTAATAAGCAGACCAACATATTTTTAAAACCCCTCCTTCGCAAGAAGGGAGAACTGTGTGGGGTTTGATTCCTATTTGATAGGATACGCAGGCTGCCATTCTGAAGGGCATCAACTCCAAAATCTTTTTATCAATATTATTTTTCCTTTTTTATTTTTAGTTGTATTAATGTTTTGTTTATGATTTTATTTTAGTTTATTTGGGGGGAATGTGTGCTTTTCCTAATACCCATAAGGGCTAGAGGAAAGATCCTCTTTATTTCATTTGTTTTGAAATTGCAATAATTAAGTAGGATTCATTTTGCCTATTTATTTGTCATTGTCATCGCGTCATATATATATATATATATATATATATATATATATATATATATATATATATATATATATATATATATATATATATATATATATATATATATATATATCTGTTCATTCATCATTATATTCCTATTCATGCATACACAAAAATTCAATTTTAAGAGTTATTTTGCATTTTTAGTTAAACTTAAGAAAATATATTTTCTTAACTATGTAATTACCAAAACCTGATCCTCGAGCCCTCCTTGGTTACTTGCGGATTGGTGCACTTTTCCATTGGGATAAAATCAAATTATTTTTGGAGTCAATCATGTGGGGTTTTCTTTAATTTTCCCAATTAAAATAAATAAATTAAAGTGGTGACTCACTTTTCAACTATCATATTACAAAAATCAATTTTTCGAACTCACAGCTAGTTCCAATCATAGAGTTTCACTCGAAGAGCATTTCGATCCCACGGCGGATCGGACTAGTGCTCGAGTGAGGCCTCATAGTTGGCAACTCCACTAGGGAATTAAAATAAAAGATACAGTGGATTACTTTTGGTAAAATACCAAGTTTGGCTTTAAACGCAAAATAACTCTTTCATGCATCACTATATCGGACTCCTTGTCCAAAAACCCTAGCTTCCTAGGAAAACAAAGGATAGAAAGTAACATTGAGTGGGTAACCTTCCTTAAGTCTACTTGCCGATAGTGAAATCATCTAGCCTACGACGTATCCTCTAATCCTTTTAGAGGTGTAATGAGTATGCACATACCATTGGATCCATGCAAGGCTCCTTGTCTCACATGTGGTTAGGTATATCGCATCTCTAATGTGATGGGTTCCCTTCAAACCACCCTAACTCTTTCATGTAATGACTCATAAAACCTTCCTTTAGGATTGTATATACCATAATACTGAACTTGGTATATCATTATCATGAAACCTTTTCATTCATGCATACATACATACATAGCTTGAACCTTGTGAAGAGTCAAAAACCTATCCAAACACCTTCACACCCAAAACCCATGGTCAACACCCAAAGCCCATGGTCCACCTAAACCTATGGTCAACACCTAAAACCCATGGTCCCCCTAAACCCATGGTCAAAACCCAAAGCCCTTGGTCCATCTAAACCCGTGGTTAACACCCCAAAGCCCACGGTTCACCTAAACCTATTGGTGAACACCTAAAGTCCATGGTCCATTTAAACTCATGGTTAACACCCAAAGCCCATGGTCCACCTAAACCCATCGTCAACACTTAAAGCCCATGGTCCACCTAAACCCATAGTCAACACCCAAAGCCCACAGTCCACCTAAACCCATGATCAAAATCCAAAACTCATGGTTCATTTAAACCCATGGTCAAAACCCAAAACTCATGGTCCAGTCCTATCCAAACCCATGTCAAACTCATGGTAAAAATAAACCCATCTATGGTACCTTCATCCTTTTCCATAATTCTTATCCAAGCTAAACACTAACCTAGCCCAAGCTAAACACTGACATAGCTTCATCTTTCATAATCCTTACCAAAGTTAAATACTAACCTAGCTTTCATCTTTCACAACTCTTACCCAAGCTAAACACTGATCTAGCTTTCATCTTTCATAGTCCTTACCCAAGCTAAACACTGATATAGCATTATCCTTAACCATCCTTACCAAAGGTAAATACTGACTTAGCGTCACTCTAATCCTTACCTAAACTAAATGTTGACTAGGTTTCATCTCTTACATCACTATCCAAGCCCATGGCCCATCTAAGCCCATGATCTAGTCTAACCCATTATCCAACTATCACTAAACCCATGGTCCACCCAACATCCAAATCCATAGTACATCTATACCCAATCGCAAAACCCATGGTCACTCTATCCTTGAGCCCATGGTAAACCATTCATAAATCACAATCCCAATCACCCAAAGCTAAATTTTGATCTAGCGACTCAGAGCTAAAACCTGACCTAACTCCCTTAGCTAAATACATACCTAGCTAACATCATACACCTCTACCCTCATCTTTACCCATACACCGTCAACCTAACCATAAGACACTATCATCCATTATCATTAAACCTAAAGTCCTTTCGTTTGTCACACCTCCCCATAACCCTTTTTTCCAAAGCTGAGTACTAACCTAGTTCCTTTTCTCTTGTAAAGGTTGACAAAATGTCTGCTGCCGGAGATGAAGTCACTGCTACTGGAGCTGATGAAATCTTTGACAAGCTTTTTGCTAAACTTTCTAAACACCAAGAAACTATGATGAAGAGGCAAGAAGCCCTTTTCCAAGACACGCTCAAAGCCCAAAGGAGGGCTATCATGGAGGATGTCCGTACCCTACTGGAATAGGCCTCCCTGGCTCAAAACCCAACTGACCCAAAACCATTCAAAGCTAACCCGAAACCCACCTTTTATCCTATCTATAGATCCACTTCCAGAGTTGAATCCAAAGACAAAGAAACTGTAAACATCGACATTATCCCACCACTACCAATCCCATCACTCGAGTTCCTCAGAAACAACTCACCAATAACAAATATCACTTCTCCGTCCACTTCCCAACCCGCGGATCCTTTCCAAGGGAAGGAAGTTAATACTGAGATAAAAGTCTGCATGGAGAAGATGGAGCTCATGGAAAAGATGCTGTTGGGAATGAAAAAGAAAAAGGATCTAGTTGATATAGAATCCTTAAGCTTATTCCCCAATGCAAGAGTTCCACCAAAGTTCAAGATGCCGAATTTGGACAAATTTAATGGTACCACTTACCCTAAGATCCATTTAAAGATGTATGTGGGGGCAATGCATCCCTTTGGTATCAACAATGAGCTCCTTGCTCAACTTTTTCAGCAAACTCTTACTGATCTTGCCCTAAGATGGTTTATTAACTTAGATATTACCCAAAAACAAACTTGGGAGGACATTTGCAAGGCATTTGTCGAACAATACCACTACAATAGTGAAGAGGACATTACAAGAAGGGATTTAGAAACCACAGAGCAACTTCTAGATGAGTCCTTCTCCATGTTCCTTACTAGGTGGAGGGCTAAAGCTGCTCAAATGGTAAACAGGCCAACTGAGCAAGAACAAGTGGATATCATTGTCAAGAATCTACTTCCTGCCTATAGAGCCTACTTGTCAACACAGTACCTACCCACCTTTAGAGCTTTGGTTGCAACTGCATCAAAAGTTGAGGATTGCATCCAAGGTACACCATTTCAAGTTGAATTCCACACCCCCAACTTGAACAATGATGAGGAATATAGTTCTAACTCAACCCCACCTTACCTCAGCTTTAGAAGGCATGTCATGGAGTAAGTTCAAGTTTAGCTAATTTGACCTGTCTGAGATTGAATTCCAAGTCTAAACTTGAGTCCAAGTCTGAGTCCAAATCTGAGTCGGAGTCTGTCGTCATATTTTTTTTTTCTCGTCGACCATAACGATTCCTTTTGTCATATGGCAATAAAGTTTCCTTTATAGTAATGCACATACATTTTCTTTCATTTTCCTTATTTAGTCTAGCATGGATGAGCCATAAAAATAAAAAAAAAAAAAAAAAAAAAAAAAAGAGAAAAAAAAGAGAAAAAGGAAAAGAGGAAAAAAGAAAGAAATAAACAAACAGTCAAATCCACCACTATTAGCACATGAGGTACCATCAACAATTGCACCTGATCAAAGAAGGTCAAATAGTTGAAGCAATCAAATGGAATTACCTATTGCATATTAGGTAATCAAACAATACACCTCAACAAGGTCAACAAGTTCAGAAAAGACCTTTGTCAAATCTAAAATTCAAAGGCCAGGGCCTCTTAAAGCAGCAGCCCAAATCATGGTGGAATGTTTTCTCCTAAATGCAAGCTTGCTAAGCTGACAACCCAAAAAGGGCAGCTTAGGCAAAAGTTAGAGCTGAGAAAGAGAGAGAGAGAGAGAGAAAGCTCATCCAAGTCATCTTTCCTCATGTCCAAAGTTGTCAAATCATCTTCAATCAATCTGTCATTCTTCCTAACCAGAGGTTTATTCTCTAAAGGATATACAATCTTCTATGCTCTTATCCTGTAAAGGGGGCATGTCTTCCTAAGAATGTCATCATCTGTCAATCTGTCCCATCGCTTAGCTCAAAGAGCTAAGGCACAATCCCTCATACATTTCTCCAATCTATCACATCCTTATCTCTCATTTGGAAGTATGATCCCCAATTTATCTTCTTCCACTAGCCCTTTAGCCATTCCTAAAGGCTCTTTGTGTCAACTAATGCAATTTACAATTAAGTGTCACTCCAAGAGTCTCTTCAATATCAAACAACAAGAAAAGCTTGACTTGCTCTTTTCTATGATTCATGCTATAGAAAGCAAAATCATACAACCTCCATGATTCTTTTCAGAAGTTTCAACCTACCTTCAAACTAAGAAGCCTTTGTTAAGAGGCACATGACCCATAAGCCTTCATCAAGAAGCCCAAATCTAAAAGCCTTCATTAAGAAGCCCAAATCCAAAAGCCTTTATGAAGAAGCCCAAATCCAAAAGCCTTCATCAAGAAGCCCAAATCCAGAAGTCTAAACCAAAAGCCTTCATCAAGAAGCCTAACCCAAAAGCCTTCATTAAGAAGCCCAAATCTGGAAGCCTTCATTAAGAAGCCTAAATCCAAAAGCCTTCATTAAGAAGCTCAAATCTAGAGGTTTCAACCTACCTTCAAACCAAGAAGCCTTTGTTAAGAGGCACATGACCCATAAGCCTTCACCATGAAGCCCAAAACCAAAATCCTTCGTCATGAAGCCCAAAACCAAAATCTTTTGCCATGAAGCGCAAGACCAACAGCCTTCATCATAAAGCCTGAACCAAGAAGCCTTTACCATAAAGCCCACTCCTAAAAGACCTTCATTTATGAAGCCCATAATCTCCTTTAAGGTAAAATCAGACTAAGCCTTTTAAATGGATTTCCTTACTAGACCTACCCTCTTTAGCCAAGACCTTTCCCTACATGGACTAATCCTCAACCGTAACTTTTAATGGGCAAACTGGGTCGAGTCACCCATATTGGAATTCCCACACCCCTCGTCTTTCAGAGACATAACCTTCTCTAAATCTAACACCAAAGCCAAATAGGTAGCTTTAATCCTAATCCTTCTAATACTAAAGCTGAACATATAGCTTTGATCCCTATCCTTCTAACACTAAATCTAAACAGATAACTTTGATCCCAGCTTTCCTAACATCAAGGCTGAACAAATAGCTTTGATCCTAACTTTCCCAACACTAAAGCCGAATAGATAGCTTTGATCCCTATCCTTCTAACACTAAAGCCGAACAGATAGCTTTGATCCCAACTTTCCTAACATCAAGGCCGAACAAATAGCTTTGATCCCAACTTTCCCAACACTAAAGCCAAATAGATAGCTTTGATCCTAATTTTTCCAACCAATAAGGTCGAACAAATAGTTTTAACCTCAATCCTCCCAACCACCAAAGCCAAACAGATAGCTTTGATCCCAATCTTCCCAAACATCAAAGTCAAATAGATAACTTTGATCATAATCTCCCTAATAGTAGGGCCGAACAGATGGCCTTGCTAAACCAATTTGAATTCCCTAGGTGGACCAGATCTCCAAATCTTTCAAAGTCTAGGCAAAATAGATAGCCTTGATTAAAATTGACCAGAGCATCTTTATCTCCAAACAATTAAAGATCACCATTCTCACATCCAACGCCAAGGTCAAACCAATAGCCATTGACAAAACCTCGTTTATCCTATAGGCCCTCTCCTGAAAGGTTCATATCTTTAGACCATGTTTGTCCTTTATAAGGTTCAGTTTGTATAAAACATGAATGTCCTCATGCATGATAAGCACAAGCAGATATCACAAGCCCAGAGTCTGACATGGTATAACCTAGAATCTGACATGGTATAGCCTAGAAACTGATATGGCAAAAGAATATATAAGCCAAAAATCTGATGTTACAAGAGCACAAGCCTAAAGTCTAACATTGCATCTCTTCACAGGGTTCACTATCATCAGAATCGACTTTTCCTTAAAGCCCATTCTGATGAAGGGGCAGCTGTGAACCCTCAAATTTGCATCTTCTAATTTGGCTACAGATTGACACCTACTAGGAATTGGGCGCTATGCATACGGCAGTCCTGCTAGCCGATTAACGGGTAGGGGTGTCACATCCCAACCTTATGAGATACGACGGTCCTAGAACATAGGGAGACATAAGGTCACCCACGCCCGTAGATCCTAATAACATATAACAATCATGCCTAGGATCTTACCGAACCTTCTTCATTAACTCATTTAAAACATTTAGATAAATACCATAATTTGTGAAAGACTTAAAGTAATCATTACATATAAAATCCATAAGAAAATAATATAAATCTCTATAAGTATCAATTAACATTCTTGGAGCATCTAAAGACAAAACTTCATAAATATAGTATTATTGATAACTCGAACAAGGAATTCCCCAAGCGAAGTAGGATGCTTGAGCCATCACCTTGTCTCCTCACATTTGCTCACCTGGAACCACACAAGGAAAGGGGTGAGATAGATGATCTCAATGAATAAACAAAAAGGCATATACATTATCACATATTCCATTGAAAGGAAACACATAGCTTATACACATAGTTCATGGTTTATAACTCATGAATCAGGTTGCAATTTAAGCAAGGGTTCAATTTAGCAAGTTTGTAGAAATCACACTTATAACACTTATAGAGTGAAGACTATACTCAATTCACTCTAAACACATCGAGGAGAGGTGGCCTTTGCCAAATTCCAACTCCCATCACTTAGAAAGCATGAAGCTGATTAGGCTCCATGGCTAGAACTGCCCCTTCTAGCTGAGGTGGATACATTACCCCTATCCATCGGGTTAAGACCATGTGCACAGGTTTCGATGATTACCCACATCGGCATGAGGATTCTGCATAAAGGGTAAAGGTACCATAGCTAGAGCTATTGGTAAACACAATTAACAATATCACATATGGCAACAATTACATTTATTTCAATAACAATAGTAGTTTGGCTTTCAACAATAATACAATGAAAGTGTAGTTCCAAAAAGAATACAAGTTAGGGTGTCATTCATAAAAAAAAAAAAAAAAGTTCTCCTTGGATAAACAAAATAGTTTTGGACCAAATGTCCTTTGGCAACCCAAGCTTAACAAAGAAATCATAAAATTTAAAATAGGAAGAACTTGGGTTTCAAAGATCACAAAGGTTTACATATCAATATATCACATTCTTGTAATCCAACGAAATGTTGTTTACACTTATAACATGAATACGATGTTTACTCACCCAGGGGTTCCTTTGCTCCTAGTATACGTAGTCCCCTTTGCACTTCTAAGGCTCCTCAAATTCTAACATAACATTTGATTTAATACTTATTATTTATTTTCTCATGATGTTCCTATCCCATAACGACCCATGTACATATAACATACACGTACACTTAGAGTCCACACATATGTGTACTCATCACTTGCACATATCACGTTGACTTAAAAGTCTTACATATCTAGGCCTTATAGACTCACATGAAAACACATTGCAATCATAACAATACATTTTTAAGGTCATCACATTATCATTACCCCAATATCAATTCACTTGTCAATTATCTTAGTTCGCTTTACACTCTCATACATGTCAACTTAACAATTAATCCTTCAAACATCATACTTAACTCTTATGATCCCTTTTACTTCATTAAATCATAACCATATATTCTTCATCAAGTCATCATAACATCTAGTTCCATATTTCCTAATCACATTTGCATTCTAACCACAATATAATATTAAGATACCTTAAGTATACCATAATGCATTTAAGCTCATCTAGGATCATACCTTCAATTAACATGCAATTTCATCATCTACTATACATACATACATGTCAACAATCACCAAGAC
Source organism: Reutealis trisperma (assembly GCA_947687605.1). Classification (NCBI taxonomy): domain Eukaryota; kingdom Viridiplantae; phylum Streptophyta; class Magnoliopsida; order Malpighiales; family Euphorbiaceae; genus Reutealis; species Reutealis trisperma. The sequence goes on along the minus strand of CANTUT010000177.1, from coordinate 634,564 downwards.
ACATCACATAAAATTTATAAATATTTGGACACAATGGTTCATGTAGGCCAAATGCATCATTAAGGTGAAAACCAAATTCTTCTTCTTTTTGTGCTATCCGTCTATTTTAGAAATATGTAAAAACACGGTTTGAATCAAGATTTTTCATGTAAACATAACAAAAATCATTTTAGAACTTAAATCCATAAGAATCAGCCACTATTGGTGCCATTGATATATAGAAATTCAATCTTTTGCATTATAGTTCACAAACATGAGTTTTCTTGTTTTTGGTATTTTTTCGATCATTTCAGAAATATGCAAACAGGTTGTTTAAACCATTATTTTTCATTTAATCATTGAAAATATTAGTTTAGAACACATTCTTTCACAAATTGGCAGCCATAGGTATGGTTTATACAAAAAAAATTCCAAGTTCAAAGGCTTAGGTGAAAAATCATGAGTTTCCGCGCTTTTCACGCATTTCGTTTATTTCAGCGATAAACGGACACATGATTCAAGTCATTATTTTTCATCTAAACAAAAAAAATATCATATTGGAACATCAATTCACACAAATCGGCAGCCATGTATTCATGAAAGAATAAAATTTCCAAATTTCCAAATCCTAACACGAAAACCTTGAATTTCTTTGTTTTTCGAAACTTTTTGGTCATCACAGAAATATTATTTCATGCAATATTTTTCATCAAAACAAATCAAAAATCAATTTAGAATGCAAACAAGTACAAATCATTCCCCCCCCCCCCCCTCCCCTCCCCCCTTTATGATGTTTATGCAATAAAATTGTGATTTTAAGTTATAGAATTCACCTTCGGAGAAATCTTGCGGAAAGAATCGTGCTTTCGGTAGAAAATAAATTTTCTTTCCCAAAAATTCACTCAAACAGAATTGAATATGTAGAAATCAGTAATCAAAAAGTTCAAAATAATTTCCTCATAATTTATTTCATAGAAAACAGTTTAGAAATCGAAAGAGAATAAAAACTTACGATTACGGTCACGAAATCGCGAAATGGTAAAGTATTTTCGATATTTCGATAGAGATAATTATTTTGAGAGGTTTTTCTGCCAGAATATAGAAAGAATAAGGGAATGGCTGCTGGAAACCCTTGTTTGGCCGAAAATTAGAATATATATTAGGGTTGGAGTGGAATTTCCACTATTACCCTTAATGAAATAGGTTAGGAGCATTTTTGTGTAGTGGGCTTTTCGGTATTTGGGCTTTTTCTTTAAAAATTTTGACTGAAGGATTTAAAAATAAAAATAATATTTTTCTTTTTAATTCTAGAATATTTTCCTCAAAAATACTTATTTAAAAATATTTTAAAAATACCCATAAAATTATTTTATGCTTAAAAATTGTTTTATACATGAAAATTCATTTTATTTAAAATAAATTCTTTTATGCAAATGCACTTCATGTAAATCATTTATTTCACAATAGCAACACATATCATGCATATTAAAATTAATTTAATATGCCACATACTCATCAATCACTTAGATCACAAATTTTCACACAAGCACACACTTAACCTTATAGATTCTAATTCAAGCAATTTATCATGAAAATTCCTAGGGTGGGTGTGAGTTGTTACAAGGGGTCAAGGGAGCAGCGCCTCTTGCGGGGTGCGGGGCAGTGCCCCATCGAAAAAAATAAATTTCCTGAATCTTTCACCTCCAGTCGACCATCTTTTAGTTACCAACCCATAGGATTAAACCAAGCTCGAATCGGAACTGAAATGGGCCCGAAACAGATGAAAATAGACCGAACCATGCGAGTGGCGTACTGACGTCTGGGAGGCATGTTTACCATGCCACCCAGAAGGTAGCACGAGATTTGTTCTTGCCATGCCGCCTTGCGCGGCACTAGGTTGAGGCCGGCGGTTAGGCGGCATGCCATCTGTGCCGCCCGGACGGCCGACACATCGACCATGCTGCCCCTGCCGCCGACACTGCACCAACGCCGCCGTCCGTACCGTCGGCACATCCTATGGCAGCTTTATAAATAGAAGCCTCCCCCAGCCTCATTTGACACGACTTCTAAAGTATTCCAAAGCAATTCAAGAGATTTCAAAGCAGTTGAGGCATATTTCAAAGCATAAATTCGTTCTTATACTAACATACTTATTATTTCTAGGTCCAGATTCCAAATTTCCTTTGAATTCAAGGTGGAGTTGAGATCTAGAGCAAAACTAGTTCCATTCATTTGAAAGTCAAGAAAAGCAAAGGTATAATCCCTTTCCTATTTTAAATTCTAAATTTAGATCTAGAATTCCCTTTAGGTCTAAAACTGAAAAATCTAAAAACTTATTAATTTAAGAATTAGAATTAAGTTAATAAGTAGACCAACATATTTTTTAAACCCCTCCTTCGCAAGAAGGGAGAACTGCATGGGGTTTAATTCTTATTTGATAGGATACGCAGGCTGCCATTCTGAAGGGCATCAACTCCAAAATCTTTTTATCAATATTATTTTTTTCCTTTTTATTTTTAGTTGTATTAATGTTTTGTTTATGATTTTATTTTAGTTTATTTGGGGGGAATGTGTGCTTTTCCTAGTACCCATAAGGGCTAGAGGAAAGATCCTCTTTATTTCATTTGTTTTGAAATTGTAATAATTAAGTAGGATTCATTTTGCCTATTTATTTGTCATTGTCATCGCGTCATATATATATATATATATATGTTCATTCATCATTATATTCCTGTTCATGCATACACAAAAATTCAATTTTAAGAGTTATTTTGCATTTTTAGCTAAACTTAAGAAAATATATTTTCTTAACTGTGTAATTACCAAAACCTGATCCCTGAGCCCTCCTTGGTCACTCACGGATTGGTGCACTTTTCCATTGGGATAAAATCAAATTATTTTTGGAGTCAATCATGTGGGGTTTTCTTTAATTTTTCCAATTAAAATAAATAAATTAAAGTGGCGACTGACTTTTCAACTATCACATTACAAAAATCAATTTTCCGAACTCACAGCGAGTTCCAATCGTGGAGTTTCACTCAAAGAGCATTTCGATCCCACGGTGGATCAGATTGGTGCTTAGGCGAGGCCTCACACCAGCCACCTAAGAGGCCCGTAGTACCACCGACATCTAGGCATGCTGCCATCATCATCGGTGAGACAAGTGGACCACCTAGAGGGGCAGTACCCCTGACGTTTCAAGATGAGCATAACGTCATGCTAGCAATTGCCACTGGTCTTTTGATCTTGCATAGTACATTAATCTTAAGAGGTGTTTTGAAATGGAAATGGAGGGGTATTTATAGGCAATATGAGGTAAAGGTATTTTAACAAGTGAAAATATTAGAAGACCAAAAGTATGGGTCAAAAGGGGCTGACAATAGGCTAAATAGAGGTAAAAATAAGAAATTTGGCGCAGGGAAGGGTGACTAACTGCATGGGAGGCCACCGGTATCGCTGACATCTTCTTGTATTACTAACACTATTGGCGAGACAAGTATTACCATATAGAGGGGAGGCCTACACCCTGACATGTCAAGGCAGGCATATTGCCATACTGGTGGGTTGCCATTAGTATTCCAACTCTGCATAGCACACTAATCTTAATAGGCGTTAAGCTGCGGCCACATCATGAAGGTGCAAAATTAAGGGTTCATCACTGCCCTTCATCAAGAATGTCTTGTCTGTAGGGTGATTTTGATGATATTGAACCCGAGAGAATGGATAGTACAAGGAATCAAAGTGATGTCTAGATCAATGTTTGGACATGTTTAAGTGAAGGGCATGGCTAAAAAGGAAGATGGCAAAAGAAACCAGAGGGATGTTTAAGCAATCATTCCTAAATAAGTATGGATAGAGAGTGTGACTAGCTTTGATAAATAGAGAAAGAATGGACTGTATGGATGCCTAGATGTTCATTGCTAGGCTTTTATAATGAAAATTAACTGTTAATGGAAGCGTAAAAAGGAACTAAAGGGATATTTATGCTAATGCTAGGTATTTTTAGATAAATTAATAGATATGGTTGACTCATATGAGAAGGCAGGGAAAGTAACTAGAGGGACGTTTAGATTTAAAATTTTTGGGTGAAGAATTTGAATGAATTTTAAGTAAAAAGAGTGGAAAAAAGAACCAAAGGAATGTCACTATTTAGACATATTTGGGTGAAAGATGTGGTTGACTTTAAGATGAAAAAGGATGGAAATGGAAACCAGATCAAAATCTAAGTGAAAATTAAACGATTCTAAGTGGAGGACATGATTGATTCAAAATAAGTGAAGATGGGAAAGGAACAATAAGGATGTCTAGGTAATCATTTCTAAACATTTATAGGTGGATTGATTAATAAAGGAAGATGTTTTTGGTATTTTTGGGAGATTTTACATGGTCATTTGGAAAAAGGGATTGTTCTGGAAGGTGTTAGTCAAATTGAAAAAGATGTCATTTAGCTTCTAAAAGGTACTAGTCAGTTTTGAAAAGATGGTAGTAAGCCTTAAGGAGGTATCGATCAGTTTTGGAAGATGTCGGTCAACTTTGAAAAGGTATTGGTTAGTTTCAAAAGATGACAGTAAGCTTCAAGGAGGTACCAGTTAGTTTCGAAAAGATGTTAATTAGCTGGAAAGATGTACAGTCAGTTTTGGAAGATGTCGTTCAACTTTTAAGAGGTACTAGTAAGTTTCAAAAGATATTGATTAGCTTTGAGGGGGCACCAATTAGCTTCAAAAAGATGTCAGTTAACTTCAAAGAGGTACAGGTCAGTTCTAAAAGATGTCGGTCAGCTTCAAGGAGGTACCAGTTAGTTTCATAAAGATGTCGATCGGCTTTAAGGAGGTACTAGTTAGTTTTTGAAGATGTTGGTCAGTTTCAAGGATTTATTGGTTAGTTTTGAAAAATGTAGGTCATCTTAGAGGAGGTACTAGTTAGTTTCGAAAGATGTCAGTTAGTTTTAAAGGGGAGAGGCCATTAGCTCAGCTTATGCATGATAGTATATGGCTACAGATGATTGCACATGCATACATATTTGTGCGTAGATGATGTATGTTTATATATCCATATTTTAAAATTCATGAACTTTTTATTTAACTTCTATCTCATATATGATGGAATGGATGATTGCATGGATACAAAAAGGTGGATTCATGAGTTACTCTAGTTATATTATGAATGTAACTTTTCACATGATTTTCGCATTCATGGAGCCATATTTTAGCCATTACATGCATCTGTGGACTAAGAAACTTGAGAAGGTAGAGAGGATCAATTTGGGTAGATATGCCATTAAAGCGATGGTGACGCTATATGGAGTATGGGTTGATTAGGATTTCTTGAAGGCTTACTTCATATTTTGGGATCTAATGGTCCATGTTTTGTATTTTAGTGCTACTAGGGGGGAGTTCTGCTCTACTTCCAAGGAGTTTATCTCCATAATTGGCTATAATCCAAAGGTAGCTCTAATGGTGACAAAGTTTAGAGTTGGGTATTTTTGGATTTTTAGGAGTTTCTGGACCTGCTCTAGGATGTTGTTAGACAAATGGTTGTTAATGGTTAGGTAAATCTAACATTGGTGGTTGAAAAGTTTCAGGACAATAATGACTTTAGAGATTTGAGAAGGTAGAGGCTAAGGATGAGTACTCTAGTTTTCTATCTGACAGTTGGGTATCTATATCTCTGTTCTATCAATTAGGGTGATACTAGAACAGTGAGTCTAGTATTTTAGATGAAGCAAAGCCTTTTGTGGCTAGGGTACTTTGGCCAAGACACTGCTAAGTCTAGATTACAATGCATGAGGTATGGAGAGATAAACTATTTCTCCTATTATTCTTTGGGTGAGGAAAAATCTAGTTGTTCCTATCCCTTCTTTTAGAGGTGTTTTATAGCTAATTTTGGATTAAATTACTTTACAGGTTTGGCTTATGGACCATCTTAGGGTGGTGGCCTCTCCACAAAAGGTTGCTTATATTATTTTTTAATACCGCATGCACCCCATCCTAATTCTTTAAGACTCGGTCAGAGTGGATAGGATGGTTGTTGGAGCTTGCCTCAAAAGACATATTTTAGGCATTGCCAATGGTACGAGATCAGTTTTTTCATAACCATGGGTTACGGGTGTCCAATGTTTTGCCTGTTAGGTTTGGCTTAGTTTACTTTTTATTAAGTTATGAGACTTTTGAGGAAAATGGATGAGATTTAGGATGTGCCCCCTAATTATACCTTTCTTAGAGCCTATGTGGATCACAACCTCTATTGCTAGGGCTATTAAAGGTGGTTAGTTGAGGATATTTCATATTGTACAACAAAATATTGCTTTTTGGACTATGAAGACATATAATGGGTGGTTGATAAAAATGGTTTGGCTAATTGAGATAGAGCATCGGGCTACTTTGTTGACGTAGATAGAGACGCAACTAGGTGGAGATAACAGGAGTGACAGTAAAGATAGAGGGGTTACTGGGTTATGGTGGAGACATGAAAGCTACTAAGGATTCAATACTGTAGATTGTATTAATGACTCAAACTATAGTGGCAGTGACAGAGGAGACTGTGACTATAGTGAGGAAGCAAGATGACAATATAATGGTTATTCAGATAAGGACTACTATAGTTAGGTAGAGAGAAGGATTACAGTTTTTAGAGTGCAAAGGAGGATTTTAGCTACTGTAGGGAGTGATTTCCAAGCTACTATTATGTAGAGGAGGATTTCTGGAGCAATCTTAAAACTGTTGGTACTTAAAAGAGAATTTTCATACTGTTGTGGTGAGCATTTTGGTTCTATTGTACTTTTACTATTATAGCAAAAAGCTACAGAGACTAAGGAAAGCAATGTGACCATTAAGAAGATTGTGGCAGACTCTGATTCTAATGAGAGCATAAAAGATATGCACCTCAGGAGGAGGAGGAGGAGAATTGTCTAGACTATAACTTCAAACATGAATTTTTTGCTTTTTGTTTATCATTTTTGTTTTTGTATATACTTGTAAGTTAATAGAACTATATGATATAGGATAAGCCATAGCGACATTGAAAGAACTATCCTTTTGGTCATGATGATGGGTTATATTTTGTAAAATTTGATCACCATTAATGAGACATCTTTCATTTTTGTTGTAATTTCTGCCTAAATCATTCTTTAGGGTTTTCAAATTAGCGAGCTATTTCTATTTTTTTCTTTTAGCTCTAATTTCTGCCTGAGCCACCCTTTTAGGTTTTTGACTCAACAAGCTTGCTTTAACTTTTATCTAAACACCCTTTTGGGTTTTCAGCAAGCATATTTCATTTTTTTATTTTTATTTTTTAGTTTAGGAAAAAAGAAATTAAGTGAATAATGTAATAGGAATATAGGAAATGAGAATATGATGCTTTTTCATACACAACAAAAATTTTTTATATTATAATTTGGACTACACCCAAGATGGGCTGCCTATGTATTCCTTAAATCATTTTTCTATCAATTATTTTCTTTTAGGGAGAATCAAATCCATGTAGTTCTAATTGCAATGCCTTGAAGGTAGGGAAACTAACTATAGAAACTACTTTCAGAAAAAATTATCTCTTTAGTTTATCTAGATTACAAGGGTTAGAGAATTCATTCCTGTCCATGTCCATGAGGATGTAGGCTCTGCCAGATAAAATCTTTTTTTAAGCATGTATAATCCAGTCTAATTTGGTCTATCCTTTCATCCCAAATCATGAATAGGAGTTTGTATCTCTTTTAGAACTAGATTTTCTTCTTGCAAACCTTTGTCTCTCACCTTCTTGTTGAAATGCTTGGCTAGTTTCTGTTGATAACTCTTGATCTTGTATAAGGATTTACTCTTAATGGCATTAAGTTAGTCATGATACTCTCTGATCCACTCTACTTTCATTCTCTGTAGCTTTTGCATGATAGGCTTAATGCTAGGTTAGGGATATTGTGAACTGTGATGCATAGATTTATCCTTACCATGTCCTTGGGTACTCATGCAGAATAGTCTAAGAGCCTATAAGCCTTTTTGATTAATGATATGCATATGCTACGTATGTGATTTTTTATTTTTCCTTTATGCCATAATCACTTTTCATTTTTCATTTTTTTATTTCATTTTCTTTCTTTTAGATGTCCAGTTTAGAGATGAATAAGAAGAATTAATGCAAAGTAGAAAGTTTAAACTTTTCATTTCTGATGAAAGTCCCATCATCAGGGTTACATTAAAGAATAAGCCTGTAAGGTAGAACTGTGAGGACTTGCTTGAGCACTAGTCCGATCTGCTAAGAGGAGGATCAGAATACTCATTTGGATTTGGACCCACAGTTAAAGCATTCGAGCTCAAATAAGTTGATTTTGAAAATGATTTGGAAGTTGCCACCCTATTTATTTTAAAATGAAAAAATAAAGGAAAAATACATTTGTAACTCCAATCCATTAATCTTTAATTAATTTACCCAAAGATAAAATCACTAGTCTTTGAAGCTAAAAAGGATTCGGGATTAGAATTTTGGTTTTAAATAATCTAAATCTAGCTCCTGGATTTAATTTGGCTTCACAAAACTGATATCATGGATGACAAGTATAAATGACAAATTAATAATGCATGATTATTGCATAATTATGGATGTATAGGGAATAAACAGTAAATAATTTAAAATATCCATAAGTTAAGGAGAGTGTTATCTCTAGTCTTTATGGATTTTAGAAGAACCATACATCACTTCTTAACTCCAAAATAATTAAATTACATTTGATTACTTTAATTAAAAAATAAGAGGCCTTCTCTAGCACTTATGGGATTCTAGAAAGACCATAAATTCTCTTACAAAATATGAATATAAATATTTATATTTACAAAAATAAAAGGGGGAAGGGATTGACTGGGAATTTGGATTTAAGATTTGAATTTAGATTCCAAATATGCCTACATATCCCATTGAATAGGGATCAAAACTCACCTATTTCATTCCATGATTAAGTGGAAGGATTTAGTAGTTAATTAGATTGATTTGGTTTGATTTGAGAATTTGGATGGGTGAGAGGATATATTATACCTTTGTGTGTGTCGAATGAAGGGTTTTTCTAGAACAATATTCTGTTTTATTGGTACTGAAAAGCAAGAATCCGACTCAAGGAGAGTGGATGAGAATGAGAGATTAGGTTGATTGTTGGATTAATTAATTAATTAAAAAAATTAATTAACTAATTAATTGAATTGATTATGTGGATTGATTAATTAATTAATTAGGTCGAATGGATTGATTACAAAAGGATTAATTAATTATAAAGATTAGTTAATTAATTTGATTAGGAGGTATATTAATTAATTAAAATGATTAATTAATTAATTAATTAAGAATATGATTGGTCAGAATGATTAATTAATTAAGAATATGATTGATTGGAAGGAGAGAGAAAAGATAAGTGGATAGCCTATTAATAAAAACTCAAGGGGTAAAGAAAAATGAAGAAAACAGAAGTTTATTTATAAGTAAATGGAGGTGGGGGCATTTTGGACAATGAAAAAGTGAAAAGACAAAAAGGCTAGGAGTTGAAAAAGGATGAAAAATGAGTCAGAGGGGCAAAATTGAAATTTTAGAGCAAAAAGGTAGGACTGCCACTAAAAGGGTTGCATTGTTGTAAGCCTATATGTAGCTGCTGCAAGTGGCCTTGCAGTGACACACAAAGGCCTTACGCTGCTACCACTAGGTGGTCTTGCAGCATTGTAAACCTATTTTACGGCACTCATACTTTTATTCTTTTAGGTCAATTTTTGAAATTTTGGGTTAGTTTTTGGGATTTTAGAGGTTCAAAAAAATTATTAGTTAGTGTTAATAGGCTCAAAATTAATTTTAAAAAAATAATTTGATAGTCAATCTGAGGAGAAATCCAGTTAGTTTTAAAAAAAATGTTTTCTGATATAGGAGGTCCGGTCAAGGTCAAAGAAGTGATAGGGACCACCGTATTGGCTTTGTGTAGTGCACTAATCTTACCAGGAGTGAAACTACGACCACATCATAAGGATGAAAAATTAAGAATTCATAACTACCACTTACTAGAATTATCTTATTTATAAGGCAATTATAATGATAGTGAACCTGGGAAAAGAAATGGTATAAGAAACTAAAGTGGTGTCTAAGTTTGTGCTTATACATGTTTAGATGAAAGACATGATAAAAAAAGAAGATGGCAAAAGGAATATAAGGATGCCTAGGCGACTGTTACTAGACATTTATGGGTGAAATTAGATTGACTTTGATAATAGGTGAGAGAATGGAGAAATGCCTGGGGTGATTGTCTCTAGGCATCTATAGGTGAAAATTTGACTGATAAATGAAAGTGGGATAAGAAAAAAGATATCTAGGCTAGTGGCTAGATATTTTAGGTGAATTGATGAATATGATTTGACTCTGATGAAAAGTTGGTGAAGGGACCCAAAGGGATGTCTAGATTATATATTTCTAAGTGAAAAGTTTAGGGTTTTGGATAAAGGGGTAGAAAAAGGAACTAGAGGATGTCACTGTCTAGACATTTTTGGGTGAAGGATGTGATTGACTTTAAGATGAATGAGAATGGAAAAGGGAACTAGATTGACTTCTAAGTAATAATTTAGACATTTATACATAGAGGAAATGATCGATTCAAAATAAGAGGAGATGGAAAAGGAATCATAGAGGTGATCATTTCTAGATATTTAAAGGTGGATTAATTGATAGAGGAAGAGGCTTCTAGTATCTTTGGGAGATTTTGCATGACTTGTTTGAAAAGGGAACCTTGCTCTATAAGAAGGTTATCTAAAAAGGGATCTTATTCTGTGTAAAGGTTGTCTAAAAAAGAAGGACCTTATACTGACAAAGGTTATCCGAAAGAGAGACCTTGCTTTGTGTAAAGATTGTTTGAAAATGGGACCTTGCTCTATACAAAGGTCATTTGAAGAGGCTATCTATTAGTTGAAAGACATAAGTCTTAACAACTATCTTAGGATTATCTAAAAGTGAGGATGCTCTAATGAACTGAGTATTCAGATCATTTAAACATTGACATAATCACTGAAAGATCGACACAAACCACTATGGCATTTAAAGAGGGAGTAATAGTTCTGAAAGTTGTTAGTAAGATTTTATAAGGTGCCAATCAGCTTCTCATGGTTACCAATTAGTTTTGGAAAGACGTTGGTCAGCTTCAAGCATGTATCAGTTAGTTTTGTAAGATATTGGTCAAATTTAAGGAGTACTGGTTAATTTTGAAAGATGTTAGTCAACTTCGAGGAGGCATCAGTCATTAGCTTGGCTTATGTATACTGGTGTATGACTATGAAAGATTGTATATATATATATAGATTATGGTTTTAGAATTCATGGACCTTTAACTCCTATGCCACAAATGATATAATGGATGATTGCATGGATGCACAAGGGTGGATCCATGAGTTTGCTTTGTGTATGTTATAAAGACAATATTTATATGATTTTAGCATCTATGGAACTATATTTCAGTTGCTATATGACCAAAGAAACTTGAGAAGGTAAAGAGGATTAAGTTGGGTAGATATGATATTGTATTGATGGTGACATTACAGGAAGTACAATTCAATTGAGATTTTCTAATGGCTTGCTTTAGGTTTTTGGGATCTTGTCGCCTATGTTTACATTTTGGTGCTGTTAAGGAGGAGTCATGTCCCATTTTTTAGAAGTTCAGTACTATGGCTTAGCTGCAACTCAAAGTTAGCTTTGGTGGTTGGAATTAGGCTTTTCAAGAGTTTATAAGCCTACCCCAGGATGTTGCTAGCCAGATGATCATGAATGGTCAAGTGAACTTGACTATTATCATAAAGGATTTTCAAGATCTTAGTGATCATAGGGATTTGAGGAGACAAAGGCTTAGGATGAGGGCTCTGGCTTTTTTGCTTGACAGCTGGGTACCTGTTTCCTAGCTTTGATAGTTAGGCTGATACCAAAGGGGCATGTTTAGTGTTACAGATGGAGTGGAGTCATTTTGTGGCTGGTATTATTCTAGCAGAGACAGTGTTAAGCTTAGACTGCTTTGTTTGAGACTTTAAAAGGTGGATTATTTCTCAATTGTTCCCCAGTGAGGAAACTTTATCAGTCTTTAGCTTTCCTGTTAAGGGGAAATCTCTAAGGGTTACCTCATGCAAGGTGTTGTAGACTTATTGAGATATAAATCATTCAAAGAGTAAGTTCTAATCTTCCTACTTGTTCTTTTCTAGATTATAGAACCATTTTGCTACAGCCCCATCTAAAGAAGTTAGGAAAAGCTATAAAATCTGCTGTTTTGTACCTAATTGTGCTCATTAAGGTAGCATACATTTTTAGGTGGATAATTTGGATCACCCATCCTAGTGAACTTGGTCATATTTAGTACCTTGAAACAATTAAGTTGCTTCTCCACTCCATCAATGGTTAAGGTGCTTAGGGCTTCAATCTTCTCAAAGCCTTTCCTTTTTAGCAATTTTTTTAATCTGGCTCATTTGGCTTTTAAGCTTATCATTCTTAGTATAGGTTTATTTCAATTTCTTATAGAGATATTGTCACATCCCAACCTTAGAGATATAACAGTCCTAAAACATGGGGAGACATAAGGTCACACACGCCCGTAGAACCCACTTACATATAAACAAATCATGCCTAGGATCTTACCAAACCTCTTGCAATAACTTGTTTAAACATTTAGATGAATACCTTAAATTGCGGAAGTCTAAAATAAATCATTACATGTAAAATCAATGAGGAAAATAATATATCAATAAGTATCAATCAACATTCCCGGAGCATCCAATGACAAGACTTCATAAATTAGTATTATTGATAACTTGGACAAGGAATTCCCCAAGTGAAGTAGAATGCTTGAGCCATCACCTTGTCTCCTCACATTTGCTCACCTAGAACCACACAAGGAAAAAGGGGTGAGATAGATGATCTCAATGAGTAAATGATAAGGCACATATATATCACATATTCCTTTGAAAAGGAAACACATAACTTATATACATAGTTCATGATTTATAATTCATGAATCAGGTTGCAATTTAGCAAGGGTTCAATTTGGCAAATTGGCAGAAATCACACTTATAACACATAATGAGTGAAGGTTATTGCTCTATCACTCAAACACATTAAGGAGAGGTAGCCTTATACCAAATTCCAACTCCTATCACTTATAAGCCATGAAGCTGATCAGGCTCCATGGCTAGAACTGCCCCTTTCTAGTTGAGGTGGATACACTACCCTTATCCATCGGGTTACAACCATGTGCACAAGTTCCAATGATTATCGGGATCGGCACGAGGATTCTGCATAAAGGGTTAAAGGTACCATAGCTAGAGCTAATGGTAATCACAATTAGCAATATCACATAAGGCAACAATAACATGTATTCCAATAACAATAGTGGTTTAGCTTTCGAACAAAAGATGCAATGATAGTGTAGTTCCAGAAAGAATATAAGTTGGCATGTTAGTCACAAGAAATTCTCATTGGATAACCAAATAGTTTTAGACCAAATGTCCCTTGGCAACCCAAGCTTGTCAAAGAAATCATGTAATAATATTTAGAATAGAAAGAACTTAGTTTTCAACAATCACAAGGGTTCATATAACAATATATCACATTCTTATAACACAATATAATGTTGTTCACACTTATAATATGAACATGGCATTTACTCACCTTGGGGTTCCTTTGCTCCTAGCAATGTAGTCCCTTTGCCCTTCTAAAGCTCTTCAAACTCTAACATAATATTTGATTTACCACTTAGTATTTATTTACTCATGATGCTCCTATCCCATAACTACCCCATCCACATATAGCATACACATACACTTAGAGTCCACATATAGGTGTACTCATCATTTGAACATAATACGTTGACTTTAAAAGTCTTGCACACTTAGGCCTTATAGGCTCACATGAAAATACATTGCAATCACATTAATACCTTTTTAAGGTCATCACAATATTATTACCTCAATATCATTTCACTTTAACAATCACCTTAATACACTTTACACTCCCATACATGTCAACTTAACCATTAACCTTTCAAGTATCATGCTTAACTCTTATGATCCTTTTATTCAATTGTCACTTCATCAACTCGAAACCATGTATTTATTATCAAGTCATCATAACATCTAGTTCCATATTTCCCAATCATATTTGTATTCTAATCACAATATAAGGTTAAGATATCTTATGTATACCTTAAGTATACCATAATGCATTTAAGCTTATCTAGTATCATACCTTCAACTAACATGAAATTTCATCATTTATTATATATACATACATGTCAATAATCATCAAAACACATCACATAAAAATTATATACATTGGGACAAAAATATTCATATAGGCCGAATGTATCACCAAGCTAAAAACTAAATTCTTTTTCTTTTTGCAATTTTTGTCTATTTCAGAAATATGTAAAAACATGGTTTGAACCAAGATTTTTCATGTAAACACAACAAAAATCATTTTAGAATTTTAATCCATATGAATCGGCCACACTTGGTGTTGTTTATAAATAAAAATTCAACTTTTGAATTATAGAGCACAAAACTATGAGTTTTCTTGTTTTCGGTATTTTATGGTCATTTCAAAAATATGTAAACAGGTTGTTTAAACTATTATTTTTCATTCTATCATAGCAAATATCAGTTTAGAACACATCTATACATGATTCAACAACCATAGATAGGATTTATACAAAAAAAAAATTCCAAGTTTAAAAGCTTAGGTGAAAAATCATGAGTTTTCGCGCTTTCCGCGCTTTCGTTCATTTGAGCGATAAACAGACACATGATTTAAATCATTATTTTTCATCTAAACAAAACAATTATCATATTAGAGAACTTCCTCATACAAATCGGTAGCCATATGTCCATTCAATAATAGAATTTTCTAACTTTTAAGTTCTAACACAAAAACTTTGAACTCCTTTGTTTTTCGAAACTTTCTGGTCATCACAGAAATATGCAAAAATATTATTTAATCCAATATTTTCCATCAAAACAAATCAAAAATTAGTTTAGAAAAAAACAATACACAAATTGCCCTGCCCCCCCCCCCCCCCCCCCCCCCCCCCTTCCTCATGATGTTTATGCATAAAAATTGTGATTTTAAGTTATAGAATTCACCTTTGGAAAAATCTCGCAGGAAGAATCGTGTTTTCGAT
Source organism: Reutealis trisperma (assembly GCA_947687605.1). Classification (NCBI taxonomy): domain Eukaryota; kingdom Viridiplantae; phylum Streptophyta; class Magnoliopsida; order Malpighiales; family Euphorbiaceae; genus Reutealis; species Reutealis trisperma. The sequence continues at coordinate 619,428 of CANTUT010000177.1, read as the reverse complement.
AGAAAATAGATTTTCTCTTCCAAAAACTCATCCAAACAGAATTAAATCTGTAAAAATTAGTAATCAATCAGTTCAAAATAATTTTTCCATAATTTATTTCATAGAAATCAGTTTAGAAATCGAAAGAGAAGAAAACTTACGATTACCGTCAAGAAATCGCGAAACGGAAAGGTGTTTTCTTAATTTGGGTAGAGAGAAATATTTTGAGAGGATTTTTTTGCCAAGATACAGAAAAAAATAAGGTGATAGCTACTGGAACTTTGGTCTGGCCGAATTTTAGATTATATATTAAGGTTTGGGTGAAATTTCCACTAATACCCTTAATGAACTAGGTTAGGAGGATTTTAGTGTAGTGGGCTTTTGGGTATTTGGGCTTTTATTTAAATTTTTGGGCAGAGTAAAATTAAAAATAAAAAAGAATATTTTTCTTATTATTTCTGTAGCATTTCCCCCAAAAATATTTATTTTAAAATATTTTAAAAATACTCATAAAATTATTTTATACTTAAAAATTATCTTATGCATGAAAATTCATTTTGTTTAAAATAAATTCTTATATGCAAATGCACTTTATGTAAATAATTTATTTCACAATAGCAACTCATTTTATGCATACTAAAATTAATTTAATATACTACATACTCATCAATCACTTAGATCACTAATTTTCACACAAGCACACACTTAACCTTAATAGCTTTAAATCAAGCAATTTATCACGAAAATTCCTAGGGTGGGTGTGGGTTGTTACAGATATTCCACTATGCTTACCAACACATCATCGACAAACTGATTACCTACCCTTTGCTTTTGAGTATCTGTTTGTTACCCTTCATTAACTATAATAGTAGCTCCAACAACATTGGCTTAATTACTTAGACTGGCATATAGGGGAATTCAACCATTCAACACATGATCAATTTGTTCCCTTGTCATAGTTGTTAACCTATTTTTAAGGACATGTCCAATGGTAGTTTCCAAATCTTCAACCATTTTCAGTTCATTTTTTATTTTAGGTGGTAGTGGGGGAGTATGAACTTGATCTCATACTTCTGGGTCTAAGTGGAGTGTCTTCCATAGCCAATGGACTTTATCTCCATATCACAAGATCTTGTACTATAGCTAACTCTAATCTAGGTGAATCTGCACTAAGATGCCTTTAGATAGCATTGCTCTATTTCTTTCTTAGAGCTATGACTACAAAAAGTAGGGGTTAGTCTAGATGCTATGATGCATAGGATACATGACATGTCATGACGTATGAAGGATGCATGAAAATGACTAATGGGTAGTTCTATTTAAATCAAACATGGTTCTTGCAATGCCATTGCATCTTCTTTCTAGGCTATTTAGTCCAATAATTTCTTTTCCAAGTTTTAACTTTCCTTTACCTTTAACAATTGCTTAAAAAAGGAGTTGTTCTTTAGTGAGGTTTTATTTCTTTTATTCTTCATATTGCTCTACCTTTTGCTTAAGCAGCTTTTTCAAATTTTCAACTTAACAAGTTTTCATATATATATATATATATATATATATATATATATATATATATATATATATATATATATATATATATATATATATATATATATATATTACTTAATAGAAAGGGAATAAGACGAATTGAGAAAGAATGCTTTTATTAATAAAACTTGGAAAAGAAACTCCATTCACTTATAACATTGAAATTGAAAATGAAACATGTAACTAAGATCTAAACTCGTAATAGCATGACATGCAAATGCCTCCCTCTCATATCTCCTATTGAGTTAGAGACCTAAAGGTACAAGCAATACTTGCCTAAGTCATTTATATTCAAATGTACTGACTTGCGAATGGTAATGTTGATTAAGGATCTTAAAGGTTAATGGAGTAAAGGGACCTTTTCCTCAACATTACACAAAGCTTAGGATAAAAGAGTGCTTGTGTGATATGTGTAATGATGTAGACCCACTAATCCTAAAGATAAATAATAATAAAAAAGTCCAAAATTAGAATCAACTTCTCAGTCCTCAATGGAGTGCCACTATGGCAACTAAGTTTCTAGCCTTGGGTGGAAAGACTCTGCACTACTTTCTAATAGAATATTAGGAAAAAAAATGAAATGGGCCAAATCCAAAAATAGAAAATGTAATTGCCACCTAGTTTTTTAAAACTAGGAAAAGGGTGACTAGGATCGCTAACTTATTACCTAACCACCAAAATAAGAGATTTTAGGTAAGGAAGTTAGGTATGGTCCTAGAAAGGTGTTAGGCACCCAAGTTGCCCTAGCTGTGAGACTAACTTCCACTATCTGGACAATCTAATGCTTAGCTCAACCAGGTTTGTTGGGCTTTTATTTATATGATAGTTATATCACTTCTTGCAATTCAATCCATTGCAATTAATTTGCTCAAATTAAATAAATCAATGAAAGGCAAATAAATACCTAAAACCCTAACCATTTATGTTCATGCCAAAGTTTGTCAAATTAAATTATTAGCATGCCAATTGCCCAATTTGTTAGTTTCTAAACATGCCATTCATTCAATTGTAATTCATTAACCTAGAACATGCCTTTTCTAATCATTTATAAGATTACAAATTCGATTGCAAATAATTAACCAAACAAAATTAAAATAGAAAGTAAACTCCTAATTATACCTTTAGAAATCAAACACCCTAAACATGAAAAATTTCTAAACAAATTTGTAATTTAAACTAAAACCTAAAAACATGCCTTTCTAAGGCGATTTTCCAAATTTATTCCAATTTCATTTAATTGCAAAAATGTAAACTTGCCAAGTTAATTAAGTATCACAAAACCCAAAGTCTAAATCATAAAATCATGGTTAAAGGGATGATATCCTTCAAAAGGAGAAGAAATTTAATTACAAAGCCGTAAAAATGAAAATAGAAATAATAAGAACATATGTAAAACCTACTAAACTAATTCAAGCCTTTTATATTGAAAATAGGATTCTAGGAAACCATAAGAATTAAAAATCTAGAAAATAAAATGGAAAAACACAAATCTAGGAATTTAGGGGCATTCATCCCAAGGGAGGAGTGCACCATAGGGGTGTGTGCCTTAGGAAAGTGGCACATGCATGAGCATGCGTCCTAGACGTGCTCCTTCTGCACTTATGGTTATTTTATTCCTTCCATCAAATATTGATCTTCCCCTTTGTTTTCCTTTAATACATCACACCATATCAATTCTCAGAGAACTACTAAAAACACTAAAACTTCAAATACCTAGATAGATTTAAAAACTAAAGAAAGGGGAGCAAATGAATCCCAAAAATAGTGCAAGATCAAGGAACAAGCAATATCCTTACAAACATGTTGTAAATTACTCAGATTATATAAAAACAATTAAAATCACAAAATGCACAAGTAAATAAGGAAATCAAAACATTTTTTGGAGTTCAGATTTAGATGAATAAAAAAAATCATAATGAAAAGAAAATGTGAAAAAAAAAAAGAATAAATAAGGCAAAGGCAATTGAGAACTAGTCTTAATTCACCTTTGCTACTGGGACACAAACATAATTTATGTATCCATATAAAATCAAAGATAGACCCTATACTGACAATATGTTTACAACAAAAAAACAATTAAAATAAATCATTCATATGAAATAATCAACTTGGCAAAAGAAGCAAATTAACATATATAATCTGAAATTCAAAATGGGGATGGACCAAAAACATACTCTTAAAATCATATAATTAATACAAAAATTAAACTAACATCACATATTCAATGATAACAAAAGAAGTATGCATGAATATGAATGTAAATGCATATGCAGAAACAATAAAATAAAATCTACCCATAATCAATCTATCTCTTGGCTAATTTGGGTTAAGGAAATAGGCATCATATATTAGGGAGGATTAACCCTTAGGTCATGAACAACATGAGCATACCTTTTTATTCTTCGAGGAGTAGTTCATAAGTTCTTAAAAAAAAAAATTTTCTTAGTGCTTTTTTTTTTTCATTTTTTTTCTCAAGTTGTAGAGGAGAGAAACAAGTGAGAGCTTTAGAGCCTTTTTTTTTTTTTTTAATTCAGATCCCTTTATAATTTTCAAAAAAAGGATTTTATATTTTTGGCTCTCAAATCTTTTTTTTTTTTCAATTTAAAAAGATTTTCCCATTTTTTTTAGAGATAATTGCCCAATGATTTCTTCCAAAGGCTTAAACTCATCTCCTCAACCTCGCTTTTTATTAGAAGTTACTGAGGTTGAGTTGGACTAGACAGATAACAAGAATTAAGCTTCAAAAATTGGATCAGAGACCTAAAAGAACGTCTAGCTTGCCTAGGGCGCAAGGCCTAGCCCACACCCTTATAAGCCTTCAGGGACCAAAATATAATTTTTGTATCCATAGAGAGAGCAAAACGTAATTTATTAAAATTCATTTTAACCCCTAAAATGTAAGAATTTAAGCATTTAAGTACAAAAATCCATAATCATTTTGTTAACCTCTTCTTTTAGGTGATTTTTTTTTTATAAAAAATTAAAAGACACACCTTACTCTTAAAAACTAAGTTTGTGAACTATTACTCCAAAAGAATGAGTTTTAAGGATGAAAATCAAGCATTCACAGTAGGATTTCCTTTAGTTTCCGCCTTGATTCTTTTGATTTGCCCATGCTAAATTAGGTGATTCCTCCATCTCGGATTGTAAGTAATAGAATATAGATTATTTTATTGCCTATTAGGTTAGAGACAAAATGGACTTGCTTAACTTCATGGCATTCAGAGTTATGATGATTTATCCTTACAATAATCACAAACAGTTGGATGACTAGATATAACATTTAAGTGCACACACTTCAATGTCTTGGTAATAACATCTACCTTGGCAATAAGAAGAGTATACCCATCCATATCATATATGCTAGTAGCTCTCTTTCTCATACCTCTCTCATTAAACCAATGGTAGTTGTTGACTGTGATTTCCCCAAAAAGATTATAGACATCTATAGTGTTTTTGTTCATCTAAATTCTCTTAACAGCTACATCAATAGTGTTTCTCATCTGAATTTAAAAGATATTATAAAATGTTTACACTAATAAACATAAACTTTATTGGTAGATTAAAAATTGTCATCAAGGCTTTAGTAGACTGGTTCTAAATCATACTATAAGTTTCAAATTATTAAAAAAAAAAAAAAAGTCAATATCAAATATCTTTGAAAATTTCAATATTTTTTCGACCTATACCCAGATATGAATATGTAGTTGTTAGTAACTTTCAATGGCTTAAGGTTCAAATTGACCACTATGATTTTAACATTGGGCCAATTCAATCCAAAGTCATTCTCCTATACCAAATTGGTGAATGGGCTTATATCTAAGGTTTAAGTAAGCCCAAAAGCAAAGCATGACTTATACAAGCAAATTAAATATATAAAATAACATTATAATATTTAGAAATTAAAATAAAAGAAAAAATAATAATTAATTAATGGTAGTGGGTATAAAATAATTGGTATTTCTACCCCAAATACCTAAATTTCCAAAATCTCAGACTGCTCATACCTTTCTTAAAATTCCAGAGTAAAATAAAAGTTTTTCAAGATATTTAAATGGATTATGCTTTTGAACAAAATAGCATTGGGTCTTCAAATGTGGTGAGATATTGAGGAAGAAATCAACCTAGGTATGATTATGAAGATCCACATAATTTTTGTGCCTGTAGATTAAAAGCACTTGGATTTCATGGAGCCAAGATAATCCTGGAAGATGATTCTACTGTTGCTGATATAGAAGGGTAAGAAATTGAAATTCAAAACTTGAAATTCTTATTTTATTCTCTACTCGTTCAATATATGTGAAAAGTTTTTTGAATAAAACATATGATATATTGGTTTGAATGGTACTTATAGGAGGAGAACAGGTGTGGTTTTTATTTATGGCATAATGAAAAAGTGAACCTAAGGTCGAAGGTAGTGATTAAGGGACTACTAATTGAAATAGCATATTTAAGGGTAGAAAATAATTGTTTGAAAAGGAAGAAAGGACGTGTTGATATTGATATGATGGTTGGGTCATCAACTAATGATTACTCTATATCTACTCAATTGGCCCTTGAAAAAAAAGAAGACCAAAAGATATAGGAGATGGTTGATATATGGTTCACTTTGTATGTATTTATCATGGGTGAGTTTGAGTTTGTTGTTAGTAGCAAGTATGTAATAGTATGTATGTGCTTGTGGGTGAGAAGAGATATAGAGGTTCAATTTATGGTTTTTGGTTGTGCACAATTAGGGAATGTGCATTTCTTATGTAATATTTTATTTATAATATATAAGATTGAAGTCTTTTATTATATTGTGATTTAGTTTAATAATGTGTATGAAGACACTTTTTATATGAATGAGTATATATGAATGAGACAATAAAATTAAATGACTAAATTCATGTAACAATACTAATATAATTGATATTTGAAGTCACATTCATAAAAGGATTATATATATACTAAAATTTACCATTTACATAGTAAATCACTACAGCTAAAGTGACTTGTTAATAAATAAAAAGTGTCAAATGACATAATTTTTATATGGTTTGTTATGTACCATATAACATACTATATTGACCACATCAAAAATACCTAAAATATACTTCCATATGTAGCAAAATGTAAATTCGTAAAAAGGAGCTATCTATGGGCCACTTGAAGACACTTTTGACGGTGTTTCCATATAAGCTTTAGCTTTTGTTAAGGGTTCTATAGAGGATTGCCTGGTGTTTTTTGCTAAAACTTCTGCAAACTATCCTAACTTATGGCATGTTTCACAGACTAAGATGTGGACCGACCAATGTTCCTTGTTACTATCTTCATGAATTGGGTATCGTAAATTGGTGTAGATCCTCTAACAATAGTAGTTGTTGTCCTAGTTATTGCATTTGCAATTATGATAAATGAAGTTGTGTTTGGTGTAGTATTTTAAGGAAAAATCTCCACATGGAACACTTGCTTTATTGAATAATTGAGATGTTGGATTTATGGGAGTGTTTGCAATAGGAGTTGGTGGAGTAAGAACAAGTGCAAGAGGAATTGAGTTTGCCCTTTGGTCTAAATCTACTGCTGCCATGGAGATTAGGGAGTGGTGGGATGGACATGTGTTTATGAACTTGTGATCCAAATTGTAGATTATGAAGTTATGATCATGTATTCTTCTACTTTTTATAGGAGGCACATTGTAACTGTCTCTTTCAGCTCTAGATTGTGCATTATCATTGGTTGGATTGCTGTTTCTGCTTTTTTTCAAAACACCAATTCTTTGCTTTCTTGTTGTCATGCATTTCTTCCCTCTCTTGTGAGTCCTTTATATTGGAATTTTTCATATTTAAGATTGTGCTCGTAAATGTTTATAGGAACATCAGTTGTTGTACTCCTTTGTTGCTTTATAGGCACATGATTCTTATTCTTCAAAAATCTTCTCACTAACCACACTATGTTGTATGTGTAACTAAAAAATACATAATTAGCACAATTTGATTGCAGCTTGCAATTCATACTAAAATATATAAATTACTTATATTCCAAATTATGCTTCCTATTATTTCAGATATAAAAATACCAGTTCCAATTGGTTTGCTTTTGCATTTTTTATTTTTTGTTGTAGGATTTTGAGGAACATTTTTCTCTTTGCCTTTGCTTTGTGAGTTTTGAAGATTTTTGTCTTGAGTGCATTTCTTCATAAGAGGCTCATTAATCTTGATTTTTCTCATAGGACCTCTTGGATTCCAATTTTGCCATTAAATTTATACAAAGGAAAATCTGTTTAGGCCTTATAATTAAATATATAGGTAAATGGAACTTTGAAATATTTGGAAATAATTTACAAATGCTTCTTCTGGGAACATTGAGGGAGTATAGACTAGAGGTTGAACACTTGGACTCTCAAGTTAAACACTTTGAATCTTACGTTGAACATAATTAGCCTGTTAGGTGTAATATTATATATGAGCACTGGAAACTGAGCTGAGCAACTATAATATGCAATTACAGTTTATACGAATAACTTTATGAAGTAAATTTCAATAAAAAAGACTATATGTATATATAACATAAAAAACTGATATGCATGCATCTTACTCTTTAATTTCTCAATTTGCATCCACTTTTATTGTGCCTTTTAGTTTTACAAACAGAACACTTTAAAGGCAAACCTTTTCTCGTGACCTTCCTACTCTTCTTTGGCTCAAATCTACCCTTAAATATATTCTCTTTTACCCTACCAAGTTTCTTTTGTTCCTCAGGTGGATCAATTGCAGCTTTTCCTATCCTAGGCCACATTAAAGCTACTTTCACAGGTTAAAGATAATAAGCATATGATTTTAAGTAAGTTTCCTTACTATACCAACTATAAATGTAATTCAAAATTTCCTTCCTTTTGATTGTGATAGGTTGCACAAATCCCATATGGACAAGGTGTACTACTAAGATCCTAAGATCTACATGTATAAGTGTTACTTTGTAATTTCACTATATGTCTATCCTTTCACTCTTAGATCTCATAACCTTCATCACTATTCCACTCAATTGAACAATTGCTAGCCCTAATCATGTTTCTCTCTAATTTTTCTATAGCATCAGGGCTGACATTAGTTATCCACTTGGTAGCCTCAACTCTCTTTTCATGAAGTCTATTCATAGCATATATTCTTATCTTTTCCAGCATACTAATGATATACTTACCCCTTGCTTCAAGGTGATTCCCATTAAAAGACTCATACATTTTATTATCAATAACATCATAAACAATAAACAACGGGAAATATGCCCTCCACCAATTAGGAGGAGGATAGAATAGGAGATCTTCAACTACACCTTTGGTAATGGAATTTAGATTTTCCAATTGGTCATGAAAGTATTGCCAGTAAGGACTCTTTGCATAAATCCGATCGTTAACTTAGACCCTCTCCATTTCTTTTGCCATCTTTGCAAATATATGCATTGCTCACCACGGTGCTCAACCCTTGGCAATTCATTCTTCACTGCTTCAATGAAACCATGTCCAAACATTCAATAGATTAGCACATAACATTACATGAATAACACATAAAATAATAAGTTGGTTTTAGTTAGTTCAAGCATGATCTTTCGCATGTTTGAGATTATTATCAGTTTGTGTCCATCTTTAAGTCTAAGATCTATCTTCAATAATTGCAAAAACCAATTCCATGTCTCTTTGTCTTCCTTTGTCACTACAGTCCATGCAATGGAAAATTATTGGTTATTCCCATCTCTTCCAATTATTGTAAGTAACTAACCCCTTAAAAAGGTCTTTAAGAAGCAGCCATCATCTCCAATTGTGGGCCTGCAACCTATGCATCAAAGTATACATACAAATATTTGAATACATTGGAATCATCTTCAGTAATCACATGTACTGTTGTTCTAGAATTGGTTTGCCTTAGTTCCTTTACATATTCATGTAATTTTGCATATTCAACCTTATAATCACCTTTGAATTCTAATTTCAGTTGTCTCTTTTGATAATGTTATGGCTTACATTTGTCCTCAACTGCTTCTCAACATTACTAATCATATCTTTAATCTTCACGTTATTAGGCTCATCATTGAACATGCTCCTGAATTGTGTAACCAAATACTTACAAAATACTTTGCTATTCCTAAACACTTCATAACATATATGCTTAGGATTGTAGCTTTTAATCATTAAATCACCAGTCAAGCTATCCAAACTTGCGAAAATCCTCTAACGGTAACCTTTAAACTTACATACAAAAAGTATTCTACCATATTCATTCTTTTTGTATTGCAACTCAATCACTATAGTAATTGAATATTTTGTCAAAGCAATCATAAATTGTTCAGCATTCTTAAATGCCATACTAAGCTGAAATACACGAATCGGTGACTTATCATCAAACATAACCCTCTTAGAATTTTTCCTCCTAAGATTCCAATTATCTTCATCATCAGAAAACTCTTCCAATGACAGTCATCACTGTAATTCAATTCCTCATTAGTGCCCACTGGATCTCTTCTATCACTAGTCTGTCCAATTATGTCTTCACTTATATTTTCTTCAATCTCAGTTTCCCTAGCTGAATCACTTTCTTCAATTTTAGTTTATGTGTCTAATAATGTAGGATTTCTAGCTTTTCTCTATTCTTATTTTGTTGTTGATTTGTATTTGTCTTTAGAAACCTTGATCTTGTGTTTCCTAATATTATCCCTTGCTTCCATAAGCTCTTCATTGCATATGTCATATCCAAAGTCAAAATCCACAACAAACTCTTAATTCTCATCATCGTCTATCCTCAGAGGCAACCGGAACTTCTTGTAAATTATCTTCTCCTTCAAATGAGTTTTTAGAATCTGAGATGTTTCTAGATGTGTCATTGTTGGAATTTAGAACTCATTCATTTGCATAGCCAATCTCATTTGTCCCTTGTTAAGGTAATTTATCACTGCCACTTGCATTTGTATCCTCTACAGCCATTGTTTCATTGAACCTAAAGGACTTAATATCACACTTAAATGTTGAAGTAGCATTATTAGTTACACCACTATCCACAACTACATTAACTTCAGCATCTAAATTAACTTGACCAACTACATTGACATCCTCAACAAACTCTTCTTCTTCAACTACATTACCATGCACAACCACATTTTCACCCTTAACTACATTAATATTCTCAAATAAATTAGGATCTCCAACAACATTAGCTCCCTTAACTACCTCATTCCCATGACCTTCCCCAACTCTCCCAACCAAATTCTTCTCTACGTTGTAATTTGATTTCCCACTCATCACATCACTATCAATATCAAGTTCATTGCCATCTCCATTTAAATCATCATAATTAATCCCTATCTTTACTTTGTCATCTGTATTAGTATCCCTTGTCACATCTATCAATATCTCACCATCATTCACCCCACTACTCTCAATACCAGGTAGTGACACTACCACTGTTTCCTCCATTACATTAGGAACATCTAGTAAATGCTTCACATATACATCAATCAATTCCCCTTTATTATATTCATTTAGAATAGGAAACGTATAGTTATCATTAAAAATAAATCTCAAGTCATTTTTCATGTTTCTACTCTCATTGGACAACCAATACAACTTGAAATTATCATTGTAACCCAATTTTACCATTTTCCCAAGTCTCATATGATGTAATTCATCAATATCTCTTATATTGAAATCATCAATTATCCCGCCTTCATACTTAAACTGTGGCTGTATATATCCTTACAATAGTCCCTCTTCGAAATTCTATCCTACAATTTAATATGCAAATTGATTAAGCTTCACAGACGCATGCATGACACCTTTTTCCATTAAATTGGTATACCCAATACCAAAATAACATAAAAAAAGGGACCACATATTCGATTATTCATACATAATAAAATAAAATATTAAGAGTAGACACAAGGGTCGAGATTTACACAAACAAACTTGAAGGAAAAAACTAAATATATAGGGACCATAAACCCAAACACATACGAAAATTACACAAAAGACACTATCCCCAACAATAGTATAAAATGTAAATCAAAATACCTTACCTGAATAGTGATGTTTTGCAAACTTCAATACGTAATCTCTTTCGACACTTCAATTACATAACCCACCATTCAATATTTGTTTTCTTAATGCAACCCTAGCAAAGAGAAATTGGAGTAAATGAGATATGATTCATTTATGGCGTGTTAGATGTAAAAAATGGGAGGTAAAATTTCACACCATTTAAAAAGCTGGTAGAAAGAACTTATTAAAAAATGGATGTTGTATTATTTTATTCAGATTAATAGATTATCACATGTTTTTAGCCTCATGTGTGAAACATGTGCTTTCAAAATTAGTTAATTGAGCTTACTTAAACTATAGATATAAGCCCATTCATCAATTTAGTATATGAGAATGACTTCAGACTGAATTGACGCAATGTTAAAACCACGTGATCAATTTGACCCTTAAGCCACTTTTCAATTTACAAAATGATTCTTAACCGAAAAAGCTAGGGGTTGATTTGAGTTTTAATCCTTATAATTTTTTGAGCAAAGAAACCACTTTTTTTTTTTTTCAACTCACAGCTAAGTAGCACGGAAACGGAAAACGGAAAACATGGAAACGGAAAATGGGAAAAAAGCAAATGGCCTTTTTAAAAAATGTAGAAATCGAAATATAAGAAAAATGTGTAAATATAAAAAATATGAAGGTATATATATATATATATATATATATATATATATATATATATATATATATATGAAAAAATTAAGTCGGGAGTGAATATTTTTATTTGGAGATTGATTTAGACAAGCTGATTTTTTTTTTTTTTAAAACTTGGAAATGAGTTTCATTTTATACAAATGAGTTTTCAATTTTTTTAAATTATGAAAATATATCCGAAACATTTAAATTAAATTTATGTGAGTTTTCATATAGAAAATATTACTCAAGTGTGGAAACGTAACCTCCGAAAGTTTCGTGGAACATAGACTCACAGTCACCACATGTAGCACTGTAGTCGCTGATTGTTTAACATTTCTCCGTCTTTTCCACGCGAAGAATCAAATTCAAAACTTGAACCACTGATACTGCACACCCCTCACTTTACACATTAATTAATTAATAATTGCACAAAGCCAAACACACCTCACAACTTTGTCGCTTTTCTCTTTTCTTTCTGCAGTACTGTATTCATGGCTGCTTCTGTGTTCCTTAGCTTTAGAGCTGCAGACACTTCCAAAACTTTTATCAATCATCTGTACAATTCATTACATCAAAACCTAATCAGGATCTTCATTAATGATGATGATGTTAAAATTGGTAGAGAAGAAGAAGAAGAGATCTCATCAGGTCTCTTTCAAAAAATTGAAGAATCAAGTATTTCTATTGTCGTTTTCTCTAAAGACTATGCTTCTTCTCCTTGGTGTTTGAATGAGCTCTTAAAGATAGTTGAATGTAAAGAGAAGAAAGGACAAATGATTATACCAGTTTTTTACCAAGTAGATCCAACAGATGTTCAAACTCTCAAAGGAAATTTTGGGAATGCATTTCTTAAACTTAGACAAGAATTGAAATATTCTTTACCTAAATTGGAAAGATGGAGACTTGCTTTGATAGAAACTGCCAATATCAGAGGATGGGATTCACAGGTGACCAAGTAGGTTTTCTTTTCTTTCTTTTTTTTCTTTTTAGTATTTTTTTTTTATTACTGTAAATGTTCAGTTCCTAGTAGGTTTACAATTTAAATACTTGGGCTGGGTTTGATTGGTATGTTTTTATATTTCCTTGGATTTTTAGACTAATCTGATTTGGAAATTCAGATTTTGTAAGAATTCAATTAAAATTAATTCTATTTTATTAATTTCAATGTAGGATTGTTTATAAAATTTAATTCTTTTAGTATAAGAAATAAATAATTTTAAAATAAATAAAAATTATGTCATTTTACAAAAATTTAATTTAATTAGAACTTGTTTTATAGTCAAATTCTACAAATATATATCATAACCTTCTACATGTTCAAAATCATTAATTCAATTTGCCACGAGTTTCATATTTTAAATTATTGTAATAAAGCATAAATTCTTTTATATTGGTAAGACTCTATAGAATAATTCATATGTGAGAATTCAATTCTATTGAATTTAATTAATGACGAAATTCGTATGTTTGGACTAAATTCTAAAAAAAAAAAAAAAATTAAAAAGTGATAAAATTCATTTAAATTCTATTGTTTTGAATATTTATAAATGAGTTGAATTCTTACAAAATTCTTCCATTTTGACATCAATTCATATCTTTGAAAATAGTTCATTTTTAACTTAAAAAAAAAAAAAAAAGAATTCAATTCTATTAATTATATTTTTCATTTCAAATATGATAATTTACAAAATTGAATTTAATTTAATTGAATTCTTGCAAAATTTGAGTTTCTAAATGGTCTTATGTATTATAAAAGATAATTGATTTTACCTTTATATGATACTGATTAATTTTCTTAGTCATTTTTTTCCTGTTTCTCTTTGATCTCATCATTTTCATCTTTATGTCAATGATTTGTCTTCATATGTGCTAGGCCTGAATCCAAGCTAATTGAGGAAATTGTGAATGATATTTTGAAGAAATCAAATCAAGTGTCCTTCAATGGTTCTCACAAAAATTTATTAGTTGGAATTAATTCACACATCAAGGAAGTTGAATTATTATTGTCCATTGGATCAAATGATGTGCGCTCCATAGGAATATGGGGAATGGGAGGTATAGGTAAAACAACTATTGCTGAAGTCCTATTTAAACGAATTTCTGCTCAATTTGAATGTCATTGCTATATTGCAAATGTGAGGGAACAACTAGAAAAGCGTTCATTAGTTCATTTAAGAGCTGAAATTCATTCTAAGTTACTAGGAATAGAAAATTCTAAAGCCCGCACAGCTTTTATATTTCCAAATTTCATTAGGAACAAGCTTAGGAAAAAGAGAGTTCTCATTGTTCTTGATGATGTGGATAATTCTGAACAATTCAAGGATTTGATAGGAGAGTGTGATTCATATGGTTCAGGAAGTAGAATTATTGTAACAAGCAGAGATAAACAAGTACTTAAAAATGCTGACACTAAGGAATATGTTTATAAGGTTGAGAATATGGGTGATCATGAAGCTCTTCAGCTTTTTAGTTTGCATGCTTTCAAACAAAATGCTCCGCCAGAAGAATTTATGAAGCTGTCAGAAAAGGCAATAAGTTTTGTTCAAGGAGTTCCATTAGCTATTAAAGTTCTAGGCTCCAGTCTCTATTGCCAAAGCGTGAATGAATGGGAAAGTGCAATGACAAAGCTTGAAAATATCCCAGATAAGCAAATAGAGGAAGTTCTGAAAATAAGTTATGATGGATTAGAAAGCAGTGAGCAAAGCATATTTCTTGATATTGCATGCTTTTTTAAAGGAGAGGATAGAAGTCGCATTCAAAGTCTATTAAATGGTTGTGGATTCTTTGCAGATATTGGAATAAGCCGTCTCTTAGATAAATCTCTGATAACTGTTTCTTCTGATAATAAGTTAGGAATGCATGACTTGATACAGCAAATGGGTAAAAATATTGTTTGGTTGGAATGCATTCATCAACCTGGAGAACGTAGTAGATTGTGGATTCCAAAGGATATCTATCTTGTATTGACAAAAGAAAAGGTAGCGTCCAAAGGCATTCATTACTTGCACATTTATCTTTGAGTTTTATAGAAACGAAAAATTGAAGTGCTGTAGCTGTCGCACCTGGTTATAATATTAATTAATATTCACTAAATCTTGTTTGGCAGCAACTTTTTTGGTACATAATATAAATATAACTTATTATATTTATGTCTATTGAATTATATTTTATAATCAGATTTTCAAAAATTTTATCACTAAACTTTCTGTAATTGATTCATTTTACATGTAATTTATGTAATTTTTTTATGTGAACTTTACGTAATTACAATTTAGGGCCATTCAAACAAGATCTTCATATAGTGCCAGTTGCACTTGGCGATACCTAGCAGAATCCTTATAGAAAATGCCACACACTAGCTATTGCTAAAATTCATTGTTTCTTTGCATTTGGTTGTTAGGTTACTGAAATCATTCAAACAAGAACTTGATATAGTGCCAGGCGCGACAACGCTGTAGTTGTCGCACCTGGGGACACCTAGCAGAATCGCTATAGGAAATGCCACACACTGACAAGTACTAAAATTTATTGTTTCTTTGCATTTGGTTGTCAGGGTACTGAAAACATTGAAGGAATATCATTAGACAAGTCCAAAATCAGGGACATAAAACTAAGCCCAACAACCTTTCAGAGGATGTATAATCTTAGGTTGCTTGAATTCCACAATCCATCCTCAAGTGAAATCAAGATATATCTTCCTAAAGGCCTCCAATTTCTTCCAGATGAGCTAAGGTTTCTTCGATGGGACAAATACCCTTCAAAATCTTTGCCATCGAGTTTCCATGCAGAGAAGCTCATGGAACTTCACTTGCGTGAGAGTCAGCTTGAAAAGCTTTGGAATGGAGTTCAGGCATGTTTTAGTATGCTTCTTTGTAAAATTTAATGTGAAATTTAGACATGTTCACTTTATTTTTTTTTATCTTCCATTACAGAATCTTGGAAATTTGAAATCTATTGACCTTAGCTACTCTAAGCATCTAATCAAGATTCCAGACTTGTCCAGAGCCCAAAATCTTGAGGTTTTAAAGTTGAGTGGCTGTACGAATTTGGTTGAGATTCCTTTGTCTCTTCAATATCTATGCAAGTTGACTCGACTTAATCTGGAGGATTGCAAAAGTCTTGGTAGTTTATTGAGTTGCCTTCCTCAGAATTTAAGAAATCTGAGTTTAGATGGAAGTTCAATAAAGCAATTACCCTCATCAATTGGCGAGTTGAAATTTCTCCAAACAATTGTTCTGCGCAGAAGTAAAGAACTGGGAAGTCTCCCAGAGACCTTGTGTGATCTGAAATCTCTTATAGAACTTCACATGTCAGATTGTGTGAATCTCAATGGACTTCCAGAGAACTTAGGGAATTTAGAATCTTTGAAAGTACTGAATGCGCATAGAAGTGGTATAAAAAGATTACCATCCTCCATGGATCAATTAAGGCAATTGGAATGGTTAGATTGTTCAGGATGCAAAAATTTAATATTGCCTCCTTTGACAGGCTTGCCCCATCTGGAGTTTGTTGATCTAAACAACTGTGATATGTTAGAATTTCCCCCAGCTCTCTGCTCTCTCAAGTCATTGACTCAATTAAATTTGAGTGGAAATAATTTCGAGAGCATACCTGAAAACATCAAACAACTTTCTCGCTTGGAAAAGCTTGTTTTAAGAGATTGCAAGAGACTTAAATATTTACCAGACCTTCCATTAGCTCTGCAGTGTTTATATGCCAGAAACTGCACATCTCTGGAATTTACATCAACTTCATTTCTATTTCCAGAAAAGCCAAGGGAAGAATATCATATGATTTTGGAGTTGGGTAATTGCATCAAACTAAATCAGAGAGAATGTTGGAAAATTATGGATGATGTATTGGCAACACATCTGGTCAATAACGATCAGGTCTTTCTCTGTTTAGTTCTCTAGCTTAATTTATTAAAAAAATGGTCATGATTTTCTTAATTTCATGATAGTTAATAATTGTATTTGATTTTCTTTGTACAGTCTCGTTATAGAGGTGCTAGATTACATATTGCTGGGAGTGAAGTGGCACAGAAGTTAAAATACCAGAATAGTAAAGGATCTTCTCTGTCTTTCATACTCGACCAGCAGCAGCCTGACTACTTGATTGGTCTCTCTTTATGTGCTGTTGTTGCGTCCAGTGCCCATCCTCCTCCTCATGACTTCATAAATATTAGATGTAGAGTTCTTCTAACAAGCGAGTCTGGACATAGCCGTAATGAAGATTTGTGTTTTTGTACGTATCCTGATGAACTAGACATTCAATCGGAGAATGCGTTCCTGTGGGCTAATCCAATCTCTTGGGATCCCAAAGATAGTTTCAGCAATGCTTCGTTTCATTTCTTTGTGGATTATTATAATGAAGAAGATGAAGACTATTATGAATGCAAGGAGGTGATAGTTAAGTGTGGAGTTCATCCAATATTCAAAGATAAAAAGAGGGAAAATAAAGATGATGAGAAGGAACAACAGCAACCTTTGCCTAAAAGATTGAAAGAGGATAATGAATTAATTCTCTACCGCTCCCCTCATTGATTGCTAAATGGTAAGATTCGTTTTCATTTTATCAGTTCTTTTGCAATTTTTGTGGCTATGGCCGTACTGCTACTCTTTTTGTTTTTCTAATAGTTATTGCTGCACTTCATTGGCGTCTTTCCTGTTCTTCAGCTGTGGAGCCCCCCTCCTGTCAACTCTGTTAAGTGGAACGTCTTGCTGATATTGCGGGTATTGATATTTCTTGGATTGTAATATCTTCTGATCTGCCATGGAAGCAATGGAACACTCTTAAACATTGACAATATGAGGAGTAAACTTGCAGTAGTCAATTTTCTTAGTATTTCAAGAAGTGCTAATGCCTTTGCTGACCAGATATGGCTAAAAAGGGTTTATCAGGATCCTCTGTGTATTTTCGGACCCGTGCTTTCTTTGTGATTTGCTGTAATTTTCTGCTGTGGGGAAGTTTGCTGTAGCAAGTTTCTAAATCTAATAAACTTGCTTATAAAAAGAAAACAAATTGCCTTGAATTTTGTCACCAAATTGCTGTTAAAGCAAAATCATAAATTTGATTATCTTTTACAGGCATAGACCAGTAGTTGCACTGTCCAAATGGAGGCTTTCAACAAGAAGTTCAGTAGCATTTTGGTGCAATACAAGGTTCTTGTGGTGGCTTAAATTCTTTTTTCACCTTCATTCTGTATTTTAATTACTCATGATAGCATTAACATGTCATTGCGCATATTAGGATAAGGGAGCATTTCTACATCACCTTCAAAATTTTCCTTTTTAATGAATAACTAGAACATGCACCATCTGCCAGCCACGATCGGCAAGCAGATAAAGAGGTTGGCCAAGGATACTTAGGTCGTCCCCGCCCTAGTCCAACACCTTCGCACCTCTAAGACCCCCAACGTCCGCAGTTTCTGTCCTCCTCTACAAGATCACAAGCACTCTTAATTTTTAAAAATTTTAATATATAGTATATTAATTTATATAAAAATAAATAAATTGTCCTCTCTAAATTAAAAAATTTTCAAATTCTATTAGACTAACTATTTTAAACTTAATAAATTAAACTTAATGTTATAATTCATATTAAGTGGCTAATTATAGTATTTTATTGAGTTGATATATTTACTGCAATATTTGATTATTAGTTGCAAGAATTAAATAATAGTGTTGATCTAAGTTAGTTTACAATTTAGTTAATTTCTATTTTGATCTCGACAATCAAATTGAAGTGTTTTAATATTTGCATTGTGTGTTTATTTTACAGGCAAGATGTTTAGAAAAAGTTGAAAAGTTAAGAAACTTAAAAAATCTCTTAGTTGTGAAACGGACATATAAATTGTGCACGCAACAAATTATTCCGCATGCAACAAATACATTGCAACCGTGATTAATTAAAGAAAAAGAGCTTAAATTCCAATAGAGACATAGAAAAGTTTGCAGTCAGAGTCGTGATCGTAATCCTAGATGTGGTAGGAGGATCACCACAGTGATTAGAGCATAACAATTGCAACATTTGTATGTCAGGAAACTGTTCTAATGGATAGTGAAGTAATCAATGGAAATTTGCCATGTATCAACTAGCCATTTGAGACATTTGAAGATCATGACTGCTATCAAGACTTCAGGACAGCGATTCTCGTCAGACTCAGCATTTAATGTAGACTTTATGGTTGTTATAAAAGATTTTGCTTCACCAAGGTATGCATCGGTTCTTTGATGGGTGAAAGTTGTAAATATCCCTTCCAAATGCCTTCATTGACATACAAAAACTTTCATTTATAGCCAAACTCTTGCAAACTTATTTCTTGAAATCTTGTTGATTAAATTTTATACTTTTTGTTTGTTGTAAGAGCATTCATTGCTCAAGGTTTGTGTGATAGCCTTTGTAAAACACTTGTGAGATTGGGAGTGAGCCTAGAAAAGCTCTTGTTAGGTTCAAGTGTAAACCTTTTGGAAAAACACTTGTAAAGGGTTGAGTGTGAACCATTGGAAACACTTGTAAGGTTTGATGGGAAGTTAAACACAAAGCTGGAGTAAACTTGCAAAACTCTATTGATAGTGGAACAACCAATTGAGAATTGGGGAGTGAACATAGGGTTTGTTCTACCTAAACCATTATAATTTTTTTTTTGTCTCTTCTTCTCTATCCCTAAACTCTTAAATTGAAACTTTTATTTTTTCCACCAATTCAACCATCCCCCTTCTTGGTGTATATTGGAAAATAAGTGGTATCGGAGCATTGGTCTCATATTTCAAACTGTGAGAAAATATTAAAATGGCCAATGAAGGGATGCACCACCTTAACTCACACTTTGATCATACCGATTATACATATTGGAAGTATAGGATAGAGTTCTATCTAAATAATGATCTCATAGATGTATAGGATAGTGTTCTTGAAGAATGGAAGCCTCCATTAAAGGTACTTGATGGTATGGAAGAAATAATTCCTAGAAAGAAATGGGTTGATGCACAAAAAAGAGCCAATAGGAAAAATAAAAGAGTAATGACAATTCTTCTAAACTCTTTATCAAGAGAAAAATATAGTAGAGTCCAACATTATTCAAGTGCTTATAGCATTTGGAGAACCTTGGAAAACTATCATGAGGGGACCAAGCAAGTTAAGTCTAAAAAAATCCAACTATTCACAACCAAATATGAGCTCTTCAAGATGAAGCCAAATGAAAGCATCACTGATATGACAAATAAACTTATAGCTATTGTCACAAGCTTAAAGAAATTTGGCAAGGTGTATTCTTTGGAAGATGTCAACCATAAAATCCTTAGATCTTTTCCAAAGAAATACTATAAAACTAGAGTGGCCAATATTAAGGAAGCTAAAAGGACCTTAGGAAGCTTCTCCCGCTGATGTTCTCATTGAGAAACTTCTTACTCATGAGATGACCATTAAGAAGGAGGAGCCATAATTGGAGAAGAGGAAGAAGAAATCATTTGCTCTAAAATGGTCATCAAAGGATCAACATGATAATGAGAGCTCAAGTTATTTAGAAGATAGTGAAGATAAAGATGAAAAGCTAGCAATGCTTTATAGAAGGGTCAAGGAGATTATTTAGAACAATAATAGAGATAAGAGGCTCTTTAGAAAATCATCTTCCAACTCCAACTCCAATTATAGCAAGGAGAAGAAGTGTGATGTAACTTGCTATGAATGTAGTAAGTAAGGACATATCAAATTTTATTGTCCCAAGAACAAAAAGAAGAAAAAATGTGACAAGGAGAAGCAGAAAAGTTTCAAGGCTACTTAGGATGATGGCTCCTCAAGTGATAAAAAAGATGAAGAAATTGCCAATTTATGCTTTATGGCCTTAGAGGACTTTTCAAGTGAGGTATGTTCTACTTCCCTCTCATGTGATAATGAATATTGTGATGATGATGTGAATGATTGGATGAGTATGAGTTAATGGAAGCCATGGCTTTAAAATGCAAAAAGATATCATTCTAAAATGAAATTTTATAAAGCATTCAAACCTTGAGGAGAATTTTAAATAATTAGAAAAAATTGTCTTGAGTTTGAAAATCTCCAAAGCAAGTCTTAAAGGCTCATTGGAAAATATTTCTTCTAAAACCTCCTCACTTGATTCTTTATATAAAGAAAATATTGCTTTGAAATTGAAAGCTATGGAATTAAGGTCATCAATTTCTAAATTTCACAAACAAAAGGAAGCCTTAGACACTCTTATTGTGTCTCAAAGGTTACCCCTTGTGAAATATGGCTTAGGCTACATTAGTGCCTCATCATCCATATCCTTCCCTACTATGTTCATAAAGGCCTCAACTCCTCAAACCTCTAGCTTTAAAGCAATTGACAAAGGAGTAAAAACACACACTAAAGGCTTAAATCATAAAAAGGTTTAAAAGAATACATAAGGCATAAAAGCTAAGCCTCAAAGAGTTAACCATGCATACATATATAAGAGGCATGCTAAAAAACACACAAAATCACAACATAATACTTGTTTTTGTATGCATCATAGTAATATTGTGAAGAAGTCACAATTTCATAACAAAAAAAGCAAAGCCCAAAAAGACTTTCAAATCAAACCTTAAATGCCACTATTATATGAAAGATGAGCATATAAATGTATTTTGCTATATAAGGAAGCCTCAATTGAAACTTGAGAATCCTTTCAAGACTAACCTTTAAGGGATCAACTATGCTTAGTTACCTAAGAAAAGATAATTTGATTTTTCTTTTAGGTTTGCCTTAAATCCACCATCGAAGAAAGTGAATGGTATGTAGATAGTGGATGTTTAAGATATGTGACCAGAAATGCAAGCCTTTTCATTTCATTGAAGAAAAAGCTTGAAGGAAATGTCACATTTGAAAACAATACAAGGGTAAGGCAATTGCATTGGCCCAATTAGTAAGGATGGTTATTCCCTTATTGAAGATGTTTATTTAGTTAACGGTGTGAAGCATAATTTGCTAAATATAAATCAATTGTGTGACAAGAGTAATACACCACCTTTGTGGATAACAAAGTGATACTCAAAGGAGAAAGAGATGGCAATAGCCATGTAATTAACTTACACAATTTGACTAACCATAACTTCAAGTGTCTTGCGTCTATTATCAATCATGGTTTTGGTATAAATAACCTAGACATGCAAGCATAGAGCTTCTTTATAGCCTTTGCGAGGATGAGCTTGTAAATGGACTACCAAAGATCAAGTTTTCAAAATCATCCTTCAAACCCTAGAATATTGTAAGTACTTCTAGAATTATGCATATGGATTTATTTCAACCTAGTAGAGTTGCTAGTTTGGGTGGAAAGCATTATGCATGTATATTATTTGATAATTACTCTAGATTTACTTGGGTTAGTTTGTTAACTCATAAGAGTGATGCTTTTGATACTTTTAAGAGTTTGGCAAAACATGTTAAAAATGAAAAAAGATGTTTTATTTCAACGATTAGAAGTGATCATGGGAAGGAATTTGAAAATGAGCATTTTGAAAAGCCTTATCTTGAATATGGTACTTCACACAACTTTTTGGCACCTAGAACACCCTAAAAAATGCTATTGTATAGAGGAAAAATAGAATCTTAGTAAAGATGATTAAAACTATGCTCAATGAGTATGTACTTCCAACATACTTTTGGGCGGAATCCGTCAATACTTCATGTTATATTGCAAATAGAGCTTTCAAAAGACCAATTTTAAATAAAATCTCTTACGAGTTATGAAATGGAAGAAAACACAAGATTTCATATCTTATAGTTTTTGGTTGCAAGTGCTATATATTGAACACTGGGGACAACCTTGAGAAATTTGCATCCAAAATGGATGAAGGAATTTTTTTATTTTTGGCTATTCCACTACTAGCAAAGCTTATATAGTCTTTAATAGAAAATCTTTATTAGTTGAAGAGTCTATGAATGTTGTCTTTAATAAATCTAGTAAGTTTGATCTTGAGAAAAGTAGTATTCTTAATGATCTTGTAGGTGAATTTGAGAAATTTGGTGTTGATCAAGATGATAATCCAAAGAAAATGAAAGCAAAGAAGAAAGCCAGTAAGATCATGCTCCACTATAACCACAAGAGGATGACAATCAAGAAATTCCAAAGGAATGGAGGTATCCCAAGAATCATCCTAAAGAGCTTATCATTGATGAATTTTCAAAGGATATAAGTACTAGATCTCATTTTAAAGCCTTAGATAATAATCTTGCTTTTTTTTTTTCCTCAAATTAAGGTAAGAACTGTTGATGAGACTCTTGATGATGAAAGTTGGGTGATTGTTATTCAAGAGAAACTTAACCAATTTGAGAGAAACAAAGTATGAAAACTTGTTCCTAGACCTAAGGATTATCCTATTATTGGATGTAAATGGTTATTTAGAAACAAGATAGATGAGCATGGTTCCGTCATTAGGAATAAGGGTAGATTGGTTGCTAAAGGGTGTAACCAAGAGGAAGGCATAAAATATGATGAAACATTTGCTCTAGTAGAAATATTAGAGGCTATTAAAATCCTTCTTACATACGCATGTCACATGAATTTTATACTTTTTCAAATGGATGTCAAGGTGCCTTTTTAAATGGTTTCATAGAAGAGGAAGTTTATATTGAGCAGCCTCTCAGTTTTGAGCACTGTGAACTTTCAAATCATATTTTTAAATTAATTAAAGTCTTGTATGGTTTAAAGCAAGCTCTTAGAGCTTGGTATAAAAGATTTAGTTCATTTCTCTTGAAAAATGGTTTTACAAAAAGTAAGGTTGACACCACACTTTTGTCAAAAAGCACAATAAAGACACTTTAATTATTCAAATTTAAGTTGATGATATTGTGTTCGGTGCTCTAATGAAAGTCTTTGTGAAGATTTTGCAAAGTGTATGACTAGGGAATTTGAGATGAGCATGATAGATGAGCTCAAGTTCTTTCTAGCTCTACAAATCAAGCAATGCAAGTATGGGATCTTTATCAACCAATCCAAGTACACCAAGGAGCCTCTAGAGAAGTTTGAGATGGATGGTTGCAACTTGACAAGAATGAAAAGGATAAGTCTATAGATGAGAAGAAGCATAGAGGTATGATTAGTTCGCTTCTCTATCTTGTGGCTTCTAGGCTTGATATCATCTATAATGTTTGCTTGTGTGCTAGATTTCAATCTTATCCTAAAGAGTCTCATTTGCAGGTGGTAAAAAGAATTTTAAATTTACATGGTACATTACACTTAGGATTATGGTATCCTAGGAAATTATCATTCAATATTGTTGATTTTTCAAATGCAGATTATACTAGTAGTTTGTTAGATAGGAAAAGCATTTCTGAAACTTGTCATTTTATTAGTGAGTGTTTAGTTTCTTGGTTTAGCAAGAAATAAGTTTTGATTGCTTTATCCACCACCAAAGCAGAATATGTGGCAGCAAATTGTTGTTTCACTCAAGTCCTTTAGATGAAACAATTCAAGGGCTATGGTTAAGTAGTTAATCATATTCTCATCAAATGTGACAACATAAGTGCCATAAATCTCTTAAAAAATCCCACCCAACACTCAAGAAGTAAGCATATAGACATTAGGCATCATTTTTTAAAAGATCATGTGCAAAATGAATATGTTGTATTAGAATTCTTTGATATAACAAATAAATTAGATGATATTTTCACAAAAATTCCTTAATGAAGAAAGATTGAATTTTATTAAAAGGGAGCTTAGGATGCTTGATGGGAGCTATTTGACATGAAATTTTTTTTCTTTGCCTATCACCTTGATGCATTTCTTTCTTAACATGTTACTCATATATTTTATCTTGAATTAAGGTGACTCCTTGTCTTGATAATTTGATTTGTTAATTATATGCAAATGTTAGATGCTTGATTGTTAATTTTGTCTTATTGATTGTAATTGACTCATATTCATATGAATTTTCAACATTCATGTGATTAAGTTAGTCATTTAGATTTATTTTGATTTTGCAAATTAGTGCCAAATGCATTTAATAAGCATTTTACATGTTTTCATTCAAAAAATTTTTAGAAATCTCTAAATTGCAGTTGCCATATCTTTTCGCAAGCATGATATTTGAAAAATCCTACCATTTTTTAGAGATTAATAAATAGTGTTCACTAATGAGAATAGTGGATGCAAAATTTAGAAAATTCAAATTCTGCTATCACGACCCTCATTTCGCAAATGTGATTTACAATTTTGACAGAAAAAATATAGCTGTTTTAAAAAGATTAAATTTTGCATTTAATGCAAAAGCCAACTTGTTTTGACCTTTTCTTTTTTGCATTTTTATGCCTGTAAATACCCCTTTTCACCCTAAAAACTAATTTTACAATCATTCTAATTCTCTCTTAGCATTTTTCTCTCGTTTGTGCTCTAAATATCTTTCATTCACTTCATTTATTTCTTCTTCTTTCCTTCTTTTTCATTCTTTTTTACTTAAATGGCCCCCTAAAACCGAGATAACTAAACAAGCTAAGGGTAAGGAATCCCAAATTTCTCAAGTTCCTCAACCCTCTCCTCTAGAACTTATAAAGGGAATTACCAAAGATGAGGAGAAAAACTACAAGATAACTAAAGATAAGATAGTTCTTATAAACAAAGTCTATTATTTATTTGCTTTAAGAACTTTAGTCATTGAATAACATATCTTAGCATACTTGCACAATTTTCAATGGAGGCAATTTATACTTATAAGTGAGGATGGGTATGAAGAATTAACTAAGGAGTTCTTAGCAACCTTAGTTTTGCACAAGAAACTTTCTTCACTTCTTGGCCATTATGGCATCAACTTTAGGTTCTTTGACCAAGAGTATGGTTTAAGGTTATAAGAGGTAGCAAATATTTTTAGAATTCAAAAGGAAGGAGCCTTCACCCTTAATGACTTGGATATGGGTTACATTGATTTTTTGGAAAGAACTCTTCATTGAGAGAAACTTTGATTCCAAATCCTCCCTTGCCAAAACCTTCAAAACCATCATGTTTTGGATTTTCCATAGAATTGTCACCCTCTTTGTTAATGCAAGAGTGGATAGCAATGAAAAGGTAACTCAAAAGGACCTTTTCTTCATGTATGGCCTCATTAAGAACAAGTCCATCCAAATCGCCAAATTTCTTATCAACCAATTTATGCACTTAGCCAAAATCCCAAAGGGCACCATTCTTCTTTCTTTCACATTTCTCACATTATAAACCATATGGGAGCCCTCACTCCTCAAAATCGAGCCTTACTTAAAACCTCCTTTAAACCCAACTCATCTATGCTTAATTTTGAGTATACAATTCACTCTAAATGTCTAAAAGAGAAAAAAGAGAAAAATGGCAACTATAAGTTCATATTTGGTGAGGTTGGCATCCAAAAATATTTAAGAAAAACATCAAGGGTGATAATGTAAGGAGAAACTAGTCAACAAATGGAAGAAAAGACTTAAAGAGCACAAAGCACTCAAACATCTCCATAAGCTCCACCATCTTCCTCAAAAATATAAAAGATGTTTAACATAATCATGAAGAAAATCTTTTAAGTCATCTTCATTATGATTTTGTTGAAATCCAAGAGAAAATAGGTCTTTCCTAATACAATTTGGAGGATTAGAAGGAAAATGAGGAATAGGAAGAAGAAGAAGAAAAGGATGATCTAGAATCCTAGATTTAGGGGCATTTCCATTTGTTTTTCTTTTTTTTTCTTTAGACTTTTCTTATTTTTTTCTCTTATTTTTTTTTTAATTCTCATGCATTCATTTTCTTTTTGGCATGTGATTGCAAGATCACATATGCATTTGCTTCAATGAATGCAAATTTCTTATGCTTAACTTTGCTTATTTAATTTTCTTTGCTTATTTGCTACTTTAATTATATGCTTACCTATTAAATAAATGTATATATCTCTCAATTTATATGCATGTGAGACCTCATCTGAATGCCCCTCCCTCATTTGGAGAATTTTTGCCTAAAAGAAAGGCAAGCGATTTTTAAGGAGGTTATGGAATTAGTTTCAGTGCTCACGATTGGAAATGCTATCGTTCGGAAAATTGAATTTTGATTTTGAAAAGTAATTTTGAGAGTCACCATCCCAATCTATTTTAAATGGAAAAATTATGGAAAATCCAGTTGACTCTAATTCATTAATTTTCAATTAATTTACCCAAGGATAAAGTCACTAACCTCGAACTAAGTTGAGCTCAAGGACTAGGTTTTTGGTTTTAAATAATCGCAATTTGGCTCTTAAGTTTAACTTGACTTAGGAAAATTGATTTCATAAATGATATTTATCAGAGGGCAAATAATTAAATGTATTGAACATGGCATTGTATGAATGCATGGTGCATGAGAAATTAATAGAACTATTAAAAAAATAAATATCCAAAAATTAAGGAGAGTGTTCCCTCTAATCCTTATGGATTTAGGAGAACCATATAATCGCTTCTTAATTCCAATTTAACTATTTGCATTAATTAAAATTTGGATGTCTTCTCTAGTCCATACAGGATTCTAGGAAGACCACAAAATTACCTTACAAATAATATTAAATAATTATTACATTTGGAAAAAAAAAAAGGGAAATAAATTTAATTGAAAAAAATTAGATTTAAGTTTTGGATTTAAATTTCAAATGTGCCTACGTATCCTATTGAATGAGGATCAAAATCAACATAACTTGTTCCATGGTTAAGTGGAGGGGTTTACTAATTGATTAAATTGATTTTGATTTGGAGGATGGGTCGATGAAAAATATCTTGGACTTTGATGGTCGAGATGGACGGAGTATTTTGCTAGACCGAAGTTCCGTTTTATTAGGACCAGATGATTTGAATGATTGGGGGGTTAATTAAAGGGATTAATTAACCAATTTTAAGTGAAGAAAAAAGGATTAAATTAAGGTGATTAATTAAATAAAATGGATGGATTAATTTTTAAAGAAGGATTAGTTTGATTAAAAAAGGTGATTAATTAACTAATTAAAAAATTAATTAATTTTTTGAGTGATCAATTAAAATTTAGTTAATTAAGAAGATTAATTAACTTGGTTTGGGTGAGAAAATTAATTAATTAAAATGATTAATTAGAAAGTGAATGGAGGGAACAGAAGAAAGAAAAATTGATAGATAGCAATCAATATCAATTTCTATCTATCAATTTTTTAGGTGAAGAGAAATGGAGGAATGGAGGGCCTATTTATAGGCAAATATGTTGAGTGGTATTTTGACTAATGAAAAAGTGAAAAAACAATGAGGGGTAGGGCTAGAAATTGGATTGAAAAGGGATAAAAGGGTCATTTTGGGTATAGAAAAGGAGGACCAAGCTAGCGGTATTGCTGGCGCTCTGACGTCATGTCAAATCAATTTTTCAACTTTTCAGTTTTGAGAATTTGGATCAGCTTTTGGTCTTTTTGAGTTAGTTTCTAGGACTTCTATATCTCAAAAAAATTACTAGTCAATGTCAATAAGTTCGAAATTAATTTTAGAACATTTTAATAGTCAGTCTAAAAAAATTCAGTCAGTTTTTCGAGAAATATTGTCTAATATAGGGAGTTTGGTCTGGATCAAAAAAGTATCAAAAAACTACTAGACATATTCTTGTTGGCTTTGGTAAGTTCAAAATAAATTTTAGAAGTGCTGAAATGAGAGTTTACAGTGCATTTATTCAATCTTCTTTCTTTGTCTTGCCAAAGGGGGAGAAAGATTTTGAACCTAAGGTTTTTAATTTTAAAATAATTTGCCAAAAAAGATTGCATGTTTTGATACATTGTGTCACATCCCAATTTCAGAGATATGAAGGTCCTAGAACATGAGGAGATATAAGGTCACCCACGCTCGCAAAACCCACTCATGAACATATAAACATTGCCTAGGATCTTACCAAAATCTCATGCATTTACTTAATTATCCAATATTAAGGAAAACTTTGACTAATGGAAGCATAGTATTAAAATACTTTAAATACAATCCATATGAAAATAATATTTAAGACTCCAAATAAATTAAATAAATAATATATTCCACATATAAACTCCTAAAATAAGGACTCCTGGAGCGTCTAGAAACTCATCATCTTATAGCACGGTAATAAACTTTAACAGGGAAATTTCCTAAGAGAAGTAGGTTGCTTGAGTGATCACCTTGTCTCCTCATAATGCTCACCTGGAACCACATAAGGAAAAAAGATGAGATAGATGATTTCAATGAGTAAACAATATAACTTATACAATAACACATATCTTTTAGAAAGGGCTTATAGCTTATAACTCATAGATCATGATTTATAACTCACGGCTCATAGTTTGCAATTTAATAAAGTTCACAGAAATCACACTTATTACTTGTGAGTGAAGACCCTACTCAATTCACTCATGAGTGAAGACTCTGCTCAATTCACTCAAGGCAGAGGTGGCATCATACCAAATTTCAACTCCCAACTTGTAACTTGTAAAGAGTCATGAAACTGATTAGGCTCTATGGCTAGAATCATCCCTTATAGCTGAGGTGGATACTGTGCCCCTATCCATCAGGTTAGGACCATGTGCATAGGTTCCGATGATTACCAGCATCGACATGAGGATTTCTACATAAAGGATTATAGGTACCATAGCTAGAGCTAATGGTAATCACTTATAACAATAGCACTTAAGAAAACAACAACATGTAGCATAATTGCAATAGCATTTTAACTTATTGAACAAAAGATAAGGTAATAGTGTGGTTCTAGAAAGAAAGTAAGGTAAGGCAACAATTACGAAGGATTTTTTATATCATTAAATAACAATAATGGCTTTGGACCAATTGTCCTTTAGCAACCCAAGCTTAACAAAAAAATTATATAATTATAATTGAAAGTAGGAAGAGACTTGGGTTTCAAGAGTCTCAAAGGTTCCCATAACATAATCACTTGTACCTATAACATGAATATAATATTTACTCACCTTGTGGTTCCTTGCTCCTAGTACTTGTAGTCCTTTGAACTTCTACTACTCCTCAAGCTTTAACATAATATTTAATTCAATACTTAGCATTTGCTTTATCATCATGCTATCATATCTCATAACTACCCCATGCACATATAACATTCACATAAACTTGGAGTTGCACTTAGAAGTGCACTCATCACTTGTACATAATTTGTTAACTTTAAAGTCTTGCACACTTAGCCTTCATAGGATCATATGAAATCACATTATAACTCATACTATGACTTTTCTAAAGTCAAACACAATATATCATGATCTTAATATCAATTCCATTTAACATTCAATTTAGTACACTTAGCACTTTTACATATATATCAACTTAATAAGTAACCTTGAAGGGTCATACTTATCTCTTTTGAACAAATCATACCACCCATCTTATAGTCAATTTAAGATTATTAATTCACTATTAACTCATCATAAAACCTATTTCCCATATCACTTAATCATATTAACCATACAAGGTAATAGGGTTAGGAAACCCTAGGTATACCTAATTGTCTCTGGACTTGTCTACAGTTATTCCTTCAACCAACATGCAATTAAATTATTTATCATTCATATATACATGTCAATAATCATTAAAATATATCACATAAAGATTATAGACATTGAAATTAAAATCCCTTTGTTGTCCGAATACACCCATCAAGGAAAAACATGAATTTTTCTTACTTTTCGCATTTTCCATTCATTACAGTAATATGCAAAAAACATGGTTTAAACCAAGATTTTTCATGTAAACATAACAAAAATCATTTTAAAACATACTAATGCACCAATCGACACCCTTATGTATATTTATGCATGAAAATTTTCTAACTTTAGATTTTAGGATGAAAACCATAAATCTTTCTTGTTTCCGGCACATTTCGGTCATTACAGTAATATAAAAACACATGATTTAAACTGATATTTTTCATGTAAACATGAAAAAAAAATTATTTAAAACATCAACATGTGGGAATCATTAGCCCTTGGTAATTCATATGCATGAAAATTCCAATTTTAGGTTCTAGAGTGAAAATCATGAGTTCTCTTGTTTTTGGGTATTTTTCGATCATTACAGTAATATATAGAAATAGGATTTAAATTAATATTTTTCATCTAAACATAACAAAAATCATTTTAGAACACAATGATATATAAGTTGGCAGCCCCCCTTGTGTTTATGCATGAAATTTCAAATTTTGAGTTTTAGAGTTCACCTTTGGAAGATTCACGTAGAGAGGATTGTGTTTTCAGTGGAAAAATTGATTTCTCTTTCAAAAGTTTACCTAGGCTGAATTTAATCAATAGAAAATCAGTAAATACATAGCCCAAAATAGTTTTCCCATGGTTAGTTTCAAAAAAAATAAAATAATAAATTGAAATAAGAGAAAAACTTATGAAAATGGTCGCAAAATCACATGGTTTGAAAATACCTTGTGAATTTCAGTTGGGAGAATATTTTTGAGAGAATTTTTCTCTCAAAATTAAGAATAATAATAGAATGGTGGCTGTCTCCTTAGAGTTGGATGAATTTGAGCTTAAATATTTAGGGTTTTGGCCAAATTCCTAGTTTACCCTTAATGAGCTAGGTTAGGAGTGTTTTGGTATAGTGGGCTTTTGAAAAATTGGGTCTTTTATTTAATTTATGAGCTGATTATAGGTAATTAAAAATAAAATATTTTTATTATTATTTTTATTAAAATTCCCCCTGAAATATTTATTTAAAAATATTTTAAAAATGCTCATAAAAATTATTTTATGCTTAAAAATCGCTTTGTGCATGAAAATTCAATTTATGTGAAATAAATTATTTAAAGCTTATGCATTTCATACAAATCACTTATTTCACCATAATAATTCATATTATGCATATTAGAGCTAATATAACATGCTGCATACTTACCAATCACATAACACATGAATTTTTCATAAAAGCACACATTTAGCCATAATTGCTCTAACTTCAAGTAATTGGTCATGAAAACTTCTAGCGTAGGTGTGGGTTGTTACATTCTCTCCCCTTAAAATAAATTTTTCCTTGAATTGAATTACTTACTTATATGTTCTTGAAAAATTGGGAATGCTTTTGCCGCATCCTTTCCTCGGCTTCCTAAGTACACTCATCCATTCCATGATTATGCTAGTGGACCTTAATCATAGGTATCTCCTTAGTACACCAATTTCTCCCCATCCTCAGTTCAAAATTCTATTTGCTTTTTTCTATAGTCAATACGAGCTCCATACTCATATAGCCAATCCATTCCTAAGATCACATCAAATTCTAATACATCAAGTTCTAACAACTCCACAGGAAGTTTCCATATCTCAATGTCTACCTCACAGTCCTTAAACATATACTTTACTTCCATTATTATTCCCAAAGGGGTTTACACTACTAAGGGTTCATTAATTAATTCCTTAACTCTATCAAGACTCTTAGCAAAATATGGAGACACAATGAATGCGTAGCCCCAGAATCAATCAAGCATCTTGTACTAGAAGTTTGAATAGGAATGATACCTTCCTTTTTTAAATCACACTAGATTAATACTCTTCCTTTTACATACTTGATATTTACATAAGTGACAGAGAAATCCCTACCTTTCTTATTGTTTTAGTCTATATGGTAGCATCTAAGCCACAAATTTCTTAATATACTTCACTTACTTCATATAGTACTTATGTATATATAATCCAACTGATTTGTTTCATTCTTCTACTGATCATTATTAAATATCATTTCTCTTTTTATGGCATCAATCACAATTATTATTTAATAACTCCATATAATTCATATATCAAACCATTGTAACATGTAAGCATTTCATACCTTATAACATTATACCTATCAATCATTAATCTAAATTGGATCAAAACTTAGTCAACTTCTTTTTCTAATCCATTTAACCCCACTACCAAATTATCATACTTAGCATACATTTAACATGAATATCCATCATATAATATCACATCACAAGACATATATCACCTAGCATATATCATATATCATGGCATTTATCATGTATTCTAATCACATAACACATAACCTATAGCATAATGAGCTCTCTTATAATTTTAAAAGTTAATTATCTCTTAGGCAATAGAAGATCAGACCTAAGCCAAATAGCTAAGTAGTTATATAATATCATTTATATCATATAAGTCCTATGCCACTAGGCTAAAGTTACTATCTACTAGTAGAAGTTTTATTTGTGTCTCTTATGCTTGGCTCCTTACTTTTGAGGTTGACATGGTCCAGGTGGTGGAGGTGTTGAGGCCATATTTCTTGAGTTCCTTATCTGAGGGCAGTCCTTAATGAAGTGATCCCCCTGTTCATACCTCAGACATGTGCCAGAGACCTTCTACAAACCCAGAATGCTTCCTGCCATAATGGTCACAAGTTATTGGCGAAGATTCTTTTCCTAGTCCTCCGCTTCCTTCTCCGTGTTGGCCTTTATGACCCTTGTTCTTATGCTTACCCTTTTGTTCATGTTTAGCTTGTTTGTCCCTCTCGGCTTTATATCTCTTTTCCATTATCTTGGCCTTATCTATCAAGCTTAGCCAAGGTTGAGAATTCAGTTGCTACCAATGAGTTGAACAGAGGTGTGATCAATCCTCTTAGGAAGTGGTTGATGCAACCAGCTTTGGTAGTAATGATGTTGATAGTGAACCTGCTAAGTTGATTAAACTCCTTAGCATAATTCGGTATCGACATTCCAGGTTTTTGCTTCAGCTACTCGAACTATAGTGCCCTATCTTGCCTCTCGCCTTTAGGCAAGAATTGATCCATCAACTCTTGCTTAAATTCTGCCCAACTATGTGGGTCAGCTCCATATAGTCACTCCTCAATACTTTTTTCATGCCAATACCATGCCTTCTTTTTGAGTTAGAGTCCTACCAACTTAATTACCTAAGTATTCAAACATGACAATCGATGGACTAGCTTGTCATGGCATCTAAAAACTTATAAGGGTCATCACCCTCCTCACTGCAGAAGTTAGGTGGTTGTAGCTTTTTAAACTCTAAGACAGTCATCCTTCATCAAGTAGCTACTTCTTTTCCCTCCATGCAGGTGCCACTACCACAAGAGGTGAAACTCCATTTCCTTTTTGTGTTGATGGCACTTCCTACCTTTGAGCTCGTAGCTCGTCAAATTCCTTATGCAAGTCTCTCATTTCAAAGTGCATAGCTTGCACTCTTGTGAAGATGCTTGCTCACTAGAGCCCATGATTGGTGCCCCCAAATTAGATCTTTCTTTTAACTGTGCAGGCACGAAGGCGGTATTTGAAGTAGTGTCTAATATTGCATCCTCACTAGCCCTAACAGCTTGGGCAGTTGTGTGAACCTTCTTCTTAGAAGGCATTTTGTTATCACGATAAGGAAATTTAGTATAAGGAAATTTAGTGCTAACTCCCTTCTAACCCATCTAACCCCATTATCATATCATACTTACCATGCATTTTACATATCATATCATATCACATCTCAGATCACATATCGCATAGCATGTATCACATAACATATATATCAAGGCATGTATCATATATCATAATCATGTAACATATAACTTATAGCATCATAAATTTCCCTATCATATATAAGTCAATCATGTCATAAGCAATGAAGTAAATCATTCCATACTAAGTCACTAAGCAATCAAATAGTAGTATTTGCATCATATAAATCCTATACCACCAGGCCAATAGTCATCCACTACCAATGCAAATCTTAACTATACCCCTTGTCCAGACGAACGTCAGGTAGTTTTTAAAGTCGCTTAGGTGAGTAATCAATAAAAGGGAAATCGACAGAAATGTGACCGAAACTATGACATTTGTGGCAAAGTAAATCTTTATTCGGTGCGCGACCCATCAAGGATAAAGTCCTCAATGGCGAGTGATAAGGATCTCTAAGTGTGTTGTAATCCATTTGCTCAACATCTCTAGTATTAAGCTGCTCCACATCTTCCCTCATGGCATGAACCAAGAACCTAAGGCATCAATTTTCTTCCCTCAAATATTAGTAGTCACTCTCTAGTTTTTGAATCTTGCCATAAACCCAATCATAGACTAAATACTCCTCCAGGTCCTCTTCTTCAGGCATCTTCTCTTCCTTGCGGTGAATCATAGGCATGACTTTCTTCAACATCTCTCACCATGTCCTCTTATATGCCACATATGGTGCTCTAGGTCGCGATCCTCTAACAAGCATAATCTTCTTGGTCATCTGGTAAAAGAATCGTAAGGCATGCAAACAAACAATAACAAAGAGTACTATGGCTTATTAAGATTTCATGGAACTATACTAGTGATAGACTGCAAGTGACATGATAGGAAAATTCCTATACTCAAAGATTATATTTAATCAACCCATTAAATAAATAGGTCTAAACTAGACTTAAAACTACAGCTCTAATACCAACTTTATCACATCCCAATTGCAGAGGTATGATGGTCCTAAAACATTGGGAGACATAAGGTCACCTATGCCCATAGAACCCACTCATGAATATATAAACATTGCCTAGGATCTTACCAAAACCTCTTGCATTAACTTAGTTATCCAATATTAAGGAAAACTTTGACTAGTTGAAGCATAGTATCAAAATACTTTAAATATAATCCATATGAAAAGAACATATAAGACACCAAATAAATTAAATAAATAATATATTCCAAATATAAACTTCCAAAATAAGGACTCCTGGAGCGTCAAGAGGCTCATCATCTTATATCATGGTAATAAACTTTGACAAGGAAATTTTCCAAGCGAGGTAGGTTACTTGAGCGATCACCTTGCCTCCTCATAATGCTCACTTGGAAACATAAAAGGAAAAAGGGTGAGATAGATAATCTCAATGAGTAAATAATATAACTTATACAGTAACACATATCCCTTAGAAAGGGCTTATAGCTTATAACTCATAGATCATGATTTGTAACTCATGACTCATAGTTTGTAATTTAATAAGGTTCACAGAAATCACACTTATTACTTGTGAGTGAAGACCCTGTTCAATTCACTCAAGGGAGAGATGGCATCATATCAAATTCCAACTCCTAACTTGTGAAACTGAGTAGGCTTCATGGCTAGAACCACCCCTTCTAGTTGAGGTGGATACTATGCCCCTATCTATCAGGTTAGGAATATGTTCATAGGTTTCGATGATTATCTATATTAGCATGAGGATTTCTGCATAAAAGATTAAAGGTGTCATAGCTAAAGCTAATGGTAATCACTTTTAACAATAGCAGTTAAGAAAATAATAACATGTAGCATAATAACAATAGCAATTTAACTTATTAAATAAAAGATAAGATAATAGTGTGGTTCTAGAAAGAAGGTAAGGTAAGGCAACCATTACAAAGGATTTTTCATATCATTGAATAATAATAATGGCTTTGGACCAATTGTCCTTTGGCAACCCAAGCTTAATAAAGAAATCATATAATTATAATTAAAACTAAAAAAAGACTTGGGTTTCAAGAATCTCAAAGGTTCCTATAACCTAATCACTTGTACTTGTAACATGAATATAATATTCACTCACCTTGTCGTTCTTTTGCTCCTAGTACTTGTAGCCCTTTGAACTTTTACTACTCCTCAAGTTCTAACATGATATTTATTTCAACACTTAGCATTTGCTTAATCATCATGCTATCAT
Source organism: Reutealis trisperma (assembly GCA_947687605.1). Taxonomy (NCBI): domain Eukaryota; kingdom Viridiplantae; phylum Streptophyta; class Magnoliopsida; order Malpighiales; family Euphorbiaceae; genus Reutealis; species Reutealis trisperma. The sequence goes on along the minus strand of CANTUT010000177.1, from coordinate 582,605 downwards.
ATCTCATAATTATCCCATGCACATATAAAATTCACATAAACTTGGAATTGCACTTAGAAGTGCACTCATCACTTGCACATAACATGTTGACTTTTAAAGTCTTACACAATTAGCCTTCATAAGCTGACATCAAATCATATTATAACTCATACTATGACTTTTCTAAAGTCAAACATAATATATCATGTTCTTAATATCAATTCCATTTAACACTTTTACATACATATCAAATTTACAAGTAACCTTGAAGAGTCATACTTATCTTCTTTGAACAAATTATACTATCCATCTCATTGTCAATTTAAGATCATTAATTCACTATTAACTCATCATAAAATCTATTTGCCATATCACTTAATCATATTAACCATATATTGTAATAGGGTTAGGAAACCCTAGGTATACCTAATTGTCTCTAGACTTGTCTAGAGTTATTCCTTCAACCAACATGCAATTAAATCATTTATCATTCATATATACATTTCAATAATCATTAAAATATATCATATAAAAATTATAGATATTGGGATTAAAATCCGTATGTTGTCCAAACACACTGATCAAGGAAAAACATGAATTTTTCTTACTTTTTGCACTTTCAGTTCATTATAATAATATGCAAAAAACATGGTTTAAACTATGACTTTTCATGTAAACATAACAAAAATTATTTTAGAATAGACTAATGCACCAATTGGTACCCCTATGTATATTTATGCTTGAAAATTTTCTAACTTTAGGTTTTAGGATGAAAACCATGAATCTTTCTTGTTTTTAGTACCTTTCGATCATTATAGTAATATATAAACACATGATTTAAACGGGTATTTTTCATGTAAACATGGCAAAAATTATTTTAGAGCATCAACATGTGGGAATCAGTAGCCCTTGGTAATTCATATGCATGAAAATTCTAATTTTAGGTTCTAGAGTGAAAATCATGAGTTTTCTTGCTTTTGGGTATTTTCCGATCACTACAGTAATATACGAAAATATGTTTTAAATCAATATTTTTTATCTAAACACAATAAAAATCAGTTTATAACACAATCATATATAAACTGGCAGCCTCCCCTTGTGCTTATACATGAAATTTCAAATTTTGAGTTTTAGGGTTCATCTTTGGAAGATTTGCATAGAGAGAGTTGTGTTTTCGATGGAAAAATTGATTTCTCTTTCAAAAGTTCACCTAATCCAAATTTAATCAATAGAAAATCAGTAAATACATAGCCCAAAATAGTTTTCCTATGGTTAGTTTCAAAAAAATCAAATAATAATTTGGAAGAAGAGAAAAACTTACGAAAATGGTCGCGAAATCGCAAGGTTTGGAAACACTTTGTGAATTTTGGTAGGGATAATATTTTTAAGAGAATTTTTCTATCAAAATTATGAAGAATAACAAAATGGTAGTTGTCTCTCTTAGGGCTGTCCAAATTTTAGCTTCAATATTTAGAGTTTTGGCCAAATTTCAAGTTTACCCTTAATGAGCTAGGTTAGAAGTATTTTGGTGTAATGGGATTTTGGGAAATTAGGCCTTTTATTTAATTTATGGGCTGATTATACGTAATTAAAAATAAAATATTTTTTATTATTTTCATTAAAATTTTTCCCAAAATATTTTTTTAAAAATGCTCATAAAAATTATTTTATGCTTAAAAATCGCCTTGTGCATGAAAATTTAATTTATATGAAATAAATTATTTTATACTTATGCACTTCATATGAATAACTTATTTCACCATAATAATTCATATTATACATAGTAGAGCTAATCTAACATGCCACATACTCATCAATCACATAACACATGAATTTTTTTTATAAAAGTACACACTCAGATATAATAGCTCTAACTTCAAGTGATTGGTCATGAAAACTCCTAGAGTGGGTGTGGGTTGTTACATATTGTGAGGGAGTTGTAAAAAGCATTGATTAAGATGGACTTAAACAACTTGTAATTTTTAAGTTAATTTTGCTTCAAATTCAATTTAATTGCCAAAATTAAAAAAAAAAAAAGGGAGATTGTTAACCTAAGTTGGTTCACAACTTAGTCAATCTCTATTTTGATCTTGACAATCAAATTGAAGTATTCTAACATTTGCAATGAGTGTTTATTTTATAGCAAGATGCTTAGAAAAGGTTGAAAAGTCAAGAAACTTAAAAAATCTCTTAGTTGTGAAACAAACCTATAAATCGCACCTGCAACAAGCATATCTTGACCGCGACCCATTGAGTTGCAACTGCAATTAATTACAAAAAAAGAGCCTAAGTTCTAGTAGAGACACAAAAAGATCTGTGGTCAGGGTCATGACTGCAATCCTAGATGTGATAAGAGGATCACAGCTGTGATTAGAGCATAACGACAATGACATTTTTATCTCAAGAAAACATTCCAATGGATAGTGAAGCAGTCAATGGAAATTGCCTTAGGTCAACTAGCTATTTGAGACATTTGAAGATTGCAAACATGATTAAGGTGTCTCGACCACAAAACAAGAATTGCGATCGCCTATCAAGGCTTCATGAGCATGATGCTCATATGACAAAGCATTTAATGTAGATTTTATGGTTATTATGGAAGATTTAATTTCACAAATATATGCAACGGTTCTTTGGTGGATGAAAATTATAAATGCCCCCTCAAAAGGCCTACATTGACATAAAACAACTTTCATTATAGCCAAACTCTTGCAAATTTATTTCTTGAAGACTTGTTCATTAAAATTTATACTTTTTATTTGTTTTAGGAGAATTCATTACTTAAGGAGTTATGTGTTAGCCTTTGTAAAACACTTGTAAGGTTGGAAGTGAGCCTAGAAAAACTCTTGTTAGGTTTAAGTGTAAGCCTTTGGGAAAAACACTTGTAAAGGGTTTAGTGTGAACCATTGTAAAATACTTGTGAGGTTTGGTGTGCACCTAAACACTAAGTTAGGAGTGAACTTGCAAAACTCCGTTGATAGTGAAACATCCAATTGAGAATTGAAGAGTGGATGTAGGATTTGTTGTACTCAAACCAATATAAATTTGCATGTCTCCTCCTCTATCCCTAAACTCTTAAACCAAAATTTTTATTTTTCCACCAATTCAACTCTCTTTTTAGTGCATATTGGGCAACAAATAAGTTCAATAAACATATTGTAGAATTATTTGTTTTAAGTATTACTTTAGATCTTAGAGATCGATTTATGTTGTTCAAGATTGATGATGTTTGCAAACTTGAATAGAGCAAGACCTAGTACATTAAAATTAGAACTTCAACATTTTGAGCTCGAAATTTCAAATCATCTTGAATTGCAAAAATTATCTAATATTCATGAATTATGTCAAAGGCTTGGTGAAGACAAGGAAATCATATATCTATCCTTTTATTGACAAATTGATTAGGCTTATCCTTACTGTTCCTTTATCAACAACAACCACGAGATGAGCATTTTTAATCATGAAAATAATCAAGACAAAGTTTCAAAACAAGAGGCAAATTTTCTTAAATGATTGATTAATTGTATACATTGAAAAGGAAATTACTATAAAATTTAGCACCAAATCAATTATTGATGAGTTTAGTTTCATGACAGAATGGAATATGAGAAAATTTAGACACGTGTAAATTTAATATAATTATTTTTATTATTATTCAAAAAAAATTCTATTTGAACTTATAGTTACGTATTTCTTTTATTTTTGCAGGTAGCATGTTGTAGCATCAAGAAATACAATTGTGACATTTGAAAAATGATAAAATTAGTACTTGGAATTTAAGTAATTTCTTGAGTTAACTAGTATATTTTTATGTTTTAATTTAATTTTCAAAATATTTATATTTTTCTAATTTAAATGGGTAGAAATTATTCTAAGATTTATTTTGGCCGATAGAAAATAATCCTGGCTCCATCATAACACTGGCAATCAATGGTTTTTCCGATTGTGTATGAACTTGATGGCTCTCTTCATGTGGTATGGATTTTCTAGATAGGTTCCATGTTGTTTCAAATTTAATGTATAAGTGGGAAAGGTAATTTATATTCAAGAGCCTACAAGGTGCAATAGGCCTACAACAAATGATTGATTCATCAGCCTAAGTATCTAACTTATGGAGCAAGTTGATAGCAGTAATTCATATAACAGAATGCATAGGTGGCAATTCAAATGCAACAGCAACAAAAGAGCAATTACCAAAGAAGGAGGTGAATGTGGCTGTGGTCCTTCAAGAATAATTAGCTGTTATTTTGTCTTTTAGGCAAGTAGCCATTCTATTAGTAATTTGTCATTTAGTTACAGCTGTAGTAGCTACCAATTTCATTTGGAAAGTCAATGTTTGGCTATATATGATGTAGAGAGAATTATAAACATTTTTATGCAATTATCAATACAAACTTAATTCTCTGTTCTTCTTCTTCTTCTTCTTCTATTTCCTCTTAATAATCTCATCTTCTTCTTCTAATTCTCTTTTAGATCTATTCCTTAACATTTCTAAATTCTAGATCTAACAGAGTGGTATCAAAGCAGTTAGAACCTGAGGAAACCATTACTGAATCATTATGGCAAATAAGAAGAACAAGGCTACTGTGATAGAGGCTGACCACCTTAACTCAATGGAGGAACATTTAAATATGATGGACCAAAGAGGGCAAGAGTTCATGAGGGAGATGTATAGCAAATTGGAAGTCCAAGACAAGCAATTCTAGGAACAAATGGCTATTTAGCAAGCTATGCAAGCTTCACAGCAATTAATACAATAACATATGATTCAACTTATAGAGATGATGAAGGGATTAACTAAGTTTGTGCCACTTATTCCACCAATTACTCACCTTCCAATAACAACTAATGTTTCAAACCAGTCTCCTACAGTAGTGCCACAAGGACGGGACTTAAATCATTCACCAAAGTTCACCTCAAGGTCGATTTAAATTGTTGGTAGTAGAAATGAAGGTAATGGCATCTTACCTACTCCTCCTTTGAATAGAACCCTTCACACCAAAACTGTGGATAAGAAAATGCCATAAATGTTTTGAGCCTTTTAGAATTCTAGACGACTAAAAGATTAATTTAGCAACTCTTTATCTTTGAGAAAAGGCAGATATCTGGTATTAAGGTTGGCAAGTGTAAAATATAGGGAGTACTTGGAAGACTTTTGCTGAAGCATTATGTGTGAGATTTGAGGAATTAACTGTGGCTGATGTGGTTGAGGATTTCAATAAAATGAAGCAGAAGGGATATGTCTATAACTATTAAGAGAAGTTTGAAGAATACAAATCTCTCATGCTCAAATATAATCTTGGCTTGGATGAAAGTTATTTTATTTCTAGTTTTATAAGTGAACTAAGTGAGGAACTCAGGCCTATGGTCAAGCTCTTTAAACCCACTTCCCTTTCACAAGCTTGTGAGTAGGCTAAACTTTAAGAGCAATCCATAATGGCCATGTTTAAAAAATAGAAATACCTATCCAAATCCCAAACCAACACTAACACTTCAACCAATTTTAGCTCCCATAATCGAACCAACTCTCAACCCAACACTATTAAATACTTACCTAAAACTGATATCAAAACTACCCCAACCTCAAGTACTAGTTTAACAAAACCTACAAAACCCAACACCTACCCTATGAACACAAAAAAGACTCTAGGATTATATTTTAAGTGTGGAGACAAGTATTTATAGGCCATGTGTGTAAAACTAAGCAATTAAACTTCCTTACTATTGTTGAGTTAGAAGAATTTAAAGGTGTTGAAGATGGGGTGGTAGAGGATGAGGTGGAAGCTGAGGAAAATGTTGAAATTTCAATGCATGCGATAGAGGGCAGAGAAGTTGCTAATTCCCTTAAAATCAAAGGAGAAGTTAAGGGGAAAGTAGTGGTGATCTTAATAGACAGTGGCAGTACTTATAGCTTTGTAAACACTAAATTAGTGAAGGCCTTAAGCAGTCCCTTATCTAAGGCCAAGACCCTTTGGGTGATAGTTGCTAATGGCCAAAGTATGATAAGTAAGACCAAGTGTGAGAATTTTAAATGGAAGATGAAAAATCATGAATTTGAATTTGATTTCAGAGTTTTGAAGCTTGGGGGTCATAACATGGTCATAAGAGTGGATTGGATGAAACAAAACAGTCTTATAACTTTTGATTTTATGACCATGAAGCTATCTTTTAAAAAAAGGAGAAGAATTAGTTGAATCATAGGCATTTCTGAGAGTGTTAAGCTAAGATCAATGACCTATAAGGGTCTGCAGAAGCTGCTCAAGAAGGGTTGGGACAGAGTTACAAATCAATACTTTGCCATCACTTACTGTATCCTTTCCGAAACCTCAGAAAACCTAAACTTAATTACTGAGAGCACTCAACCTATCATTCCTAAACCCATTGAATTAGTACTGTACTAGTAGAGTGTAGTATCTAAAGAACCAAAATCACTTCCTCCAAATAGAAGCCATGATCATTCTATCACCTTAAAACTATATTCCTAGCTAGTCAGTCTAAGACCCTATAGATATTCCTATTTCCAAAAGTTTGAGATAGAAAAGTAGGTCAAGTAAATGCTTAATAATTCCATTATTCAACCAAGCCAAAGTCCATTTGCTTCCCCTATGCTATTAGTGAAAAAGAAGGATGGAAGTTGGAGATTTTGTGCTTACTACAAACAGCTTAATGCCATAACAGTCAAAGATAAATTTCCCATCCCTATTGTAAAAGACATATTTGATGAGTTAAATGGAGCCTCTTATTTTAGTAAGCTAGATTTAAGGTATGGTTACCATCAGATAAGAATGAAGACTTCAAACGTGCGTAAGACAGTGTTTAGAACCCATAATAAGCACTATGAATTCTTGGTAATGCCTTTTAGGCTCACCAATGCTCTAGCCACCTTTCAAGCCCTCATGAATAACATCTTTAAGCCTTACCTTAGAAAGTTTATCCTAGTCTTTTTTAATGACATATTGGTATACAGTCAAGATTTAGAGCAACACATTCAACACCTGGAGTTAGCCTTACAAACACTGGTGAAGCACGAACTCTTTGCTAAGTTATTTAAATGCATGTTTGCGCAAATGTGAAAGCAGTTGTGAACCCTCAAATTTGCACCCTTAGGATTTGACCGCAGCTTAACACTTGCTAAGATTAGTGTGCTACATATATGGCGGTCCTGCTAGTTAGTTAGCGAGCAAGGGTCAAGGGGGCAGCACCCTATGTGGGGCGCAAGGCAATGCCCCATTGAAAAATAAATTTTCTAAATCTTTCACTTTCAGACAACCAGCACTCTATCATGAACTCATAGAATCAAATTGAACCCAAATCAGATCAAGAATGGATGAAAATGGGCTGAAAAATGAGGTGCGGCAACCCGCGGGCCAGTTGCGGTTGTTGCAGGTGTCCCTGCGACAGCCAATTTGGTTGCTGCAAAGGCTTTGCATTTATTGTAAAGTCTCTGCAGTTACCACAGCCCAGGACAAATTACTGCAATGCATTTTTCATGGTTCCCACACCAAAAATTCATAGTTTTGAGCCCCCAAACTTCCCCTATAAATACCTTGCACCTCCTCACAACTTCCACACACAATTATATGCTTCTATACTCTCCCTAAAGCTTTCTAAACCCAATTTTTAAGCTTTCCAATTATCAAAACCCTCTTCCTGAACCTCCAAATCTCTAAAACCCCATTACAAAACTTCTTCCATCACCTTAAACCTTATTCATAAGCTTCCTAATCACCTTAAACCCTATCTCTAAGTTTCCTAATCAAGAAAAGTTGCAATTCAAGTTATTTCTTTCAAGGGAAACTCATGGTAATCAAGCAAAGGTGTGACCCAAGTCCCTCTAAGAAGAGTTTGCGCTATTCAAGAATTCTTCTTCCAAAAGGAGTGCTTGTGCTATCCCTAAGTTAAGGTGGAACTTAGATCTGGCGCCAATCTTGCTCCCTACATTCCTTGTCGCTGAAAGCCAAAGGTAAAAGTTCTTTCTTTTTCCTTTTTTACAATTCCAATTTCAAGATCTAAATCTAAAAAGATCTAATTTTTTTTAATTAAAATCTGATCTAATTAACAAATCCCCTAAGCCCTTAAAATCAATCAAAACATGATAACAAAGGCAATGACTTAAAAATCCCTCATTCTCAAGAAGGAAGAACTGTGTGGGATTTGATTCTCATTGAAAGGGATACACAGGCTTACCATCTCTAAGGCATTCAACTCCACTAAAATTAACAACTTCTTCTCTCTATCACCTTCTTCACATAGTCTTTGATCGAAATTGTTTTTCTTAAATAAAAGTCTAACTTTTAATTCTTTTTATTATAATTGTTTTATTAATTTTTTTTCTTATTTTAGTTGTTTAGATCATATTTAGGGAATCTGTGCTTTTACTAGAATCCAAAAGGGTTAGAGGAAAGATCCTCTGATTTTGATATTTTGACTTATAATAGTTTTAAGTAGTTTTCCTTTATTTTTCGCATTTTTGTAATTGTCATTATCTCGAATAATATTTGTTTCATGCATCATATTATATTTATTCATGCATACATAAAAACTTCTTTTTTAAAAGCTATTTTATATTTAAGCCAAACTAATTTTTTTGTATTGTTTTAACCAAAACCTAGTCCCCAAGCCCTCTTTGGTCTCGAGGATTAGTGCTTTTCCTTAGGATAAATGGTATAATTTTGGAGTCAATCAAATTGAGTTTTTCCTTTAATTTTCCCAACTAAAATAAACAAAATTAAAGTGGTGACTCCTTTTGCAAATTACAACTTACAGAATACAATTGTCTAAACTCATAGTGAGTTCCCATTGTGATGTTTCTCCCAATGAGCATTTCGATTCCCTTTTAGCGGAGCGCACTAATACTTAGGTGAGGCATCATAGTAGCATATGCCCTAAGAGCCATATCATAGTTATGTAATAGTAGATTTTAATTCCCAATGGCACAATAATATATTTATAACATGAAAAGGGTTTCATATTATTAAATATAGTCCTTAGGTATTTGTAAGAGGATTTATTCTTAAGTGTTGAGAATATGGGAGACGGATCGCTCTTTTACAAATATTTTAAATATGTTTAGGGTCATAGGATTGATGACTAGGCATCATTAATTCTGGAAGACCATCACCTTTATTTGTTTTCTATATAATCAGTATGTGATACAGATGATTATAGAGGCAATGAGTCTCATGTTGCTTGACATGTGATGTCAATACAAACACGTGGATATTCATAGGATAAATAGTCAAACTGTGATGTTAGATGATAATAATTTGGGGTTTTACTACTTGTCAATTATTTATCATCTAGGTCATAATAGTGCATATAATCCTTTGACTTGAGGGATACTATATCTCATATATAGGAAGTTATGATTTATTACTACTTATATAAACGTACTATTCATGTACGGATATATGGCATGTGATGGTTCTAATTTGTTATGTATGGAGGTAAATGATCGCTAAGATAGAATTCATTACCTCGAGTAAATGATATTAAGATCCTATACTATCTAGTTATTCTTGATACTTAAGTTTCTAGCCAGAACAATAAGATTCACTAGAAAGAGTTTGTAGTAGGAATCTAATCTCATCAAGAATTAGAACTGAAGTAAGCACATAGAATCAAGGCACATTAGAGTTTGACATAGACCATTACCCTGGCCAAGACTGGGATCTTTAATGAAGGGATTCTAATGCATGATGATTTATGATTGATGGTCTATGTGATGTTTAAAGTTATCAACTATAAACATTCATTTCTAATTAGGTAGTTGTGACATGGAATGCTAGCTGTCCCTCACAACTTATAGGACTAAGTATGAAGTGGGGATTTCACATTAGTAGAGAAAAATATTTTCTCATTCCCATTGCTAATTAGACATGAACCTAGAAAGTCACACACCCAATAGTGATCACCTTCCAAGTGTAAAAGGTTTACCATAATAATTAATTAAAGTGTTTAATTAATTGATTAGTGGTAAAATGATTAAACATGTAATTAAATTTACAAGGACCTTAGCATGTCCTGATGTTTAATCTTTGAAGGTTTCTATTCAATTAAATCTTAATTTGTATATGATGCAAATGAGAAAGATTAAATTGAAAAATGTTTTGGACTAAATCAAAGATATAATTTTAAGCTTAGTGAAAACCCTTAATACGTGAGGTGTGGCCTAAGCCCATATGTGATATGGAAAATAGGCAATTTAGGGGTTAGAGAAAATTCACTATTCATAAGCCTATATGATGGGTTTAGGGGTTAGAGAATTTTCTACTAAGATTAAAATTATAATTACATCTTTTGGCTAATGGAAATATCCATTTTACCCCTAAAAGATAAAATGGTCATTTTATCATTTGAAGAAGTAAAGTTCAACTTTGCCCCTTCACCAAATGGTGAGCTAAAAGAATATGTAAGGGCATTTATGTCTTTGAGAAGACTTAAGAGTTAAGTCTTGAAGGAAATGGGTATAAAAGGGTTTATATTCATTTTTCTTGATAAGTGCTTAAACATCATTTTTAAGTTTGAAGCTTAGAGAGAGAAGTTGATAGAGAGAAAGAAAAAGAAGAAAATGTTTCTTCAAATTTTCTTTTGATCTTTGATTCTCTTCTTTGTTCTTTATGAAAGAACAAATGTTAGCAAATTGAAAAATGTATTTAGTCAAAAATAAACTGAAGAGAAACCTTAAATTCCTAAATGATTTTTGAGGGAAAACTTGAATCAAATTAGGCAACCAAGAGAAGATTCAAGTACACCAAAGAAATCAAGAGGAAACTTGCAGGTGAGTTAGGTATGGATGATCTAGAGGCTTCACACTTGGAAAGCTCTTTGATAAAGAAAGAAGGAACCTACAAGAGGTAATATGATTATTCTTCCTTCTTATTTCTATGCATATGTGTTTTACACACAAATTAATTGATTGCTTGAATGAATTTTGGACCAAAATTGGGTGAAGTGAAATTTTAAAATGTTTGAAATTTCACCTCACCACCTTCCGTCCGCTGCATTTGGCTCCATCATTCCTTCAATTGGTATCAAAGCCACTTAATTTCTATGTAATACCTTTGTATATTTTGTTTTAGAGGTTTTTGATTTGGTTGAAAATGAGTTGGTGCACAAATGTTGTACTATCAGACACAAAATTCACGCCTGTGAATCAAAAATTGCGACCACAAATTTGATGTCATGCCTACGAACGAATGGATTAGAAAAAATTTGATGTCGCGATTTGCTCTGTCTCCACCTAACTTTAATTTTTTCCAAAATTATTTTGGATTAATTTTTCAATCAAATAAATTTCTATAACTTAAAATATGATATTAAGCTATAGAAATATTGAATATGTGATATTCAAATTGAATATTTTGGAAATGTTCCAATGATGAACAACATATCTATAAATGCAATTGTTGTATATATATGTTTTGTTGTTATTTGAGAGGCATGAATGGTTGATCATGGATTTAGAAACCATAATGTATGATTTCTAATGTGGACATGTAATAATTAATTTTATTATTTGTTGGGATGTAATTAAATGTTATTTACTCATTTAGGTTGTAAATCAATGCCATTGAGCCTATAAGCTCTTTTGTTTTTGTAATCCCACCTTGGAATGCCAAGGTTACCAATGTACATATGGAGATGTAGAGATGCAATAACAATAATATGAATTACATATGAAGATGTAGTTTTTCTTTCTAGTATTCTTTATGACAAAATATGAATTGTGAGTAGCCTCTTTTATTTCTTATTAATTTTTAATTAAACTTGATTTGGAATTATTTTCATATGATGATTAAATTCATCAAACAACTAGAGAGTCTAGATTTTTTGATGAATAATAATTTTCAAATAGTTTAATTCTGCAAATTCATTCTAAGTTTTCATTAGATGGAAAATGCACTTTAAGGTAATAGAAGAAGTTTCTATTATAAATCCTAAAAGGGAAATTTCAAGGGACAAGTCCATAAATAATGCTTTAGTTGATAAAAGAGAATGTTTCTATTGTCAATGTTATGAATATTGGAAAAGTAATTGTTCTAAGTATGGTGAATACTAAAGGACAAAAAGAAGGATAAACCTTGTGAAGGAAAATCTATCTCTCATTACTATATTCTAATGATTCATATAGTTCATCTGTTGCTAGGATTCATGATATAGGTGCTTATGTGCCATATGCATGATCAGAGTAAGCAACAGAAGCATGGAGTTAAATGAAGTGATTTTGAAAAATCTAAGGGGCAAAGTGTTTGTTTCCAAAGAACTTTTAGAATACTTTATGATGATTTTAGAAATCATATTTTGTATGTCTTACATGTACTTAATGATGATTTTAAAATCATATTTTGTAAATCATGTATGTATTTCATACTTAAGCTACATTATTCTGTAACTTTAAGGAATTGCGAATTCTGTTACTAGAAAAATATTTGCATGGTTTATTATGGTAATAAACTAAAGAGTATGAATTATATGGTTGATGTATTATTATTAAGTTAATAATAACAAAACAACTCCAAGTGCTTTTATGATAATGCCATAAAGAACTCCAATCTAAAACCACTAAGATTTCTTAGATTAGTTTGTTTAGCTGAAGATAAAACAACTTAGTTAGATAACATGGTCACTACCCATCAAGGTGTGAAATTGTTTCCACTTAGAAGTCTAGTATCTAATGAAAAACAACTAGATCGCCTTTTTATTGGACAAAAGGACAGAAATCAAAGAAGTTTTAGAATTTATGCATATAGATGCATCAATACTATTTATGAAATAGTTAGTGGGAGTTTTTCCTAATTCATTCTATTTACATAAATTCATGATATTAACCCATTTGGAAAAGGTAAATAAAATGAATTGTTCATTTGAATTATTAAAATGTTCAAGAAATTCAAAATGAAAAGAAAAATAAATATTAATGATGTTTCATACAAAATGGGAAAGAGTATCATAACCCTTTGATTTGATCAAAGTGGGGAGAACTCAATTACCAATTTTTGAGGAATTTCCTAAATATAAAATTGGCATATAATCATAATTCTTTTTGGGAAAACCATACGTGATGGTATACTTAAAAGAATAAATTACAATGTATATGATATGTTGTAATAGATGATGAACTATGAAAGTTTTTGTTTATTTCCTTATGGAAATTTACAATTCATAGCTATATATTCTTAAATAGAATTTTCTCCAAAGTCTATCTAATCTTAATTCATATATGATGTAATATGGATAAATATCAAAATTCTTACTCATAATTTGAATTGAGATTTCTAGCTTGTTTGATAAGCTGAAATTAGACAATTGGAAGATAATTCTAATTAAGATAAGGTTTATTGGATATCCTAAAGATAGTTTAGGATAGTATTTCTATCTTTTGCATAACAAATAGTTGTTAGTAAAGATGTTATTTCTTGATAAAGTGTTTATTCAAGAAAGTGACATTTTGAGAAAGATAGAATGATTTGGTGAATGTCATCCAATAACATTCAATAAATTGATCAAAGTAAATTTGATCAACCCTATGAAAAGTCTAAAACTAACTAAATATTTTATCCTTATAAGCTGCTAAAGGTTTAATAGAATATCTTATTTTTCTATAAGATATGATTTCTTTATATGAATACACAATAGTTGTATATTCATGATGAAGTGAATCATGAGATAGTAAAATAGCTAATCTTAAGAAAAATAAAATTTACTTTATATGAATGCACAAAAGTTGTAAATTCATGATGAAACAAATTATTAGATGATTCTATTATAGCTATATGTGATATAGTAATGCATAATGATTATGAGTTTGACATATAGATGTCAATACCAGTTTTTGAGTTTGACATATAGATGTCAATACTAGCTTTCTTTCTCTAGAAAAGAAAACATAATCATGGAATAAATCTAAAGGCTTTGAGTCTTAAGAAAATTCCAAAGTATGCAAAACCTTAATGAGTAATATCATCGTAAGATGAGTCCTTAATGTACAAAAGGATAGTGGAAGTATCTTCACTTTCAAGTTTTGTACATGGATAACACATTAGTTTGTAAAAGTATTAATATATTTGCATTTGTAGAATGGTTTTACCATTACTTTCTTCATTTAGACTTGAGATAAATATTTTACATTCTTGTTAACTCATATCTATAGAGATAGATTGAAGAGAATGTTAAATATGTCTAAGTCGATATTTGGAAAAGATGTTGAAAAGTTCAAAATGATAATTCCAAAAGTTTTATTTCCTACAATTTCGATATCCACTTTTTGAGAGTTGATTCCCTAGATACACAGAAAAAGTATGGCATGGATTCCTTATAGTACTACTATAGGAAATCTAAATTATACAAGAGTTGTATAATGAGCCGGACATCAAGAATATTGTTAGTATGACTAACAAATTCTAATCCTATCAAGGATTAAATTATTGGAAATATAATCAAAATTGTTCTAAAGTACTTTAGAAGTATTTAAGATTTAATTTTGAGAAATGAAGAATGTTACTACATAAATGATAGAGAGTCTAGCATTAGAATTGTTGTTATCTATAATGAAGAAATAATTTGCTAAGAAAAGTTCTAAGCAAAATATTATTACAAACTTCATTATGGAAGCCAAATTTGCTACATAGGATGCAGTGAATAAGAAATTATTTTGGATTCAGAAGTTATGAACTATTTTAAGAGTTTCTCCAGTACATCACAAATATCTCTTAGCTATGATAATAATAGAGCCTTAGCTTATGGCAAGGGAACTCCAGTCTCACACTGGAATCCATAATATTTTGAAAGGCATTAAGATATTATCAGATCGACTGTTGGCATTAACCATTAACTTAGTTAATCCATTGACTAAAGTCAAAAGTTAGTAACAGTTAAACTTCATCTTGAGAAGATGAGTTTCTGATACTAAGCAGAATAGCTCTAGTGCAAGTGGGAGATTGATAGTAGTATATGCCCTAGGAGCCATATCATAGTTATGTAATAATAGACTTTAATTCCCAATGGCACAATAATACATTCATAATGTAAAAAAGGTTTCATATTATTAAATATAGTCCTTAACTATTTGTAAGAGTATCTATTCTCAAGTGTTAAGAATATGGGAGACAAGTCGCTCTTGTACAAATATTTTAAATATGTTCATGGTTATAGGATTAATAACTAGGCATCATTAATTCTAGAAGACCATCACCTCTGTTTGTTTTCTATAATCAGTACGTGATACAAATTATTATAGAGGCAATGAGTCTCATACTGCTTGACATGTGATGTCGATACAAACACATGGATATTCATAGGATAAATAGTCAAACTGTGATGTTAAATGATAATAATATAGGATTTTACTACTTGTCAATTATTTATCATCTAGGTCATAATAGTGCATATAATCCTTTGACTTGAGGGATACTATATCTCATATATAGGAAGTTACGATTTATTACTGCTTACATAGATGTAATATTCATGTATAGATATACGGCATATGATGGTTCTAATTTGTTATGTATGGAGGTAAGTAATCACCAAAATAGAATTCATTACCTCAAGTAAACGAGATTAAGATCCTATGCTATCTAGTTATTCTTGATACTTAAGTTTTTGGCTAGAACAGTAAGATTCACTAAAAAGAGTTTCTAGTAGGAATCTAATCTCATCAAAAATTAGAATCGAGATAAGGACATAGAATCGAGTCATGTTAGGATTTGACATAAACCATTACCCTAGACGAGATTGGGATCTTTAATGAAGGGATTTTAGTGCATGATGATTTATGATCGATGGTCCATGTGATTTTTAAACTTATCAATTATAAACATTCATTTCTAATTAGGTAGTCGTGACATGGAATGCTAGCTGTCCCTCATGACTTATGGGACTAAGTGTGAAGTGGAGATTTCACATCAGTAGAGAAAAATATTTTCTCATTTCTATTACTAATTAGACATGAACCTAGAAAGTCACACACCCAATAGTGATCATCTTCCAAGTGTAAAAGGTTTACCATAATAATTAATTAAAGTGTTTAATTAATTGATTAGTGGTAAAATGATTAAACATGTAATTAAATTTACAAGGACCCTAGCATGTCCTGATGTTTAATCTATGAAGGTTTCTATTCAATTAAATCTTAATTTGCATATGATGCAAATGAGAAAGATTAAATTGAAAAATGTTTTGGACTAAATCAAAGACATAATTTTAAACTTAGTGAAAACCCTTAACACATGAGATGTGGCGTAGGCCCATATATGATATGGAAAATAGGCAATTTAGGGGTTACAGAAAATTCACTATTCATAAGCCCATATAATGGGTTTAAGGGTTAGAGAATTTTCTACTAAGGTTAAAATTATAATTACATCTTTTGGCTAATGGAAATGTCCATTTTACCCCTAAAGGACAAAATGGTCATTTCACCATTTGAAGAAGCAAAGTCCAACTTTGCCCCTTCACCAAATAGTGAGCTAAAAGAATATGTAAGGTCATTTATGTCTTTGAGAAGACTTAAGAGTTAATTCTTGAAGGAAATGAGTATAAAAGGGTTTATGTTTATTTTTTCTTGATAAGTGCTTAAACATCATTTTTAAGTTTGAAGCTTAGAGAGAGAAGTTGATAGAATGAAAGAAAAAGAAGAAAATTTTTTTTCAAATTTTCTTTTGATCTTTGATAAGTACTTAATTAACTACACTTTACCGCTTGTTTTTAATATATTTTATCCTTAAATTGATTTTTATTTGTTTGTTTAGTGCTTTTCCAAAGTTCTTTTAGTTAACCCAGTGCCAAATGATACCATGAACCAAATGTGACTTAGAATGGTGAAAGATCTAAGCCAAAATGCTGACTTTTGGAAGAAGATAGGCAGACACCACTGAAATCCCAGCTGGGATTCCACCCGTATAGGCAAACACCATTGAAATCCCAGTTGGGATTCCACCTGTGTGATAAGAGCAAATTATAAATACATCCAGTAGTCTCCCACGGATGGAGGCATCACTAAGATTTCACTCATGGGTCCCTGGCATTGTTGGCACTGCTGAAATCCCAGCCGTGGCTCCAGTGGTGTGAAGTTAAATTCCAGCAATATAAATCATATTAGATAGCATTTTAAGGGAGGGCCACCACAGAGCAAAAATAGAGATTTAAGAGGGTTGGCTAAGCCCTAGAGTCATGGGAAAGGCTTGAAGGCTAGAAATATTAAGGGCTTAATTGAATTAAAGACTAAGATCCAAGTGGATGTGGAAGATTGAAGAGAAGATTTCAAAGGACATCTTCAAGATCTATTTGAGATTTCTTCTTCTTTTATTTTTTGCATCTTTGTTCTTCAATTTTAATATGAAGTAGTTCTATTTGTAATGAGCCCTAGTTTTGATTGTATAGATTGAAGGATTTAAATTTTAATCAATTCATCTTTGGTTGTTTTATTTTCATGATCAATCTTATTATTCCAGTTAGCAATTGCTAGCTTGTTGATTGGATATTGTTGCTATATTGCACGAGTAAAGATAACCTAGTATAGATAGATCACTCATGGAAATAGAGAGTTGATTGGGGTGCTAGAGATAGACCTACAAGACTTCTTTGGACGTTAATGTCTTGAACTTGATGTTGCTCCTATTTGATTATAGGTTGAGAAGAGATTCTCCTATAATACTTAGGAAGTTAGGGATTTAATCGCTTGAGAAAGGATTTTATCTAATTTGGTAAGAGTCCAACTTAATCCATTGTTTAATATGCATGAGAAACTAGGGGGATTTATATTTAGATTAGCTTTGCCTAGATTATTTCCATCAATATTATTTACTTGCTTTCTTAGGTTAGCTTAATTATTTTAGCTTAGTTTAATGAATCTACATTTTGATCAACTAAACAATAGTCAAAGTTTACGCTAGTACTTATACACTATCCTTGTGGAGATGATATTCATATTCACTACTTTATTACTTGATAACAACTTGTGCACTTACAGGTTATTAGTGTGTGTTTTGGCATATCAAGTTTTTGGCACTGTTGCCAGGGATATTTTTATAATATTAGCAATATTAATAGAGATTATTGATCTAGTTTTTATTTTATATTTTCATATTTGTTTTTGTTTTTGCTTTTCTTGTTTTATTTGTTTTATTTTTACTGTTTTATTTGTTTTTTCTATTTTACGTTTTTGTTTTGTTTTAAGTTTGTGTTTCTAAAAAAAAGAGAAAAAGAAAAATTTCTCCATGGTTGATCAGAACTATCAGGACTGGAATTTTTTCCCAAATACAAAATAGGGATACTAGGGAAATTAGTGTCACGATCATGGATACATCTATCACACTGATTTCCCAGAGGAATATGGATGGAAAGCACCAAAAGAGAAGTCATCCCATGAGCTTGCATTAGAAAGATTCACGGCATCTACAGAGAATTAGGTTGGGGAATTGGACAAAAGAAACAAGGCATTAGCAGTGGACTTTCCAACTCAATTTGAAATGGACACTACATTAAAGGGTGATGCGTATGCATAAGAGGAGCAAAGGTTGGAAGAAATGTTTGTGACTTTAGTGGGAGCTACAAAGAAAAGATTTCAGAGCATCAAGACAGCT
Organism: Reutealis trisperma; assembly: GCA_947687605.1. Classification (NCBI taxonomy): domain Eukaryota; kingdom Viridiplantae; phylum Streptophyta; class Magnoliopsida; order Malpighiales; family Euphorbiaceae; genus Reutealis; species Reutealis trisperma. Next base: position 564,042 of record CANTUT010000177.1, on the reverse strand, counting down.
CTAGAATACCAACAAACTTCTCTTCACAACCTAGAAAATTTTGTTGGACAGATTTTGGAATTGCTAAGTGACAGATTTGAAAGCAATCTACCCAACGATACCAAAGCCATTCCGAAAGAGCAACAAAAGACCACTGCCATCAATTGGTTTTGGGATGATGAAAATGAAAAAGTCAAGAATGGTGAGGCAAATTTGGGAATGCTACACAAAGAAGTTGATGAGGATGATTGCTTAAGTGACCAACCCCAATTCTAGCAATGGGCCCTAAATGGAGTGGAATCCAATGTTGAAGAACTCTCTTCCGATGATAGTGAGTTATGGGAATGCATGGAGGGGGAAGCTATGCATGCTGAAGATCTTCAATTATCTTCTTTGTTCTTTATGAAAGAACAAATGCTTGCAAATTGAAAAATGTGTTTAGTCTAAAACAAACCAAAAAGAAACCTTAAATTCCTAAATGACTTTTGAGGGAAAACTTGAATCAAATTGGGCAACCAAGAGAGGATTCAAGAACACCAGAGAAATCAAGAGGAAACTTAGAGGTGAGCTAGGTGTGGATAATCTAAGGCTTCACACTTAGGAAGCTCTTTGATAAAGAAAGAAGGAACCTATAAGAGGTAATATGATTACTCTTCCTTCTTGTTTCTATGTATATATTTTACACACAAATTAATTGACTATTTGAATGAATTTTGGACCAAAATTGGGTGAAGTGAAATTTTAAAATGTTTGAAATTTCACCTCACCACCTTCCTTCCCTTGCATTTGGCTCCATCATTCCTTCAAAACGCAAGTTGAATATCTAGGATATATCACCTCTACTTAAGGGGTTAGCACTGACAAGGCCAAGATTAAAGCTATGATGAATTGGCCTACTCCCAAGAATTTGAAAGCATCAAGGAGATTTTTGGGCCTTACAAGGTATTACAAAAAATTTATCAGAGGGTATGGCATTATAAGTAGGCCCCTTAATGATCTCCCTAAGAAAGATGCATTCAAATGGAGTGAATTAGCAAAGTAGACTTTCAATCAACTAAAAGAGGCTATGTGCACAACACCAATTCTTGCCCTACCCAATTTCTCTCGGCCATTCATATTGGAAACCGATGCTAGCAATAAGAGAATTGGGGCAGTGTTAATGCAGAATCAAAGGCCTTGAGGGTTAATTAGTAAAGCTCTAAGTCCTAAGCATCAGGATGCATCTATCTATGACAAGGAACTTATGGCCATCATATTTGCTGTCACCAAGTGGTGACATTATTTAAAGAATGTGCATTTCATCATTAAAATTGATCAGGAGAGTATTAAGTTCCTTTTACAGTAAAAATACATACTTATGCAATAAAAAGGACTTACCAAGCTATTGCAATTAGATTACAAAATACTGTATAGAAAAAAAGTGGAGAACAGGGTGGCAGATGCATTATCAAGGAAAAGGTGGCTAGAGTAAAGAATGGAAAGCTGCTATGCTATTAGAGCATCTCTATTATGAACATGGATGACAGAGGTGATGGATAGTTATGAAGGGGATGAGGAAATTAAAGGAATTATACAAGTTTTAATGATAAAAGCTAATGTAAAGCCTAATTACTCTTATTATCATAGGTTGTTGAGATACAAAAACAGGTTGCTTGTAAGAGCTAAGAAGGAATGCAGATAGAAAATCATACAGGCTATTCATGATTCATCTCTTGGTGGTCATTCAGGAATCAAAGATTCTTATAACATACTCAAATCTCTTTTTTTTTTTTTTTTTTTTTGGAAGGGAATGAAAGTAGATATATACAATTAGGTGGTCAATTGTGAAGTTTTTTAGAGGTGTAAGAGTGAGAATTTTACTTCTCTAGGCATGTTACAACCTTTACCAATTCTTGACAGAGCTTGGGAATCCATTTCTATGGATTTTATTGAATAGCTTCCTAGATCAGATAACAAAGACACTATCATGGTGGTTGTTGATTGGTTTACAAAGTATGCTCATTTTGTTCCTTTAGCCCATCCATTTATAGCTTCTAAGGTGGCTCAACTTTTCTTAAATCACCTTTACAAGTTATATGGATTTCCTAAAGACATAGTGATTGACAGAGACAAGGTGTTCACTAGCACATTTTAGCAAAAGTTGTTTAAATTAGTTGGGGTGAAGCTCAATATGAGTGCTGCTTATCACCCTCAATCTGATGGCCAAACAGAAAAGGTGAACATGTGTCTGGAAAATTATTTGAGGTGTGTGACTTTTCAAAAACCAATATTGTGGTGTAAATGGTTATATTTGGAAGAGTGGTGGTATAATATTAATTATCACACCAACTTAAAGACGACACCCTTTGAAGCTCTTTATAGTTTTCCTCCTTCCTATTCCTAGCTTGAATATCTCTATGGCATCTATAGAAGAGTTTTTGCAACAAAGATATAAGATCTTAAAGAGCAGTTGCACAAGGCACAGAACATATACAAACAACTAGCAGATGGGAAAAGAACTGAAAGTTCATTTGAGAATAATGATATGGTTTTTCTCAAACTTCATCCCTATTGACAAAACTTTATTGAAGAGTTTGAAGTTATCAGTTAAGTACTATGGTCCCTCTAGAGTTTTGTCTAAGGTTGGTCCCATTGCTTATAAGCTCTAGCTACCCACTAATTCTCAAATCCATCATGTTTTTCATGTGTCCTTACTTAAGAAATATGTGTGAAAAGGTATCACTCGTACTACATAACTGCCTGAGGTTTATAAAAATGGAGACTTCAATATTGAACCAGTGGCCATTTTGCAGCATAAAGACATTGCTAAAAGGAAGCAAAAGGTAGCTCAAGTATTGATATGGTGGGTCAACATGACAGAAGAATATGCAACTTAGGAAGATTTGAGTTTTATTAAAACTAGTTTCTTGCATTCTTCCCTGAGGACAAGGAAAATTCTAAAGGGGAGGGCAATGTCAATAGCTTATAAGGAGTAATGGGCCTACGACAAATGATTGATTCATTAACCTAAGTATCTAACTTAGGGGCAAGTTGACAACAGCAATTCATATAATAGAATGCACAGGTGGCAATTCAAATGCAATAGCAATGAAAGGGCAATTGGCAGAGAAGGAGGCGAATGTGGTTGTGGTCCCTCAAGAATAATTAGTTGTTACTTTGTCTTTTAGGCAAGTAGCTATTCTATTAGTAATTTGTCATTTAGTTTATTTGTCATTTTGTTACAGATGTAGTAGCTACTAATTTTGTTTGGAAAGCTAATGTTTGGCTATATATGATGCAAAGAGAATTGTAAACATTTTTATGCAATTATCAATGCAAACTTAATTATCTTTTCTTCTTCTTCTTCTTCTTCTAATTCTCTTTCAAATCTGTTACTTAACATTTCTAAATTCTAGCTTTATTGTTTATGAGTCAGGATCCTGACAATTTATGAGAAAATTTTGGGAACAAATTAAAAAAAGTAGGGCACGGTTGGAATTGCTAAGGACTAGAGGCGATGATGATTCTATTTATGAGTTTTTTCAGGAACAACAATTACTTTCTCAATATATGGACCAAGAAGAAGTTTACTAGAAGCAAAGGGTAGAGATTTCTTAGTTAGTTGAAGGGCATGCCAACACAAAATCTTTTCATGTCAATGCTTCTATCAGGTGTCCTGGGAATAAACTAGTAAAACTTTAAGATGATAGTGGTATTTTTGTTAGTGATCATGAGGGCCTATGTCAGGTGGCAAAGAGTTATTTCAAAAAATTTTTGAAACTAGTTTGCCAAGCTCTAGTTAGGTGGATTTCTTTTTGGATAAACAAATTTTGGCTTTTGATAATGAAAGATTGATTACTCTATTTACTTTAGAGGAATTCACCAAGGCTATAAAAGAAATACATCTTAATAAGTCATCAAGGGTAGACGGATTAATCTTTCTTTTTATCAATCATATTGGTACTTGCTGGGAGGTGAGATTTTTCATGCTGGTACTACTTAGTTACATGATAACAATTTTCCTATCTCTTTAAATAATACTATGATTGTGTTCATTCCTGAGTGTGATATTTTAGTCTTTATGAGAAATTTATACCCTACATCATTATGCAATGTTTTGTATAAGATTTTTGCAAAAGTCTTGGCTAATAGAGTTAAGGTTTTCCTCCCACATATTATTTCAAATTCTCAGTCAGCTTTTGCTTCTGGTCGATCAATCATAGATAACATCATGGTTGAAAGTGAAATTTTGCACTTTTTGAAAAGAAAAATAAGAGGCAGAGTGTTGGGAGAAAATCTGTAAGTGCACAGAGTTCACAAGTAATTAATTAAGTCAAAATTCAAACAATCAGAAAATAATTTAATTAATTTTCATTTAGTCAAATTATTCATAATTATCCAAATTATAGCTTTTAAGCAGACCTTAAGTGAGGTGTACATCAGTTGGGTCAGTTCGGTTCAATTTAGTCAATGAAACACCAAAACTAACCAAATTAATTTAACATAAGGGTGCCAATGAACAACACCAAATATAGATAAAAAAAAAATAAAATAAAATTGGGTTGAATCTATATAACAGTTTAGTTCAATTTCAGTATAGTAAATCAGTTTGGGCCTTCTTGTTGGGCCTTCTAATAATGCAGAACATTTTAAATAAGAAAATTAATTTTAAAATGAAAATACAAGTTTGTTTTTTCTTTTTTTACTTCCAAGTTCCATCATATTTGCATTAAAATCATTTAATTACACTACATCTAAAATAAACAATTGTAATTTGTATACAAATTACAGGCCATGGTTAGAGTTATGGTAATTACAATTTACAATTACAAAAAATTTCATACTTGTAAAAGCAGTACAAGAAATTATATCAACAATTGAAAATTTATCATTGATTCCCGAAGAATGCATAAATTCTAATCCCACAAAGCATATGCACCAGAAACCTATATACTATTCAAAAAAAGATTTAAGTATTAATCTTAGAATTCCAAATTACTTGGTGTCTGAAAATTTAAAAATGAAGGGGAGGGCTCAGGTTTTTTGAAATCATGTTACAATACTATCAACTTAATTGGTTGCAACATTAATAGTGCCCCCTAAAAATTAACTCAAGTATTATATTAACATGAAGGTAGAGGTCGAAGCATTATCATTGCCCAAACAATAAGGAAAAAAAAAATGAACAACACTAAAAGAGAACATGAAAAGAGGAGGCAATAATTTAGGACATAAGTTTTATTGCTATAATTAAATGCAGTCAAATTAAATCGCTGCAACTTAAATTGTGCCCTGCCACAATTTAATCCAACAAAAGCATTCAATTACAAAAACAAAATTTATGCAAAGCATCATCATTCATCATTGCCCCAAAAAAAATAAAATAAAAATAAAAATAAAAAAGCAAAGCAAACAGGATGGAAAAAAGAGAGAAACCAGTCAAAAAACATAAGAAAATAACAAGTCAAATAACATAAGAAAATCATAGAACAATGGCAACTACAAAAATAACAAGTAAAATAACAAAGAAAATAATGGCAAACGGCAACTCAAAATAACATGTGAAATTCGAGAAACCATAAGAAAGTAGTAGTAAAATAATAAAAATATCAAACAAGGTAGACCGGTGATTATAAATAACACTTTAAAAAAAAGTAAATTTGCATATCTGCGAGAATGCCACTGCATTCTTTATGACCAAACCCCAAAATCAACAATAAGAAAGCATGATCATTGAGTATTTATATAAGAAAGCATGATCATTGAGTATTTATATTCTAAAATGGTTGCATAAGTAATTTTGATGCTATTCCAGTATCATGGAATGAATCACATCAAAGCATACATGCAAACAAAAAAAAATAGTAATAGTTAAGACAAAAAAGAGAAACATAAGTTAAAAATAGAAGCAGCAATTATGATAAAACGAAGAGAACTTTCCAACTATTCAAAAGGTTAAGTGGTGAGATTTAGAGCAGGAGCTACATAAGCAAAAAACAACGGCTACAAACTACTACGTCAAAAGTCAATGACTCAATGTTAGCTGTTAAATATTAATAACTGGGCTTTAGACAAATGTGAAACCTGCACAAGGAAAATTAAAAAAAATTAAAATATCAATCTAATAATTTAGCACCATTGACAAATAGAATAGCAATTGTTCAAATAAAATAAAAAATAAAATGAAATCACTTTCCAAAATCAAATACAAATGTTTGAAATAAGCAGAAGTTGCATTAATAAAAAACATGACAACATCTACCCATCAGAAATTTTAAGAGTTAGATGCAAATAAAAAAGTTGCAATGCCCACATTTGGTAAATCAACACAAAGAAAAAAAAAGATTGCAGTTAAAAGAAATATTATTAAATTAAACACAGAAATCATACATTTAAATATTTATTTAAAATAACAAAATGTTTACCTTTTTCAAAGTTTTCAAGATTTTCAATTGCTTCTTCAATTATCATTGGCTTATTGGATGATCTAAGCCAATTAAGCCAATCTTAGGCACAAATTAGAGCTTCCATAGTTGCAAAAGTCAATGAACTCCTAAAATAGTCCACTACTCTTCCACCTATACTAAAAGCAATCTCTAAAGCAATGGTAGATATGGAATTGCCAAAACATCTCTAGCCAATTTTGAGAGTACAGGGAATCTATCTGAGTTCAACTTCCACCATTATAATAGATCATGATTCTCTTCATCCTCTATTATTGACTCACTTAGGTAAATATCAGGTTCACTCTGTTTACTCCCACCACAACCCATGTCAATTTTATGTTGCTTAACTATGGACTTTAAAATAGATAATGACTTTTTTGTTATAGTTTTAGAATCAGACTGGGTTTGCAAACTAGACAAAGTATTTTATGAAATAGTTTTAGAATGAGATAGGGGTTAGTAAATGCTCTTACACTCATTAAAGAGCATAAAGAGTTCATGTTTTGTGTTGGCATATAAGCTTCCACCCTTGTTAGGTCTATAAACTTGTTTCAAAGAATACTCCATGCACCCAAATTTTTCCCTAGGATCTATTACACTAGCAAAAAAGATAATCTTTTCATCTTATCAAGACCTCCTTTGTATTTATAAATTTAGCCTTCATATTTTCATCTGTCACATAACGTTCAAAATCATCATAATAGTGTGAGGCTTCTATAATAACCCACATCTACCCTAGAAGTTTTAGTGACAAATTATTTGAATTTTGACTTATTGTGACAAATTGTGTGACTATATGAAAATTCATGTGTGACGTGATTTATGAGTTTGGGGCATGTTAAATTAATTTTAATATGCCTAATATGAATTATTATTTTGAAATAAATGATTTGAAGAAAATGCATTAGCATGAAATAATTTATTTTTCATAAAATAAATTTTCATGTAAAAAGGCGATTTTTAAACATAAAATAATTTTATTAGTATTTTTAAAATATTTTTAAATAAATATTTTGGGAAAATTTTAATGAAAATAATAAGAAAAATATTTTATTTTTAATTACCCATAATCAGCCCCTAAATTAAATAAAAAGCCCAAATACCCAAAAGCTCACTACACTAAAACACTCTTAACCTAGCTCATTAAGGGCAAACATGGAAATTGCACCCCAAACCCTAATATATAATGAAAATTTAGGCCAGCACTCTCATTCCAGCAGCAATCACTCCATTTGTCTGTATCTTGGCCAAAAAATTCTCTCAAAATATTTCTCTCAACGGAAATTAAGAAAACACCTTTCAGTTTCGTGATTTCTTAATCGTAATCATAAGTTTTGCTTCTCTTTCAATGTTTAAACTGATTTCTATGAAATAAATTATGGGAAAATTATTTTGAACTGGTTGACTACTAATTTTTATAGATTTAATTCTATTTGGGTGAGTCTTTGGGAGAGAAAATCTAATTTCTATCGAAAACACAAATCTTTCCACAAGATTTCTCCAAAGGTGAACTTTATAACTTAAAATCACAATTTTTATGCATAAACATCACTAGAGGGGGGCGATTTATGAATTATTGTTTTCTAAACTGATTTTTGATTTTTTTGGATGAAAAATATTGGATTAAATTATATTTTTGCATATTTCTGCGATGACCAAAAAGTTTCAGAAAACAAAAGAATTTAAGGTTTTTGTGCTAGAACTTAGAAGTTGGAAAGTTCTATTATTATTTCAAATGGCTGCCAATTTGTATATGATTGGATTATAAACTGATATTTGTTCTATTTGGATGAGAAAGAATGATTTAAATCATGTGTTTGTATATTACTGTAATGAGCGGAAAGCGCGAAAACTCATGATTTTCACCCTAAGACTTGAAACTTGGAATTTTCTTGCATAATTACTATCTATGGCTACCAAATCATGTATGGACATGTTCTAAAATGATATTTTCTATGATTGAATGAAAAATAATAGTTTAAACAACTTGTTTACATATTTCTGAAATGACCGAAAATAAGAAAACTCATGGTTTTGTACTCTATAATTCAAAAGTTGAACTTTTATGTATGAACAACACCAAGTGTGGCCGATTTATATGAACTAAAATTCTTAAATGATTTTTGTTGCATTTACATGAAAAATCTTGGTTCAAACCATGTTTTTACATATTTCTGAAATAGATGGAAAGTGCGAAAAGAAAGAAAATTTAATTCTTCCTTTGGTGATGCATTCGGCCTACCTTAATATTCTTGTCTCAATGTTTATAATTTTTATGTGATGTGTTTTGATGATTATTGACATGTATTTATGTAAGAGAAATGATAAAATTTCATGTTAGTTGAAGGTATGACCTTAGATAAGCTTAAAGGCATTTTGGTATACTAAGGTATCTTAACCTTATTTTGTGATTAGAATGCAAATATGATTGAGAAATATGGAACTAGATATTATGATGACTTGATAATAAATGCATGATTTTGAGTTGATGAAGTGACATTTGTATAAAAAGGATCATAAGAGTTAAGCATGACACTTGAAAGGTTAATTGTTAAGTGACATGTATAGAAGTGTAAAGTGTACTAAGATGATTGTAAAAGTGAATGGATATTGAGAAAATAATATTGTGATGACCTTAGAAAGGTATTGATATGATTGTGATGTGTTTTCATGTGAGCCTATAAGGCCTAAGTATGCAAGACTTTTAAAGTCAATGTGTTATGTGCAAGTGACGAGTACACCTATATGTGAACTCTAAGTGTATGTGTATGCTATATGTACATGGGATAGTATGGGATAGGAGCATCATGAGTAAATAAATAATAAGTATTAAATTAAATATTATGTTAGAGTTTGAGGAGCTTTAGAAGTCTAAGGGCTACGTGAATTAGGAGCAAAGAAACCACAAGGTGAGTAAACATTATGTTTCAAATTACAAGTGCAATCTATTATGATATGTGTACCTTTGACATTCTTGAAACCCAAGTTCACTTCCATTTTTAAATTGACTATGTGATTTCTTGTTAAACTTGGGTTGCCAAAGGACATTTGGTCCAAAACCATTTTTAACTATCCAGTGATAATACCTTTATGATTGTTACCCCAATGTATATTCTTTCTGGAACTACATTATCATTGTATCTTTTGTTTAAAAGTTAAACCACTATTGTTATTGAGATACATGTTATTGTTACCTTATGTGATATTGTTAATTGTGATTAATTAGCTCTAGCTATGGTACCTTTTACCTTTTATGTAGAAATCCTCATACCGATATGAGTAATCATCAGCTATGTGCTTCTCATACCAATGCGAGTAATCATTGGCTATGTGCTCCTTGTACCGATGCAAGTAATCATCGACTATGTGCTTCTCATACCAATGTGAGTAATTATTAGCTATGTGTTCGAGTGATTATGGTAATAGCCTTCACTCTATGTGTTATATGTTCGAGTGATTATGGCAATAGCCTTCACTCTATGTGTTCGAGTGATTATGGCAGTAGCCTTCATTCTATGTGTTATAAGTGTGATTTCTGCAAACCTTTCTAAATTGCAAACTATGAATCATGAGTTATAAGTTATGAGCTATGAGTCCTTTCTAAGGGATATGTGTTATTGTACAATCCCTATTGTTTACTCATTAAGATCATATATCTCACCCTTTTTCCTCGTGTGATACCAGGTGAGCATTATAAGGAGGCAAGGTGATGGCTCAAGTATCCTACTTCGCTTGAGGAATTCCTTATCCAAGAAAATTAGTTTAATATGTCATGAAGAGTTATCCTCAGATGCTCCGGGAATATTTATTTTTGGATGTTTATTTTGAAATGTTATCCTTTGAGGTTTTAATTGAATTATAAATATTATTTTCTTATGGATTATGTTTAAAGTATATTTTAATTATGCTTCCGCAACTTAAGGTTTAAAAAAAAAAAGGTTTATTTAAGTTAATGTAAGAGGTTTTGGTATGATCCTAGGCAGTATTTGTATAAGTATAAGTGGGTTCTACGGACGTGGATGACCTTATGTCTCCCTATGTTCGAGGACCGTCATGTCTCCAAAGTTGGGATGTGACAGCTTCGCCCAAGCATCGGTATGATCTATTAAAGTAATCAAAATGCTCATTTGGGAAAGAACTCACAAGGAAGCCCTCAGTCTTATCTTTGATAGATTTGAAAATTATTTCTTAGAGTCGCTACTTAATTTATTTTTATTTGGGAAAATATAAGGGAAAAACCCATATGACTCCAATTATTACTTAAAGGAAAAATATCACCAGCCTCAAAACCAAAGAGGATTCAAGGACTAGGTTTTTAGTTTATTTTAACAAAATAAGTTTGGTCATTTAATATAAGAGTAACTTAAAATATATTTCATAAACAATTTAATATGTGTGATCATTCAACTCATCCATTCAATAATAAAGTAAATACACTATTAAGGTTCGAAATAAAAAGAAAGTTAATATTACAATAAAATACAAAATGTAGGGAATACCTCCTTGAACCCTTATGAGTTCTAGGAAAGGTGCACATTCTCAAACTAAGCCTAATAATAAAGTAAAAGAAAATAAAATAAAAGCAAGTGAAGAAGGTGATAGGGGTGAGAGTTAGTTAGTTTTAATTGGATTTGATGCTTAAACGAAGCATGCTTGCATATCCCTTTGAATGGAAATCAGAACCCACTTAGTTCCCCTTCTTACAAATGGGTTATTCAGCCTAGCCATTTTATCATATTTTGATTGATTAATTAAAAGAGGGTTGAGTTGATTGATTTAACCAATTGATTACCAAGTGAAGTTAACTAAGTCAGATTTTAATTAACTACCTTAGTGAATCAAGAATTAGGCAAGGAGCCTTAGAACACAAATCACAATTAGGGAAACAATAAATAAAATAAAGAAAAGGAAAAGAAATTTACCTTAGACAGTAGACAACGAATAACCTCAGAAGGTGGGTGATGACTAGTGCGATAGCTTACCTCAGATGGTGGGCGGGGGCTAACTTCGAGTGGTGGATACAAGCCTTGGGCAATAGACTTACCTATGATAGGTGGGCGAAAAGCCTTTGACTTATTAGGTATGAATCAAGGAGAAACCCCCCAGCTTGCTTTGTGAAGCAAGGAGCAAATGCAAAGCAAAAGAAAAGAAAAGCTTTAGAGCTAGAGTGATTTGCTTAATGCAAAGGCTTTCAAGCTCCCAAAGTTGATACTTTGAAGTGTAGAGAGGTCTTCTATACATAAGGGAATTCTAGAATGTAAAATGCATGAACTTTTGATGTGGGATCATGCAAAAAGTAGGGAAAATAGCATAAGCTACCATACAGCTAGTTTTGTTTCGCCTATTTTTCGCTCATTCTTGCTCGTTTCTGATCCATTTTTCATTATTCCAGTTAGTTTATTCACTACTCAGTCCTAGATGATTTGAAGGGGTTTAAATGTCAAAAGGATATGTTTTAGTTTTCCTAGTTTTCTCATTTTGAGAGTTTTATGCTTCTAGAAGTTTATTTATGGAACCTAGTTGCTTCTAAGGTTTAAATACATACTACAGGGTGCAAAATTAAGGTTTCATAGCTACCCCCTCATCAAAATTGTCTTAACTAAAAGATGATTATGATGATAGTGAATCCGAAGATGAGGGATAATAGAAGGAACCAAATTAATTTCTAAGTTAGAATTTAGACATTTGGGTGAAATGTATGGTTGAATTTTAAGGAAGATGCCTCCTGTATATTTGGGAGATATGGTGGCTAGTAGAATTTGGTAGCTGTCCTTTTTGGTAAGAGCTAAAAATAATATTCTTATCTAATAGGAATGATGATCCCATCTAATAAGAAAGAAAATGACCTTGTTTGGTAGGAATCGAAAAAGTGGTGATCCTGCCTATTTAGAATGATGATGATCTTGTCTAGTAGGAAAGAAGGTGATCCTGTCTAGTAGGAATCGACAAAGTGGTGATCCTGTCTAGTAGGAATGATGATCCTATCTAGTAAAAAAGAAGGTGACCTTATCTGGTAGGAATCGATAAAGTGGTAATCATGTCTAGTAGGAATGATGATGATCCTGTCTGGTAGGAAAGAAGGCAACCCTGTCTGGTAGTAAAGAAGGTGACCCTGTCTAGTAAGAATCAACAAAGTGGTAATCCTATCAGGTAGGAATGATGATCCTATTCAGTAGAAAAGAAGGCAACCCTGTTTAGTAGGAATTGACAAAGTGTGATCTTGTCTTATAAGAATGTTGATCCTGTCTAGTAGGAAAAAAAGCGATCCTTATGGTAGGTGAAGGAATAGTGGAACCAAACACAATGAAAGCAAGATGATGGGGTGAAATTTCAAACATTTTAAAATTTGACTTCACCAATTAATCCAAGCATTCATTTAAGCAATCAATTAATTTGTCTGTAAAACACATATGTATAGAAAGAAGAAGGAAGATTAATCATATTACTTTTTGAAGGTTCCTTCTTTCTTTAACAAGGAGCTTTCCATGTGTGAAGCCTCTAGATCATCCATAGCTAGCTCACCTTTAAGTTTCCCTTTAGTTTCTTTCCCGCAACCAAATTTGATTCAAGATTTTCCCTCAAAAACCTTTAGGAAGTTAAGGTTTCTCTTTGATTTGTTTTATACTAAACTCATTTTCAATTTGCAAGTATTTGTTCTTTCACAAAGAAAAGAATTGAAGATTAAAAGAAAAATTGAAGACACTCTTTCTTCATTTTTCTGTCTCTCTCTCAACTTCTCTCTCTTAAAGCTTCAAAGAAGAAAAATGATGTTCACTTCTTATGAACAAATGAACATAATGTCTTTTATGTACACCTTTCTCAAGACTTAACTCTTAAGTCATTATAAAGACTATAATACCATTTTAGCTCATCATTTGGTGAAGGGGCAAAGGTGGACTTTGCTTGTTCAAATGGTGAAATGACTATTTTATCCTTTAGGGGTAAAATTAATAATTCCATTAGCTAAAAGATATAATTACAACCTTAGTGAAAAATTCTCTAACTCCTAAACTCATCACATGAGCTTATGAATAGTGAATTTTCTCTAACCCCTAAATTGCATCCTTTCCATATCACATATGGGCTTCGGCCACATCTCATATGTTTAGATTTTTCATTAAGCTTAAAATTAAGTCTTTGATTTAGTCGAAATCATATTTAATTTAATCTTTCTCATTTGCATCACATACAAATTAAGATTTAATTGAATCGAAACATTTTTAGAATTAATATTAGGACATGCTAGGGTCCTTATAAATTTAATTACATGTTTAATCATTTTACCACTAATCAATTAATTAAATACTTTAATTAATTATTATAGTAAACCTTTTACACTTGAAAGGTGATCACTATTAGGTGTGTGACTTTCTAGGTTCTTGTCTAATTAGCAATGGGAATGAGAAAACATTTTTCTCTACTAATGTGAAATCCCACTTCACACTTAGTCCTATAAGTCGTGAGTGATAGCTAGCATTCCATATCATAACTACCTAATTAGAAATGAATGTTTATTGTTGATAAATTCAAACATTACATAGACCATTGATCTTAAATTATCATGCATTAAAATCCCTTCATTTAAAGATCCCAATCTCGGCTAGGGTAATGGCTTATGTCAAACTCTAATGTGCCTCAATTCTATGTCCTTATCTCGGTTCTAATTCTTGATAAGATTAGATTCCTACTAGAAACTCTTTCTGGTGAATTCATCTATCCTGGCCAGGAGTTTTAGTTATCAAGAATAACCAGATAATATAATATATTAACATTGTTTACTCAAGGTAAAAAAATTTATCTTGATGATCACTTACCTCCATACATAACAAATTAAAACTATCACACTAGTATGTCTATGTAAGCAGTAATAAATCCTAACCACCTATGTATGAAATATAGTATCCCTCAAGTCAAAAGACTATATATACTATTACAACCTAGATGATGAATAATTGATAAGTAGGAAAATCCCATATTATTATCATCTAACATCATAGTTTGACTATTCATCCTATGAATATCCACGTGTTTCTATCAATATCACACGTTAAGCAGTATGATACTCACTATCTTTATAATTATCTACATCATATACTGATTACAGAAAACAAACAGAGGTGATGGTTAATGCATGCTGAACACACCCACCAGGTTATAAAATAAACTCGACATCTATTCTACCCTAGCTAAAGGCAAGTGCACCTATAATTCAAGTAGCATAGCAATAACGAGGTGATCCCATAAGGACACTATAAAAGTACTAACTTCAACTATTATCTATCGATCAATATCTCAAAATAATTAAAGTAAACTAAATTAAAATAAAAGAAACTAAAGATAATAATGAGATAATTGATAGATATAAACAAGGATCAGGTTATCTAGATGTGAATCCTCCTAGCTCGCTTGCATTCCATGAATAATGGAATTAATTGCATCAAACAGTGAATTGAATTAGCATTCTGCTAATTTAGATTAAAACCTCTCTCAAGTGATTTAATCCCTAATCCCCAGGTAGAGTGTAAGGAATCTCTTCTCAATGCACAACTAAATAGGTCATGCATTAAGAACAAGGAACAAATTTCCAAAGGATCTTGTAGGCCTATCTCTAGTGCCTAATCAACCTCAAATTAACATGAATGATCAATTCATATCAAGCTTTCTTAAGTCAATAATATGAAAACAATATCTAATTAATAAGCTAGCTTTTGCTAATTAGAATAATAAGATTAATCATGAAAATAAAACAATCAAAGATGAATTCATTAAAACTAAAATCATTCAATCCATATAATTAAAACTAGGGTTCATCAAATCTAAATAAAAAGCAATTAGTTCATGCTAGAAACTGAAAACAACAAAGAAAGATAAAGATTATGAAAATCCAAACAATTCATGAAAAGCTTGAGGAAATCTTGATTTCAATCCTTGATTAATGCTTCAATCTAGTGGATATTTCTTAAAAATAGCTACAAATCTTCTTTGGAATGAAAATATATGATTTACACGAGCCAAGGAACCATATGGAACCTCCCTCCTCGGCTCTCTCAATGATAAAATTTGGGCCTCCTAATTTCTGTTCAATAATTAGCTTAACTATCTTTCGCAATCTACATGCATAGGTGGTCACACGGCCATGTGATGACCTGTGTGATAAGCCCCAAAGTATTCTCGACAAATTTTAATGAGAATTTCAAAAACAATAACCATATAGCTAGAGACACGACCGTGTGGTGGCCTGTGTGACCTGAAAATGATCAAATTAGGCTTTATGGTCCATATGACTTTTGTAGCTCTTTCTCTTAATTTTCCAACTACACCTAAATTTCCTTAATTGGATATTTATAGCTCAAATTATGCTCAAAATACTCTAAGGTGTCCAAAGCTAGCAAAAGACCAACTTTGCCTATATATTCCACGTGGCCAACACCATGCGCGTGTCCTTTGGCATGGCTGAAGCATATCCTTCACCTAAAGTGCACCATTTTTTTTTTTTTTTTTGCCTTAGCTCTATCATTCCAAACTAAATTGATTCGTGGCTTCTAAAATATAGAAATCCTTAAAAGAACTCTAAAATAACACTAAACAAACAAATCAAACTCAATTTAGATATAAAACATAGTAAGATTAGGGGATAAAACATAGACAAATATGCACTTATCAAATTCCCCCACAATTGAGAATTTGCTTATCCTTAAGCAAATTAAATCATAACAATAGTAAGAAATAAAACCTACTCTCTCTAGTCAAAGAAAATTAAACAATTTACAACAACTTATTATTAGCAAGGCTTGAAATCCTCAACCAATTGCCAATTTTCAAATATGATATTCAAATTAGGAAATCTCAAAAACCTAAAACCTAAATTTAAAAGTTACAAGTTTGAGCAAACAATTCCACATAGACAAAAGTTCAAGAAAATTATATTTATAAAGATTTTTCTTTTAGGTGCTTGACCATTCCCTTGACTTTTCATTCACTTTTATAATTTGATAATACATTTCATTTTCGTGTTTTCTTTTCAATTACTTAAGGAGCCTGATTTGTTTGAATTATCATACTAGCCTTTTTACGTGAATACAAACACTTGTGGTGTTGGCCTCCGGTTACTCAGCTAGAATCACACATTCAAATGGCTACTAGCGCTATTCATAATCTCAACTCCTTTTGTTTAAAAGAGTCAAGAACAACTGAATATGCAAACATTTTCAAAGCTCTTTTTCATAATCTTTTGTTTTATATGCTTTTTTTTTCAAGAAAAACAGTCAAGCTACCTAAGGTATTAAGCATTTCTACTAAACTAGAACAAAAGTAATAGTGGAATAAAATAGGCTCAAAAAGTGTAACTAAAGTTTCAAATTTTAGGCATGTAAAAATTTGCCAAAAAAAAAATAGATTCCTTAATCATGACCACCATATTCAATCCTTAGCACATAATCAATTCAATCAAGCCACACTTCAACAAGTCATTGTCATAGCAAAATTAGACCAATTTATCACTAGAGAGAGATAATTTCAAATCAAAATATTAGCACAACTTAATTCACTTAAACATAAGATTCAAAAAACCTCTCCCCCACACTTAAGTAACACATTGTCCCCAATTTGTTATAAACAATGAAAAATAGAAAATTGAAGAGGACTTCCTTTAGGCATTCCATGAATCAATTCTAGGATTTCTGCTCAATTTCTTGCTTCTATGATCAATCAGCTCTACCTATAGAGATAGTACTTGAAACCAATCACGTGAGATCCATTATTAAAAACAAAGATAAAACAAAACATATTGAATGAAAGAAAAACACCAAAAAAAAATGAAAACTTGAAAAATAATGGGTTGCCTCCCATTTACCTCTTCTTTAACATCGTATTAGCTAGATGTTATTGTTATCCATCTCCATTCAAAGCAATAGAGGCTTCATTATGTTGCTTTCCTCCATAAAGTAAGATAAAAATTATGTAAAGCTTTTAACCTTTACATAATTTGTTGGTTGCAAATCTCAAATGAAAGGCACTCCCTTTACTTCTTGCAACCATCAACTTTTCCATTTTAGGTTTATTTTTAAACACTTCCACCTATGGATTTGACATAGGAATCTCAAAATCAAAATCCAATAAAATTTGTACATGATCCACTCCATCCTCCTTTTGCAAATATGAGATGCTCCACCCAAATTCGCTCAGCCTTCGCTTTAAAATCTCCATAAAATTGATCTCTCCCCCCAAAGAAAATTTTCCAGACACAAATACTAGCCTTGTATTTGAATCTTTAACAACTAAACAATGAAGGAGGGGAGGTAATGGAGTAAGGTTATTTATGGGTTGGCTTTTAAAGTATGGAATTTGGGATTCATGGGGAGTGAATATTAGAATCAAGAATGGATTATTTTCATGGGATACCACTAATTGCTTAGGTTGATCCATTTCTCCATCTTCTATTAATTGCTCACCTAAATAATTTGCTTCACCAAATTCTTCATTCAAATCTTCCTTACTATTCTCATCTTCTGATTGTTTGTCATCCACCAATATGGCGTAATTGCTTGAGATTGGTTAGAACAATTCAAGTAAAGGTAATTATCAAGGTAAGGACAGAAGTCAGGCTCACAGTTGAGGTTTTCCCATTCAGCTTCCAAGACATCATGTCTTTCATTAAACTCCTCAACCACATTCTTTGTAGAATTGATGAACCTTTCTAATGCAAGTTTAAGGGATGACTTCTCTTCTCATGACTACCTATGCTCTTATGGTGCATCCGATCCATATTCTTCTTAGAAATTAGGTTGATAAGGGTATTCATAATTGAAAAACTAATTTCCTTGGTATCCCCATATTAGGCTTGAGTGAGGATTCCAACTTTGGTAAGTGTTATAATCCATGAAGAAAAACCTAAGAACACAAACAAGCTAAAAGAAATTTAAGAAAATAAATAAATAAAAACTAGATTAATAATCTCTATTGTGTTGCTTGTATTGAAAACCGTTATCCGCAGAAACGGCGCTAAAAACTTGATGCCTGTTGAACACACCCACCAGGTTGTAAAATAAACTTGACTTCTATTCTACCCTAGTTAAAGGCAAGTGCACCTATCATCCAAGTAGTATAGCAGTAATGAGGTCGATCCCACAAGGACACTATACAAGTACTAGCTCAAACTTCAACTATTGTCTAGCGATCAATATCTCAAAATAATTAAAGTAAACTAAATTAAAATAAAAGGAAGTAAAGATAACAGTGAGATAATGGATAGATATAAACAAGGATCAAGTTATCTAGATGTGAATCCCCTAGCTCTCTTGCATTCCATGCATAATGAAATCAATTACATCAAATAATGAATTGAATTGGCATTCCACTAATTTAGATTAAAACCTCTCTCGAGTGATTTAATCCCTAATCCCTAGATAGAGTGTAAAAAATCTCTTCTTAATAGACAACTAAATAGGTCATGCATTAAGAACAAGGAACAAAATACCAAAGGATCCTATAGGCCTATCTCTAATGCCCTAGTTAACCCTCAATTAACATGAGTGATCAATTCATATCAAGCTTTCTCATGTCAATAATATGAAAATAATATCTAATTAACAAGCTAGCTTTTAGTAATTAGAATAATAAGATTAATCATAAAAATAAAATAGTCAAGGATGAATTCATTGAAACTAAAATTTTAATCCATATAGTTGAAACTAGGTTTCATTAAATCTAAACAAAAAGCAATTAGTTCATGCTGTAAACTAAAAACAACAAAGAAATATAGAGATTAAGAAAACCTAAATAGTTCATGACAAAGCTTGAGCAAATCTTGATTTTAATCCTTTATTAATGCTTTAGATCTAGTGGATCTTCCTTGAAAATAGCTACAAATCCTCTCTAGAATGAAAATATATAATTTACATGAGCCAAGGAACCATACAGCACCTTTCCCCATGGCTCTCTCATTGATAGAATTTGGGCCCCCTAATTTCTATCTAAAAATTAGCTTAAATATCCTACCCATACTGCACACATGGATGGTCACACAGCCATGTGATGAGCAGTGTGATAAGGCCCAAAGTATTCTGGACAAATTTTAATGAGAATTTCAATAATAATAACTATACAGCCAGAGACATGACATTGTGGTGGCCCGCATGACCTAAAAATGATTGAATTAGGATTTATGGTCCCTATGCCTTTTATAGCTCTTTCTCTTAGCTTTCCACTGACACCTAAATTGTCTCAATTAGACATTTATAGCTCAAGTTATGCTCAAAATACTCTAAGGTGTCCAAAGCTATCAAAATACCAACTTTGCCTATATATTCCACATGGCCAACACCACGCGCATCTCCTTGGGCATGGCTTAAGCATAGGTCTTCAATCCTTCACCCAAAGCACACCATGTTTTATGCCTTAGCTCAGTCATTCCAAACTAAATTGATTTGTGGCTTCTAAAATATAGAAATCCCTAAAAGAACTCTGAAATAACACTTAATGAGCAAATCAAACTCAATTCAAATATAAAACACAGTAAGATTAGGGGATAAAACATAGACAAATATACACTTATTAATGGTCTTCCAGAATTAATGATGCCCAATCATTAATCTTATGATCATGATTATATTTAAAATATTTGTACAAGAGCGATTTGTCTCTCATATTCTGAACACTTGAGAATAGATCATTTTACAAATACTTAAGGACTATATTCAATAATATGAAACCCTTTTCACTTTATGAATATATTTATTGTGCCATTGGAAATTATTATCTACTATTACATAACTATTATATAGCTCCTATGGCACATACTACTATTAATCTCCCACTTGCATTAGAACCATTCTTCTTAGTATTAGAAACTCATCTTCTTAAGATGAAGTTTAACTGTTACTAACTTTTGACTTTAGTTATTGGATTAACCGAGTTAATGGTTAACACTATTTTTTACAAGGTTAGAATGCCCTATTCCAATAATTGATTTGATAATATCTTAATCACTTTCTAAATATTTTGGATTTCAGTGTGAGACTTAAGTTCCCTTACTATAAGCTAAGGCTCCATTATTATCACAGTAGAGAGATACTCATGATATGGTAGAGAAACTCTAAAATGGTTCATAACTACTGAATCCAAAACATCTTTTTATTTGCAACATTCCATGTAGCAAATTAGGTTATATAATGAAGTTTGTAATCAACAATTTGCTTAGAACTTTTCTACCAAATTATTTCTTCATCATAGATAACAACAATCCCAATGATAGACTCTCTATCATTTATATAGTAACATTCTTCATTTATCAAAATTAAATCTTAAATACTTCTCAAGTATTTTGAATACTTTTGATTATATTTCCAATAATTTAATTCTATATAGGATTAGAATATGTTAGTCATACTAACAACATTCTCGATGTCCAGACCATTATACAACTTTTGTATAATTAGGTTTTCTATAGCCATACTATAAGGAATCCATGCCATACTTTCTTTGGGTATCTAAGGAATCAACTCTCAAAAAGTGGATATTGAAATCACAGGAAATACAACTTTTGGAATTAGCATATTGAACTTTTCAACATCTTTTCCCAAATATTGATTTTTAAAAATATTTAACATTCTCTTCAATCTATCTTTATAGATATGACTTATCAAGAATGTAAAATATTAATCTCAAGTCTAAATGAAGAAAATAATGGTAAAACTATCCTACAAATACAAATATATTATTACTTTTACAAACCAATGTGTTATCCATATACAAATCTTGAAAGTGAGGAAACTCCCACTATCCTTTTATACATTAAGAGCTAATCTTGTAATGATACAACTCATTAAGTTTGTGCATGCTTTGGAATTTTCTTAAGACCCTAAGCCTTTAGATTTATTCCATGATAATGTTTTCTTTTCTAGAGAAAGAAAAAATAGTAATGACATTTATATGTCAAACTCATAATCATCATCCATTATATTGTATATAGCTATAATAGAATTATCTCATAATTTTCTTCATCATTAACGTATAACTTTTGTGCATTCATATAAAGGAAATTATATTTTTCTTAAGATTAGCTATTTTATTATCTCATGATTCATTTCATAATGAATATACAATCCTTGTGTATTCATATAAAGGTGTCACATCCTAACTTTAGAGATATGACGATCCTAGAACACGGGGAGACATAAGGTCACCCACACCCGTAGAACCCATTGACGCATATACAAATCATGCCTAAGATTGTACCAAACCTCATACAATAATTCATTTAAAATATTTATTTGAGAACCTTTAATTGTAGAAGACAGTCATTAGACACTTCACATATAATCCGTAAGGAAAATAATATTCATAATTCACTTATAAACCTTAATGAACAACATTTTCCTGAAGCACCTAATGACAACACTTCATAGCATGGTATTATTAATAACTTTGGCAAGGAGTCCCCAAGTGAATTAGAATACTTGAGCCATCACTTTGCCTTTTCACATTTGCTCACCTAGAACTACACAAGGAAAAGGGGCGAGATAGATGATCTCAATGAGTAAACAATATAGCACATACATTAGCACATCTTCCTTTGAGAAGGAAACACATAGCACATGATTTATAATTCATGAATCAAGTTGCAATTTAGCAAGGTTGCAAAAAATCACACATATAACACATAGTGAGTAAAGGCTATTGTTCTATCACTCAAACACACAAAGGAGAGGTGGCCTCATACCAAATTCCAACTCCTATCACATAGAAAGCGTGAAGCTAATCAGGCCCCACGGCTAGAATCGCCCTTTTCTAGCTGAGGTTGATACACTATCCCTATCCATTGGGTTAAAACTATGTACATAGGTTCCAATGATTACCCACATCAGCACGAGGATTCTGTATACAGGGTTAAGGTACCATAGCTAGAGCTACTGGTATTTATATATAACAATAACATTTAAGGCAATAATAACTTGTATCACAATAATAATGGCAATTTAACTTTTGAACAAAAGATACAAAGATATTATATTTCCAGAAAGAATATGAGTTAAGGCAATAATCATAAGGAATTATCATTGGATAAACGAAAATGGTTTTTGGACCAATTGTCCTTTAGCAACCTAAGCTTTACAAAGAAATCACTTAATCATATTTTAGGATAGAAGAACTTGGGTTTCAAATATCACAAAGGCTCACATAAAAAGATATCACATGCTTGTAACATAACATAATGTTAGTCACACTTGTAGAATGAATAAAATGTTTACTCACACTTGTTGCATGAATACAACGTTTACTCACCTTGTGGTTCCTTTGCTCCTAATATACGTAGCCCTTTTGAACTTCTAAAGCTCCTCAAACTCTAACATAATATTTAATTTAATACTTAGTATTTATTTAATCATGATGCTCCTATCCCATAACTACCCCATGCAATTATAGCATTCACATACACTTAGGGTTGCACATATCAATGTACTCATCTCTTGCATATAACATATTGACTTTAAAAGTCTTGCACACTTAGCCTTGATAGGGTTACATGAAAATACATTGCAATTATGTCAATACCTTTCTAAGGTCATTATAATATCATTATCTTAATAGTAATTCACTTTAACAATCAACTTATTACACTTAACACTTCTATTCATGTTAACTAATCACTTAACCTTTCAAGTGTCATGCTTAACTTTTATGATCCATTCATTCAATGAATCACCTCATCAACTCAAGACCATTTATTCATCATCAAGTCATCATAACATCAAGTTCCATATTTCCCAATCACATTCATATTCTAATCACAATATAAGATTAAGACATCTTAAGTATACCAAAGTGCTTTTAAGCTTATCTATGGTCATTCCTTCAACAAACATGCAATTTTATCATTTATTATACATACATAAATGTCAATAATCATCAAAATACATTGTATAAAAATTATAGACATTGGGATAAAAATCCTATAGTAGGCCGAATGCATCATCAAAGGGAAAACTGAATTTTTCTTACTTTTCACACTTTCTGTCTATTCTAGTAATATGTAAAAATATGGTTTAAACCAAGATTTTTCATGTAAATATAACAAAAATTATTTTAGATTCAATTCACATAAATTGGCCACATATGGTATCTCTCATACATGAAAATTCAATTTTTGGGTTCAAAGGGTACAAAACCATGAGTTTTCTTGTTTTCAATATTTTCCGATCATTATAGTAATATGTAGGTAGGTGATTTAAACCATTATTTTTCATTCAATCATAGTAAATATCAGTTTAGAACATCTTCATGCATGATTTGGCGGCCATAGGTAAGATTTATATAAAAAAATTCCAAGTTTTAAGACTTTGGTGAAAATCATGAGTTTTCGCGCTTTCTGTTCATTACAGTAATATGCAAACACATAATTTAAATCATTATTTTTTATTCAAACAAAATAAATATCATATTAGAATCCATTGATACACAAATCAGCAACCATATGTTAAATTAATAATAGAATTTCCTAACTTCTAAGTTCTAGCACAAAAACCTTGAATTCCTTTATTTTTCGAAACTTTTCGGTCATTATAGAAATATGCAAAAATATAATTTAATCCAATATTTTTCATCAAAACAAATCAAAAATCAGTTTAGAAATCAATAATGCACAAATTGCCCCCCTTTAGTGATGTTTATGCATGAAAATTGTGATTTTAAGTTATAGGATTCACCTTTGGAGAAATCTCGCAGAAAGATTTGTGTTTTCGATAGAGAATAAATTTTCTCTTTCAAAAACTCACCCAAACAGAATTAAATCTGTAAAAAAATTAGTAAACAACTAGTTCAAAATAATTTTTTCATAATTTATTTCATAGAAATCAGTTAAGGAATTGAAAGAGAAGAAAAACTTACGATTACAGTCAAGAAATCGCGAAACTGAAAGGTGTTTTCTTAATTTTGATAGAGAGAAATATTTTGAGAGAATTTTTCTGTTAAGATACAGAAAATTAGAGTGATGGCTACTGGGCATTAGGGCTGGCCAAATTTTACATTATTATATGTAGGGTTTTGGACAATTTCCACTAATAACCTTAATGAGCTAGGTTATGAGGGTTTTAGCATACTATGATTTTTATTTAAATTTAGGATTGATTATAATTAATAAAAATAAAAATATTTTTTTTATTATTTTTATTAAAATTTTTCCCAAAATATTTATTTAAAAATTATCTTAAAATACTCATAAAATTGTTTTATGCTTAAAAATTACCTTTATGCATGAAAATTCATTTTATTTAAAATAATTTATTTTATGCAAATACACTTCATGTAAATCATTTATTTCACAATAACAACTCATATTATGCATACTAAAATTAATTTAATATGTCACATGCTCATCAACATATAGAATACTAATTCTTACAAAAGCACACGCTTAACCTTAATATTTTAAGGTTGTTACAAAAGGAAATCATATCTTGTAGTAGATATTCTACTAAACCTTTTAGCAGATTATAAGGATAAAACATTTAGTTAGTTTTAGACTTTTCACAGGGTTGATGATATTGACTTTGATCATTTTGTTGAATATTATTGAATGACTTTCACCCAATTGTTCTATCTTTCTCAACATGTCACTTTTTTGAATAAACACTTTATCAAGAAATAACATCTTTGTTAACAACTCTTTGTTATGAAAAGGATAGAAATACTATCCTAAACCACTTTCATGATATCCAACAAATCTTATCCTAATTAGAATTATCTTCTAACTGTCTAACTTTAGCTTATCAAATAAGCTAGATATCTCAAATCTTATTATGAGTAAGAATTTTGATATATATTCATATCATATCATATATGAGTTAGGATTAGATAGACTTTGGAGAAAATTCTATTTAACAATATTATGGTATT
Source organism: Reutealis trisperma (assembly GCA_947687605.1). Classification (NCBI taxonomy): domain Eukaryota; kingdom Viridiplantae; phylum Streptophyta; class Magnoliopsida; order Malpighiales; family Euphorbiaceae; genus Reutealis; species Reutealis trisperma. The sequence continues at coordinate 538,747 of CANTUT010000177.1, read as the reverse complement.
AATTGTAAATTTCTATAAGGAAATAAACAAAAACTTTTATAGTTCATCTTCTATTACATCATATCATATATGTTGTAATTTATTCTTTTGAGTATACCATCACGTATTGTTTTCTCAAAAAGAATTATGATTATATGCCAATTTTACATTTAGGAAATTTCTCAAAAATTGGTAATTGAGTTTTACTCACTTCAATCAAATCAAAAGGCTATGATACTCTTTCCCTTTTATATGAAATATCCTTAATATTTATTTTTCCTTTTCATCTTGAATTTCTTAAATATTTCAAAGAATTCAAATGAACAATTCATTTTATTTACCTTTTTCTGAAAGCATCAATATTATATAATTAGGTATATGCAACGAATTAGGAAAAAATCTCACTAACCATTTCACAAATAGTATTGATGCATCTGTGTACATAAATTCTAAAACTTTTTCGATTTATATCTTTTGTCTAATAAAAGGTGATGTAGTTTTTTTTGCATCAGATACTAGACTTCTAAGTTGAAACAAGTTTACACCCTTACGGGTAGTGACACATATTTTCCAACTAAGTTGTCTTATCATCAGTTAAACAAACTAATCTAAGAAATCATAGTGGTTTTAGATTGGAGTTCTTTAAGACATTATCATAAAAGCACTTAGAGTTGTTTTGTTATTATTAACTTAATAATAATATATCAAACATATAATTCATACTCTGAAGTTTATTACCATAATAAACCATGTAAACATTTTTCTCATAACAGAATTCACAATTCCTTAAAGTTACAGAATAATGTAGCTTAAGTATAAGATATATACATGATTTACAAAACAAGATTTCTAAAACCATCATGAAGTATCCTAAAAGCTCTTTGGAAACAACACTTTTCCCCTTAGATCTTTTAAAATCACTTCATCTAATCTCTATGCTTCCGTTGCTTACTCTAATCATGCATAAGGCATATATCATGAATCCTATCAATAGATGAACTATAGGAATTATTGGAATATAGTAACAAGAAATAGATTTACCTTCACAAGGTTTATCCTACTCTTTGTCCTTTAGTATTCTCAATACTTGGAGTAATTACTTTTCCAATATCCATAATATTGACAATAGAAACATTTTCCTTTGTCAACAGTAGTATTATCCATAGACTTGCTCTTTGCAATTTCCCTTTTAGGATTTATAATGGAAACTTTTTCTATTACTTTAAAGTGCATTTTCCACCTAATAGAAATTTAAAATGAATTTGAAGAATTAAACTATTTGAAAATTATTATTCATCAAAATATATAGAGTTTCTTATTGTTCAATGAATTTAATCATCATATGAAAATAATTCCAAATTTAGTTTAATTAAAACTTAATAAGAAATAAAAGAGATTTCTCACAATTCAAATTCTTTCATAAAGAATACTAGATAAAAAAAAATAGAAGAGTAAGAAATTAGAGATGAAACATTTTCTTCTTTGATTTCCTTTCTCTAATTTCTTACTCTAGTTGAATAGTAAGAATGAGAACAAAATGAAAAATATGGAAAAGAAAAAGAAAAATAAAGTTATGAAGATCAAGAAGAAACACTTTCTTCTTTTCTTCCTTTATAATTTCTTTTCCTTTCCTTTTTCTTTCTTTTCTTTCTTTTCTTTATAATTTTCTTCATATTCAAACAAAATAGTTGCCTCAATATATCATATTGATCAGTATATCTATGTTCATCATATAACTCTTGTAGATGTTGCATAATTACTTGGAGTCTTGTCATGCTCCTATGCTTTTTTTTTTTTTTTTTGCAACCATTGACTTATAAAACAATCATATAACATCAAACTCATCTAATATTTTATTTTCATTGCACTTAGAATGACATGTTCCTTTAGAGTAATCTTTCTCTAAAAGACCAAGAACAAATCAAATCGAATACATACATTATGTACATACATTATGTACTTGAATGCAAGGACCATTTTAAGGTTTTCAAACCAGTCCATAGATTTAGGCACTATGAATCTAAAAAAATTATATATATTTGCAAGTGGATTTTTCAATTTCATATTATCAAAATGCAAAAAAATTACAAGATTAATAACTTATATAATTATGTAGCTACCATAGTGATTTGGTCTTTAATCAAAACGGTAATCCCACTAATTTGGCGAATCCTATACTTCCAAATAGGAAATGAAAATCCTATTAGGGTGAATTTCTAATAGGTGATTGAATTCTTATTAGATTATCACAAATTCCTCAGATACACATTGTCGATATTGGAATTTTTACATCTAACAAGTGAATAATACTTGTTCAACACAACTCTCTGTTAGTTTCAATCAATTTGGTTCCTTACATTTCCAACCTCAGATACACATTGTTGTTATTGGCTTTTTACACTAGTCAAGTGAAACTAATCAAACCAATAAGCATAATGATTTGACCATCATATATCTCAAATACTCATTATCGTTATTGACATACAATGTATCCTATACTCGTAACATCACATGCTTGACAATAACTTTAAAAAAACATTCAAACCCAATATATAATCCCTATGTATCCATAACATATGACATAAGTGTTTGAATTTTCTTAAATTACTGCTCCAATGGAGAACCATGATTCAATATTTCCTTTAAAAGATTTTCAAGCATTATTGATTAGTCTCACTTTGCACATTATCCATTTTAAACATACATCACATGCATTCATATATATCGTATATATATTTTATAAAATGGACAACATACACAAAGGTATGATAATGGATTCTATGGATCCACTTCTTAGCCACAAGGAATGGATTAGGAATTTAGGTTAAACAAATTACAGACACAAAATTACAACACTTGTATCTTCATGCTCCCACAAGGCATCTTCATAGGTTAAATCTCTTCTTGTTCTTGCATCTTCACATCTCCATATGTACATTAATAGCCTTGGCATTGCAAGGTGAGATTATAAAAAGCAAAAGAGCTTATAGGCGTAATGAAATTAATTTACAACCTAAATGAGTAATCAACATCTAATTACATCCCATCAAATAATAAAATTAATTATTACATGTCTGCATTAGAAATCATACATTATGATTTCCTAATCCATGATCAACCATCAATGCCTCTCAAACAAGAATAAAACATATATATACAACAATTGCATTTATAGATATGTTGTTCATCACTGGAACATTTTCAAATATTGAAACATTCCTAAAAACCCATTTTGAACATCACATATTCAAGGTTTTTATAGTTTAAAATCATATTTTAAGTCATGGAAAATTATTTGATTGAAAAATAAATCCAAACAATTTTGGAAAAAAATAAAGTAAGGTATAGACACAGAGCATTTCACAAATCGCGATCGTGATATGGATTTCGCAGGCGCAAAATTTGAATCGCGGTCGCGATAAAACATATATATACAACAATTGCATTTATAGATATGTTGTTCATAATTAAAACATTTTCAAATTTTGGAACATTTCTAAAAGCCCATTTTGAATATCACATATTCAAGGTTTCTATAGCTTAAAATCATATTTTAAATCATAGAAAATTATTTGATTGAAAAATAAATCCAAACAATTTCAGAAAAAATTAAAGTTTGGTATAGACATATTATTTTTGGACTAAACTCATTTTCAATTGCAAGCATTTGTTCTTTCATAAAGAATAAAGAAAAGAATTGAAGATTAAAAGAAAAATTAAAGAAACTCTTTCTTCATTTTTCTCTCTCTCTCAACTTCTCTCTCTTAAAACTTCAAAAAGAAAAATGATGTTCACTTCTTATGAAAAAATGAACATAAACTCTTTTATATACTTCTTTCTCAAGACTTAACTCTTAAGTCTTTATAAAGACTATAATACCCTTTTAGCTCATCATTTGGTAAAGGGGCAAAGGTGGACTTTGCTTTTTCAAATGGTGAAATGACCATTTTATCCTTTAGAGGTAGAATGGATAATACCATTAGCTAAAAAATTTAATTATAATTTTAACCTTAATGAAAAATTCTCTAACCACTAAACTCATCACATGGGCTTATGAATATTGAATTTTTTCTAACACCTAAATTGCCTCTCTTCGATACCACATATGGGCTCAAGCCATTACTACTTAATTAGAAATGAATGTTTATAGCTGATAACTTCAAATATTACATGGATCATTAATCATAAATTATCATGCACTAGAATCCCTTCATTAAAGATCCCAACTCGGCTAGGGTAATGGTTTATGTCAAACCTTAATATGCCTTGATTATATGTCCTTATCTCAATTCTAATTCTTAATGAGATTAGATTCCTATTAGAAACTCTTTCTAGCGAATCCGTCTATCCTAGACAAGAGTTTTAGTTATCAAGAATAACTAAATAGAATAGGATCTTAACCTTATTTACTCAAGGTAATGAATTCTATCTTGGCAATCACTTACCTCCATACATAACAAATTAGAACTATCACATGCTATATATCCGTACATGAATAGTATGTCTATGCAAGCAGTAATAGATCCTAATTACCTATGTATGAGATATAGTATCCCTCAAGTCAAAGGACTATACACACTAGCATGACCCATATGATGAATAATTTACAAGTAGTGAAATCTCATATTATTATCATCTAATGTCATAGTTCGACTATTCATACTATGAATATTCATATTTTTGTACAACATCACATGTCAAGCAACATGAGACGCACTACCTCTATAATCATCCATATCACATACTGATTATAAAAAACAAACAAAGGTGATGGTCTTCTGGAATTAATGATGCCCAGTCATTAATCCTATGACTATAAATATTTTTAAAATATTTGTACAAGAGCAATCTGTCTCCTGTATTCTCAACACTTGAGAATAAATCCTCTTACCAATACTTAAGGACTATATTCAATAATATGAAACCATTTTCACATTATGAATATATTTATTATGCCATTAGGAATTATTATCTACTATTATCTAACTATTATATGGCTTCTATGGCACATACTACTATCAGTAGGAATTGGCAAAGTGGTGATCCTGTCTGGTAGGAATGATAATGACTCTGTCTAATAGGAATAGGCTAATAAGGTGATCTTATCTAGTAGGAATGATGACAGCCCTGTCTGGTAGATGAGTCCTCTAAGGCTATGAAACAAAGGTTTGTAACATCCTCTTCCTCTTCATCACTTAAGGCGTCATCATCCCATATTGCCTTGAAACATTTCTTCTTCTTCTTGTCCCATTTCTTCATCTTCTTATTCTTGGGACATTCTAATTTTATAGAACTTTGCTTGCTACATTTACAGCAAGTAATGTCATTCTTCTTCTCCTTGCTAGAGTTGGAGTTGGAATTTGAAGATGATTTCCTAAAAAGCCTCTTCTCTTTCTTTCTTCTTTTAATGATGTTCTTGACCGTTTTAGAGAGCATAGCAAGTTCTTTATCATCATCATCTTCACTTTCCTCCTATTCTCTTTAGCTCTCACTTTCTTGTTTGCTTTTAAGGGAGAATTTGAAAGCTATAGACTTCTTTTTCTCCCGCTCTTATTGTTCTTCTTTCTCTATTACTAAAGACATCTCTTCGGTGAGGAGCTTGCTAATAAGAACATTGGTATGAACCTTTCCAAGATCCTCATCAGCTTCTTCAATACTAGCCACTCTAGCTCTATAGTCTTTCTTTAGAAGAGCTTTGAGAATTTTGTGATTGATATCAACCAAGCTATTTTGCCCAATTTCTTCATCTTTGTGATAATGGCTAAGAGTTTATATGTCATGTCGGTGATGCTCTCATTGGGCTTCATCTTGAAAAGCTCATACTTTATTATAAGTAGTTGAATCTTCTTAGCTTTGACTTACTTGGTTCCTTCATGGTAGTTCTCTTAATCTTTCCAAATGCTAAAAGCACTTGAATAATGTTAAACCCTACCACATTCTTCTCTTGAGAAAGAACTAGGGAGAATTTTCATGGCTCTTTTATTCTTGCTATTGGCTTTTCTTTATGCATCCACCCATTCCTCTCTATGAATTAATTCTTCAACACCATTAATCGTCTTGATGGCATTCTTTAATTATGCAATCCCATACATTAATGAGATCACTATCAAGATATACCTCTGTTCTATACTTCCAATATGCATAATCAGTGCCGTCAAAGTGTGGTTTGAGGTGGTGCGTCCTTTCATTAGCCATTTTGATCTTTTCCTATACAATTAAGGTTGAAAAATGAGACCAAAGCTCTAATACTACTTGTTTGCCCTTATGTACCAAGAAGGGGGGTTGAATTAGTGGGAATTTAAAATTTAGATAGAAGGGAATAGGGAAAGAGAATAGACGAAAGCGATTTTATAGTGGTTCAGATGTTAACAAATCCTACATCTACTCCTCAATCTCAACTGGGTATTCTACTACTACTTGATACTTACAAAGGAGTTTCAAGCTCAATTCGAACTTACAGTGTATTTTAATGACTAATACACAACCCTTACAAGTGTTTCCTTTAGGCTCAAACTTAAACCTATACAAGAGTTTTCTATTAACTCACTCTCGACCAAATACAATGTGTTTTGAAGGCTAACACTAAACCCTTTTGAGCAATAAATGCTCTTATAATAACCAAATAATTACTATTGAAAGGTTAAGGCTTTGAGAATTAAATTTGTAAGAGTTTAGCTTAAATGAGGGTTGTTGGATGTTTATAAGGGTCTTTAGAGGGGGTTTTTATGGCTTCTTCCCTCCAAATTCCCGCTACAAAGAGTAATGGAAGAAAATCTTCATAATAGCTGTAAAATCTTGCATTAAATGCTCTATCAGAGCAATGTCATGGTCGCTAAGCCTTTTTCGCTATCCCAACACAATTTTCATGGTCGAGATGGCATTTATACGGTCAGGATCATTAAAAATCTCAATGGCTAGTTAATATGTGGCAACTTCTTGTTGGTCCCTCAATTATATGTTACAATCATGGGCTTCTGTATAAAAGTCACAGTCGCGACTCCTTATTCACGGTCCTGAATCCATGATCATGCCCTTGGTCACAGTCATGACTGAGGTCAGGATTCTCTCTATTTCTCAAGGCAAAAAATTGAACAAGTTAGCCTTTAAAGATCTTGTTCACGATATAGTTGTTGCAGTCACAATTTAGTAGTCATGGTCGCAATTCTGGCAAAATGGTTGCAACTCAAAGGTTAAATATTAGATTTTGAGAAAATTTAAGAATCTTTGAAATCCAATCTATCAAATATGTTTTAATTTGCAAAATAAGTACTCAATATACATATTAGATAGCTTCAATTTGATTGACAAGATCATAATAGAGAATGACTAAGTTTTGAAATAACTTAGGTCAACAATCTCCCCCTTTTTTATTTTGACAATTGCCACACCCCAACTTTTAAGACATGATGATCCTAGAACATGGGGAGACATAAGGCCACCCATGCCTATAAAACCCTCTCATGCATGGTTAAACACTACCTAGGATCTTACCAAAATCACATACATTAACTGGAATAAAAAATAATAAAGGTAATCCTTAAGAACAAGAACAATTAAGACTCCAATTTAATCATCAATTGAATAATGTTGCAAAAACACCTAGAGCATCTAAGAGCGACTCTATATATCATAATATGTATATAGACTTGGACAAGGGAATCTCCCCAAGTGGAGTAGATTGCTTGAGCTATCATCTTGCCTCCTCATAACGCTCACCTGAAACCACATGAGTAAAAGGGATGATATAGATGATCTCAATGAGTAAATAATACAACTTGTATAATAACACATATCCCTTTAGAAGGGTTCATAGTTCATATTTTGTGATTTAGAAAGTTTCACAGAAATCGAACTTGCAACTTGTAGAGTGATGGCTTTTGCCTTATTCACTCAATCACATAGGGAAGAGATGGAATCGTACCAAATTCCAACTCCCAACTTGTAAAGGAGCATAAATCTAATCAGGTGGATACATTACCCTTATCCATCGAGTTAAGACCATGTACACAGGTTTTGATGATTCCCCACATCAGTAAGAGGATTTTTGCATATAAGGGTTCACAGATACCATAGCAAAAACTAATGGCAACCACTTGTAACAATAGCATTGAAGAGTGCAATCACATGTATATAATAGTAGCAATAGAAGTTTAGCTCATTGAACAAAAGATAAACAATAGTGTGGCTCCAAAAGGAATGTAAGGTAAAGCAATAATCACAAAGGCTCTTTTCTATTCATTGAATGGCCGATAATAGTTTCAAATTAAATTGTCCTTTCACAACCCAAACTTAATAAAGAAATCATATAATTATAACTTATGATAGAAAGGAATTAAGGTTTCAAGATTCTCAAAGGTTCACATATCATGATAACTTGTACTTGTAACATGAACATAATGTTTACTCACCTTGTAGTTCCTTAGCTCCTAATGCTCGTAGCCTTTGCACTTCTAACAATTCCTAAGCTCTAACATAACATTACAATTCAACACTTAGTATTGGCTTAACATCACGCTATGCTATCCCACACATACGCATATATCATTCACATATACTTGGAGTTGCACTTAGAAGTGCACTCATCACTTATACATAATATATTGACTTTTAAGTCCTACACACTTTGCCTTTTTAGACTCATATGAATTCATATAATAATTCATATCAAGACTTTTCCAAAGCCAAACACAATGAATCATAATCTTAATATCAATTTAATTTAACTTTCAACTTGGTACACTTAATACGTTTCATATATATCAATTTTAATAAGTAAACCCTAAAAGAGTCATGCTTGTCTCGTTTGGGCCGAATTATATAATCAATCCCATAAGCAAATTAAGATCATTAATTCACAATTAACACAACACAAAACCTAATTCACATGCCACTTCACCATGTACACATATTAGTCAAACATGTCAACTAGGATTTTGTAAACCCTAGGTATAGGCCAAGCCACTCTAGGAATTTTCTAGAGTTACTCCTTCAACCAATATGCAATTAAATCATGTAGTATTCATATGCACATATCAACAATCACTAAAATGAATTTTACAAAAATTATAGGTCTTGGGATCAAAATCCCAACCTTGGCCGAATCATTATAACCATGGGAAACCATGGATTTTCTTACTTTTCATGCTTTCTGATCATTACAGTAATATGTAAATATATGATTTAAATCAATATTTTTCATGTAAACATGACTAAAATTAGTTTAGGATGGGAAACAAACAAATCACACACCCTTCCAATGCATATGCATGAAAATTCCAACTTTTAGGTTTTAGGGTTCACCTTTAATGAATTTGAGAAGGAATAGATATATTTACAATTAGAAATCAGTTTCTTCCAAGCCTAGGCTAAATATAATAAAGAGAAAATCAAAAATTATATATCCCTATATGCATTACTCTTGATTAGTTTCATAAAACTTGAAAATTAACTTGAAAGAAAAGAGTGTTAAGTGTTAAGTGTACTAAGTTGATTGTTAAAGTGTTCAAAATTGTGAGATATTAAGCTTAAATTAAAACCAAATAGGTTACTCACCTCTTTTCTTTTCTTAATTTTTATTCTACTTTTCTTTGGCAATAAATTAATCTACTCTTCGTATGGGTTTCTTTTACATCTGCCTTAAGTGGGTTTTTTGCATTTTGGAGTGAACTTCTCTCCAACAGCAATATCAACCTCAATATTAGTTCATTCGACTCTCTCTCTCTAAAAGCAAAGGTTTAGATATGTGTAATCATGATAGTTGGTAGAGGAAAAGATATTTGATTAGCTCTGGCTTTTGTCTCTTAAGATATAGGATTTCTTGTTCTGATTTGGTTATTTGCTTGAGAACCTTGACTCTTGATAAAGACATAAATCTTCCATGGCTTAGCCAAGTGAAAAGAAGGGATTTGATCCACTGTCAAGCTTGCCCTGCCTTAGTTCTTCAATGGTAGCAGAAAGGATCTTGTGAAGCTCTTTGGTTCATCATTTTCAGAATAAGTCCATCTACAATCTCCCTTCTGGTGGTGACATTGATGATCTATCAGTCTCTTCCAAGAATGAAAATACAGTTGGCAGTGATGAAAAAGATCAATAGCAAAAATGAGTAGTGCCAGGAGTGTGAAATCAAGCTTTTCTTTATACTTCAAACCCAATTGTAAAAACTCTATCATGAATATTGTGTATTTAAACTTTCTTTTTTTTTTTTTTTTGCCAAATTGTGTATTAAGTGTACTAATTCGATTGTTAAAGTGAATTGATATTGAGGTAACGATATTGTGTTGACCTTAGAAAGGTATTGACATGATGTAATGTGTTTTCATGTAGGCCTATAAAGGCTAAGTGTATGAGACTTCTAAGTCAAAATGTTATGTCCAAGTGATGAGTGCACTCATATGTGCAACTCTAAATGTATATAAATATTATATGTGCATGGGGTAGTTATGGGATAGGATAGCATCATGATTAAATAAATACTAAGTATTGAATTAAATATTATTATACAATTTAAGGAGCTTTAGAGTTTCAAAAGGACTACGTATACTAGGAGCAAAGGAACAACAAGGTGAGTAAACATTGTATTCATTCTACAAGTGTGAGTAATGTTATGTTATGTTACAAATATGTGATATCATGTTATGTGAGCCTTTGACATTCTTGAAACCCAAGTTTTTTCTATTCTAAAATGAAACTCTATAATTTCCTTGTTAAGCTTCAGTTGCCAAAGGACAATTGGTCCAACACTACTTTTGTTATTAACCAATGATAATTTCTTTTGATTATTGCCTTAATTTCCATTCTTTCTGGAACTACACACTTCTTGTATCTTTTGATCAGTAAGTTAAACTACTATTGCTATTGTGAAACATATTGTTGTTACCTTTAAATGTTATTGTTATATGTGAATACTGATAGCTCAAGCTATGGTACCTTTAACTCTTTATGTAGAATCCTCGTGCCAATACGGGTAATCATCAAAACCTGTGCACATGGTCTTAATGCAATGGATAGGGGTAGTGTATCCACCTCAACTAGAAAAGGGTGGTTCTAACCATGGGGCCTGATCAGCTTCACACCTTCTATGTGATAGGAGTTGGAATTTGGTATAAGGCCACCTCTCCTCTATGTGTTCGAGTGATAGAGCAATAGCCTTCACTCTCTATATGTTATATGTGTGATTTCTACAAACTTACCAAATTAAACCCTTGCTAAATTGTAACTTGATTCATGAATTGAAAAACATGAACTATGTGTATAAGATATGAGTTTCCTTTTCAAAGGAATATGTGTTAATGTATGTGCTTTATCATTTACTCATTGAGATCATCTATCTCACCCCTTTTTCCTTGTGAGGCTATAGGTGAGCAAATGTGAGGAGGCAAGGTGATGGCTTAAGCATTCTACTTCACTTAGGGACTCCTTGTCAAAGTCATTAATAATATCATGCTATGAAGTATTGTCATTAGATGCTCCGGGAATATTTACTTTTGATGTTACTTTGAAATGTTATTTATTAAGGTTTACAAGTGAATTATGAATATTATTTTCCTTACGAATTATATGTGAAGTGTCTAATGACTATCTTTCGCAATTAAAGGTTCTAAAATAAATGTTTTAAATGAGTTATTGTATGAGGTTTGGTACAATTCTAGGCATGATTTCTATATGTGTAACTGGGTTCTACGGGCAAGGGTGACCTTATATCTCCCCATGTTTTAGGACCATCATATCTCTAAAGTTGAGATGTGACATTAACCTAGTACGGATCCTTATCTTCTGAATTCTTTATCTCCTCGAATAACTTTGACTTCACTTGAAAATGTGCCAATAAAACTCACGATTCTCCAATCTCTAGCCTCATACCCTAGCTAAATAATCCTCTTAACTCCTTTACAATAGGTCTCTTGTGCAAGACCACATGGGCTAGGCTTCCCATTGATTTTTGACTCAAGGCATTTGCCACAACATTTGCCTTTCCGGGATGGTAGAGAATCTAGCAATCGTAATCCTTAAGTAGTTCAACCCATTTCCTCTACCTTAGGTTGAGGTCTTTTCGACTCAACATATACTAAAGACTCTTATGATCTATAAAGATCTCATAATTTGTTCCATACATATAGTGTCTCTAGATCTTTAGAGGGAATACTACTGTGGCCAATTCCAAATCATGAGTAGGGTACTTCACTTTATGCTTCTTGAGTTGTCATGATGCATAAGCAATGACCTTACGATTTTACATCAGGACACGCCTAAGCCTTATTCTTGAGGCATCACAATAGACGGAGAACCCTTCTTCACCTTTTAGTAAATTTAGAACTGGAGCCTATATCAAGCACTTCTTGAGCTTTTGGAAACTCTCTTCATAGGACACCTCCCAATTAAACTTATCTTATTTCCTGGTGAACTTGGTCAATGGTGATGCTATTTTAGAGAAGTCCTATACAAATCTGAACTTTAGAAACTATTGTGGGTCATGGATAATTGGCTTCCACTTTAACTTTCTTAGGATCAACTTGAACTCCCTCTTTACTTATAACATGCCCAAGAAAATTGATAGATTCCATCCAAAACTTACATTTAGATAACTTCGTGTAGAGTTAGTGATCACATAGCATTTGCAACACGATCCTTAGATGCTCTTCATGCTCCTCTTTACTCTTAGAGTAAATCAGGATGTCATTGATGAAAATGATCATGAACCTATCAAGAAATGGCTTAAATACTCGATTCATCAAGTCCATGAAAGCAGCCAAAGCATTCGTTAGACCAAACAGGAGGACCATGAACTCATAGTGACCATATCTTGTATGAAAAGCAGTCTTGCCGATGTCTTCTCCATAGATCTTCAACTGATGATAACCAAAACTCAAGTCAATCTTGGAGAAGTAACCAGCTCCTTACAGTTGATCGAATAAAGCATCTATCCTTAACAAAGGATACTTGTTCTTCACAATGACTTTATTTAGTTGATGGTAATCAATATACATATAGACAAATAGCACTAAAGCACCCTATGGTGAGCTACTCGATTGGATGAAACCCTTAACTCTTTCAACATCGTAAGTGCCATATGATATGATGGTATCGATATGGGTTGCATGCCTAATAGTAGTTCAATATTGAACTCGATCTCATGATCCGGTGGTATTCATGATAGATCTTCTGGAAAGACATCTATGAACTCATCTACCACTGGTATACTCTTACCACGAACAGCGGCTTCCTTGATGGTATCGATTATATGAGCTAAGTATGCTTAATAACCTTGCCTTAACATCCTTTTAGCTTCCAAAGTTGATATCAAACTCAGAGAGTTCTCATTCCTATCTCCTTGATATACAAACTCTCCCCCATCCTTGGTTCAAAATTCTACTTGCTTCTTTCTACATTCAAATGAGCTCTATGCTCATATAGACAATTCATTCCTGAGATTAGATTGAATTCTAGTACATTAAGTTCTAACAACTCCACTGGAAGTTTTTGTCCATCAATATCTACCTCACAATCCTTAAATACATTTTTTACTTCCATCATCCCTCCTAAAAGAGTCTACACTACTAGGGGTTCATTAATTAGCTCCTTATCTCTACCCAAACTCTAAGCAAAACACGGAGAAACAAACAAGTGCGTAGCAATAGAATCTATTAAGCATCTTGCACTAGAGGTTTGAATGGGAATGATACCTGTGATGGTAGTATATGAAGCACAATCCTCTTACTAATTCAAAGCGAAGATGCGACATTTGCCCCTGTTATCTGCGGTCAGTGCATTTCTAACAGTTGGTCCCTTATTCTTGGCTCTTTACCTTTAAGGTTGAGACGGTCTAGGTGGTAGAGGCGCCAAGGTCACATTTCCTGAATTTCCTATCCGTGGGCAGTCTTTGATAAAGTGGCCCATCTAACCACATTTCAGACATGCGCTGGAGACTTTTTGGCAAAGTCCAGGATGCTTCTTGCCACACTGGCCACAAGTGGGGAAACTCTGCTTATATTGACCATTATGTTGTCTAAGTGTTGAAGTCGTTGGTGAGGATTCCTTTATTGGACGTCTTCCTCCTCTATGCTGACCTCTGTTACCCTTACTCTTATGCTTGATCTTCTGCTCATGTTCATCTTGCTCAGCTCTCTTAGCCTTATACCTCTTATCCACTGTCTTAGCCTTATCTATTAGCTTGGCCAAGGTTAAGAACTCAGTTGCTGCCAAAGAGTTGAATAGGGGTGTAATCAATCCCCTTAAGAAGCAATTAATGCAACTGGCTTCAGTAGGAATGATGTTAGTAGCAAACCTGCTGAGTTGAATAAACTCATTAGCATACTCTAACACTGATATGCTAGGTTTTTGCCTCTGTTGTTCAAACTGCAGTGCCCTATCCTGCCTTTCACCTTCTAGCAAGAATTGATCCATCATTCCCTGCTTAAACTCCTCCTAAATAGGTGGATCTACTCCATAAAGCTGGTCTTTAATATTCCTCTCATACCAGTACCATGCCTCTTTCTTGTGTTGAAGTCCTACCAACTCAATCACTCGAGTGTCAAAGCAAGATAGTTAATGGACTTGCTTGTCCATCTCGTCCAAAAACTCATGAGGGTTGTCACCCTCCTCACCACAAAAGGTAGGTAGTTGCAACTTCTTAAATTTTAGAATGGTCATTCCCTCATCAGGTAGCCACTTCCTTTCTTTCTGTGTAGGTGCCACTATCGCAAGAGCCGAAACTCCATTGTCCTCTTCCATTAGTGACACTTCCCACCTTTGAGCTCATAGCTCATCTAATTCTTTGCACAAGTCTCTCATATGCTCACACATAGCTTGAACCTCTTGTGAAGAGGCTTGCTCACTAGAGCTTATGGTTGGTACTCTCAAGTCAAACCTCTCTCTCTATCTCACAAGTGCAGAGGCAGCATCTAAAGCGATGTCCAATACCACATTCTCATTAGCCCTAATAGGTCAAGCAACTATGCAGACCTTCTTCTTAGGAGGCATTCTGCTATAACAAGTAACGGTGTTCAGTGCTAACTTACTTCTAACCCTTTTAACCCCACTATCAACCTTATACGTACCATACATTTAACATGAGCACACATCATTTAGTATCACATCACAGGGCACATATGTCATAGTTTATATCATATATTATGGCATGTATCATGTATCATTATCATGTAACATATAACTTATAGCGTAATGAACTCTCCTATCACATAAAAGTTACTCATCTCATAAGTAATAGTTAAAAAAAAGTCAAACCCATGCAAAATAGCTTAGTCATATAGTGTCATCCATATCATATAAGTCTTATGCCACTAGGCTAATAGCTACCAACTACTAGCTCGAGTCTCATCTGCGTCCCTCATCAGGGTGAACATTAGGTAGCTTCCAATACCAAATAGGCAAATACTCATTAGGAGGGCAATCGAGAGTAATATAACTAATGCCACCACATTGATAGCAAAGGATGTCTCTATCCAGCTTGTGATGAGTCAAAGACAAGGATCTAAATGGTGAGTAGCAGATAAGAGAGCATGCAAAGTTAGTATGCCCGTTCCTACCATAAATCCTATAAGGATCTTTACTTGCATAGTCTCCCATCAGCTTAATAATTCTAGCCTTAATCTATTTCACGTCCTCTCTCAAAACATATACTAGGGATCTTAGATGTTGATTTTCCTTCATCAGGTCCGAGCAGTCTCTTTCCAACCTCTGAATCTTACTCTGAATCTAGTCATAATCTAAACACTCCATAGGGTCCTTCTCATCAGGAGTCTTCTCCCTCTTGAGGTGGATCATAGGCATGACCTTCTCAAACTTCTCTGGCCAGGTCCTCTTGTATGACGCGCAAGGTGCTATAGGTCGAGGTCCTCTAGCAAGGTAACTCTTCTTGATCATCTGGAAAGAGAATCATAAGGCACACAAAACAATAATAAGAAGTACTATAGCTTACTAGGATTTCACAAAACTATTCTAATAATGGACTGTAATTGACATAAAAGAAAAATTCCAATGCTCCAGGATTATACTTAATCAACCCAATAAACAAACAAGTCTAAACTAGACTTAGAACTACAACTCTGACACCAACTTTGTCACATCCCAATTTTTGAGATATGACAGTCCAAGAATATAGGGAGATATAAGGTCACTCACGCCCGTAGAACTCTCTCATGCACAATTAAAAGCTACCTACGATCATACCAAAATCACATGCATTAACTTGAATAACCAATAATAAAAGTAATCTTTAAGAACAAGAACAATTAAGACTCCAATTTAATCATCAATTGAATAATGTTCCAAAAACACCCGAAGCATCTAAGAGCGACTCTACATATCATAATATGTATATAGACTTGGACAAGAAAATCTCCCCAAGCATAGTAGATTGCTTGAGCTATCACCTTGTCTCCTCATAATGCTTACTTAAAACCACACAAGTAAAAAGGGTGAGATAAATGATCTCAATGAGTAAGCAATACAACTTATATAATAACACATATCCTTTTAGAAGGGTTCATAGTTCATAATTTGTGATTTAGCAAGTTTCGCAAAAATCAAACTTATAACTTGTAGAGTGATAACTTTTTCCTTATTCACTCGATTACATAAGGAAGAGGTGGCATCATACTAAATTTCAACTCCCAACTTATAAAGAAGCATAAAGTTGATCAAGCTTTACGCCCAGAATCGCCCCTTATGGTTAAGGTGGATACACTACCCTTATCCATCGGATTAAGACCATGTGCACAGGTTCTGATGATTCCCCATATCAGCATGAGGATTTCTGCATATAAAGGTTCACAAGTACCATAGCAAAAACTAATGGCAAATAACATTGAAGAATGCAATTACATGTATAATAGTAGCAATAGAAGTTTAGCTCATTAAACAAAGGAAAAACAACAATGTAGTTCCAGAAGGAATGTAAGGTAAAGCAATAATCACAAAGGCTCTTTTTTATTCATTGAATGGTCGTTAATAGTTTCATATCAAATTGTCCTTTATCAACTCAAGCTTAATAAAGAAATCATATAATTATAAATTATGATAGAAATGAACTAGGGTTTCAAGAATCTCAAAGGTTCACATATCATGATAACTTATACTTATAACATGAACATAATGTCTACACACCTTGTGGTTCCTTAGCTCCTAATGCTCGTAGCCCTTGCACTTCAAACAATTCCCAAGCTCTAACATAACATCACAATCAATATTTAGTATTGGCTTAACATCACACTATGTTATCCCATAACTACCCTATGCGCATATATCATTCACATATACTTGAAGTTGCACTTAAAAGTGCACTCATCACTCGTACATAACATATTGACTTTTAAGTCCTACACACTTTGCCTTTTTAGGCTCACATGAATTCACATAATAATTCATATCAAGACTTTTCCAAAGCCAAACACAATGAATCATAATCTTAATATCAATTTAATTTAACTTCTAACTTGGTACACGTAATTCTTTTCATATATATCAACTTTAACAAGTAAACCCTAAAAGAGTCATTCTTGTCTCCTTTAGGCCAAATTATATAATCAATCCCATAAGCAAATTAAGATCATTAATTCATAATTAACTCATCACAAAACCTAATTCACATGCCACTTAACTATGGACACATATTAGTGAAACATGTTAACTAGGATTTTGGAAACCCTAGGTATAGGCCAAACCACTTTAGGACTTTTTTAGAGTTACTCCTTCAACCAATATGCAATTAAATCATATACTATTCATATACATATATCACCTATCACTAAAATGAATTTTACAAAAATTATAGGCCTTGGGATTAAAAATCCCAACGTTGGTCGAATCACTATAACCATGGGAAACAATAGATTTTCTTGCTTTTCATACTTTTCAATCATTACAGTAATATGTAAACGCATGATTTAAACTAATATTTTTCATGTAAACATGACTAAAATTAGTTTATGATGGGAAACAAACAAATTGCACACCCTCCAATGCATATACGCATGAAAATTTCAACTTTTAGGTTTTACGGTTCACCTTTGGCAAATATAAGAAGAAAGAGATATATTTACAATTGGAAATCAGTTTCTTCCTCCAAGAACAAGCCTAGGCTGAGTATAATAAAGAGAGAATTAGAAAGCATACAACCCCATACAGATTACTCTTTATTAGTTTCATAAAACTTGAAAATTAACTTGAAAGAAAAGAGAAACTTACAAAGAAGATCACAAAATTACAAAGTTTGGAGGTGCCTTGTAATTTTCAACCAAGAGAGAAATTTTGAGAGAAAAATTCTATAAAATCTGATGAGAAATAGAATGGGGGCTGCTAAATACAAGGGGAGGCCAAATATAGCTTAGGTTTTAGGGTTTTAGTGCAAAATTATAAGATTTCCGCTAATGAGCTAAGTTAGGAGTGTTTAGGCGTCTTGGGCTTTTAGTAAATTGGATTTTTAATCCAATTTATAGGCTGATTAACATGTATTAAAAATAAATATTTTAAAAATGCTCATAAAAATTATTTTATGTTTAAAAATTACTTTATGCATGAAAATTCACTTTATATGCATTAAATTAATTAATGCATATGCACTTCACATAAAGCACCTATTTTATGTTCATAATTCATGTTATGCATATTAGAACTAGTCTAGCAGGCCACTTGCTCATAAATCACATAACATATGAAATTTCATGAAAGCACACACTTTATCACAATAGCTCTAAAATCAAGCAATTTGTCACAAAACTCCTAGCAAGGGTATGAGTTGTTACATGCCATGGCAACTTATCATAGAATGACCACTACTATATTTTATGACATGATGCATAAGGATGTCAAAGTATATGTGAATGACATGGTTATAAAATTTGAAACTCCTGAGGGACATTTGGAAGCCTTGGGCCGATTCTTCATTAGGCTCAGACAGTACAATGTCAAACTGAACCCAACAAAGTGCATTTTCGATGCCTTCTAAGGTGTGTTTCTAGGTCATTTGGTCAGCTAAAGAGGGACAAAAGTGGATCTAGTCAAGTCAAAGGCAATTATAGAAATGCCCACTCCTAAAACGGAAAAGGAGATTAGAAATTTCCTAGGTCACTTACTGTCACATCCCAATTTGGAAGATATGACGGTCCTAAAATATGAGAAGACATAAGGTCACCCACACCCATAGAACCTACTCATGAACATACAATCACTGCCTAGGATCCTACCAAACCCCATGCATTAACTTAATTAAACCTTTTATAAAGGAAAACCTTACATTGCAAAAGAATAGTTAAAATATACTTCAAATACAATCCATAAGAAAAGAATATTTAAAGACTTCAAAATAAATCATCAAACATAATGTTCCAAAATAAGACTCCCGGAGCAACTAAGACACTCTCCATATCATAGAATAATAAAAGACTCAGACAATGAAATCTCCTAAGTAGAGTAGGTTGCTTGAGCTAACACCTTGCCTCCTCAAATTGCTCATATAGAACCACATACGGAAAAAAGGGTGAGATAGATGATCTCAATGAGTAAACAATACAACTTGAACAATAACACATATCCCTTTATAAGGGTCCACAATTCATAAATTCATAGTTTGCAATTTAACAAAGTTCGCAGAAATCAACTTATAAACTTATAACTTATAGAGTTAATGGCTATAGGCTCATTCACTTAAGGGAGAGGTGACATCATACGCAATTCCAACTCCCAACTTATAACTTATAAAGAGTCATGAAACTTATTAGGCTCCATGGCTAGAACCGTCCCTTCTAGCTAAGGTGGATACACTCTATCTATTAGGTTAAGACCATGTGCGCAGGTACTGATGATTACCCGTATCTACACAAGGATTTTTGCATAAAGGGTTCATAAAAGCCATAGCAAGAGCTAATAGCAATCACTTATAACAATAGTATTAAAAATGCAATTGCATGTAACATAATAGCAATAGTAATTTAGCTTGTTGAACAAAAAATAAATAACAGTATAGTTCCAAAAAGAAAGTAAGGTAAGGCAATAATTACAAGGTTCTTTCTTATCATTGAATAAACATTTATAGTTTCAGACCAATTATCCTTTAGCAACCTAAGCTTAACAAAAAAATAATTCAAATAGAATTGATAAACAAAAGGAACTTGGGTTTCAAGAATTTCAAAGATTCAAAATCATGATAACTTATGCTTGAAACATGAACATAATGTTTACTCACCTTATGGCTCCTTTGCTCCTAGTACTTATAGCCATTTGAACGTCTACTACTCCTCAAGCTCTAACATAATGTTTAATTCACACTTAGCATTTGCTTAATCATTATGCTATCCATTTGCTTAATCATTATACTATCACATCCCATAACTACCCTATGCACATATAATATTCACATAAATTTGAAGTTGCACTTAGAAGTGCACTAATCACTTGCACATAACATATTGACTTTTAAAGTCTTGCACACTTAGCCTTTATAGGCTCATATGTCATCATATTATAACTCATACTATGACTTTTCTAAAGTAAAACACAATATATCATGATCTTAATATCAATCCCATTTAACATTTAACTTAGTATAATTAACACTTTAAATATATATATATATATATATATATATATATATATATATATATATATATATATATATATATATATATATATATACTTGAAAATTTTTCAACTTTAGGGTTTAGGGTGAAAACCATGAATTTTCTTGCTTTCTGTACTTTTTTTATCATTATAGTAACATACAAAAATATGATTTAAACTAATATTTTTTATCTAATCACAACCAAAATCAATTTGTAACACAATAATATACAATTTGACAATCAATCCCACGCTCTCCTCCTCCCCCCCAATATTATGCATGAAAATTTCAACTTTGACTTTATGGTTCACCTTGGATTCTTGTAGAAAGAGTTATCTTTTCGGTGGAAAAATCAATTTCTCTTTTAAAATTTCACTTAGGCCAAATTTAATCAAAAGAAAAATAGTAAATACACAGCCTAAAATAATTTTCTCATGATTAGTTTCATAAAAATCAAATAGTAAATTGAAAGAAGAGAAAACTTACGAAAACGGTCACGAAATCGCAAGGTTTGAAGGCACCTTGTGAATTTCGATTGACATAATATTTTTGAGAGAATTTTTCTATAAAAATTATGAAGAATAAAGAAATGGTGGCTACTACTCTAGGGCTGGCTGAATTTTGCTATAAATATTTAGGGTTTTAGCAAAATTCCAAGTTTACCATTAATGAGCTAGGTTACGAGTATTTTGGTGTAGTAGGCTTTTGGAAAATTGGGTTTTTTATTTTATTTATAAGCTGATTATAGGTAATTAAAAATAAAATATTTTTCTTATTATTTTTATAAAAATTTTTCCCAAAATATTTATTTAAAAATATTTTTAAAATGCTCATAAAAATTATTTTATGCTTAAAAATCACTTTGTGCATGAAAATTTAATTTATGAGCAATAAATTATTTTATACTCATACGCTTCATTTAAATCACTTATTTCATCATAATAATTCATATTAGGCATATTAGAACTAATCTAACATACCATATATTCATCAATCACATAATACATGAATTTTCATAAAAGCACACATTTTGTCATAATAGCTCTAAATTCAAGTAATTGACATGAAAACTCTGAGGGTGGGTGTGGGTTGTTACACTTACAGTATATCAGTTGTTTCATTGTACAACTGGTATATACTTGTGGGCTGATTTTCAAGCTACTGAGGAGAGGAGCCTCTAAATAGTGGAATGTAGAACGCCAAGAAGTTTTTGACAAAATCAAGCAATACCTCTTGAATCCACCAATACTGCAACCCCCAAGGCCAGGTCAGCTATTGTTGCTTTCTTTATCAATAACTTTGGAAGCTATAAATGTAATGCTTGCCCAAAATGCTCCAGACTCATACAAAGAGAATGTCATTCACTATTTGAGCAAACATATGCTGGCTCATAAGTTTAGGTATAACCAGATTGAGCTATTATGCCTAGCCTTGGTCTGAGTGTACCATAAGCTTCAGCACTACCTAGTTTCTTTGGCTTTGTCTAGATGTTAGCTTTCCAATCCAACTCGCAATGTATCAAACAGTTATGGCTAGAAAATCATCAGCTACTCCCTCTCTCTTCTTCTTTTTTCCTTCTCTTCTCTCTCTCTCTCTCTCTCTACAACTACTGCCTTTTTTAGGTAGATCGACAACTAGTCTAAGGCTGCCATATGGCAGTTTCTGATTGGTTGGTCCTTTTTCCTTTTTTTTTTAAAAAAAAAACCTTCAAAAATTTATAGAAATTTTATTTTAGGTTTAAAATTACAAATAAATATTTATTAAATTCCTTGTAAAATATGCTTTGATTTGATATATTAAAACTTGAAAAGACCCCTTTTAGATTTATTAAAAATAATTGAATATAAAAATTAATTTCCAATGTTCTTAAAAATTAATATTTAAATACTAAAATATAAAATTTATTTTCTTATTTAATTTTATCACATATAAATTTTTATAATATCCTAATTTTATTTAATTAAAAATTCAAGTTGTTACATGTGCAATGCCTAGTAATTCTAAAACCAACAATATTTATTAACAAGGATGAATAAATAGAAATTCTCACATTAAGATTATATTCATAAAGAAAAATAAAACATGCTTATTAACCAAAATTTTATCAATCATTACTAAATAAATAGCTTATAAAAACACCATTATATGTTTCATCACCAATGGGGATTAATAGGAACCTTAACAAATTATGCACGCTAGGGGATAATTATTATATTTATTTATTTATTTATTTATTTATTTATTTATTTATTTATTTATTCTTTGTTGTGAATGCATTTTATGAGTGCATTTTATGCTCTATCTCCCTTCTACAAGTGTGTTTTACGTTTCATCTTGCTTTGACGAGTGTGTTTATATTTCGTCTCTCTTTTTTTTTTCCCCTTAAATATGCCTTTACTATTAATTTTTCTTTATTGCATCCCCAAGTGAAAATTCTAATTTTCTGAAGCTTTTTACATTAGTTATGAGAGATAAATAACAAGTTAACTTATATGTTCATGATTTATAAATAAGCATAACCCAAATGTAAGATTTTTGTCTATTTATCCCTACTAATAAACATTCTTAATTTAAGAATTGAATAATTTGAGATTTTGCCTGAACAACGGCCCGATCTACTAGAAATGCTCATTTGGATTCGGACTCACGGTTGAAGCTCTCAAGCTAGGATGGGTTGATTTTGAAAATATTTTGAGAGTCGCCATTCTCATTTATTTTAAATAAGAAAATTAAGGAAAAACACAATTATGACTCCAATTTACTAATTTTTTAATTAATTTACCCAAGAATAAAATCACTAGCTTTTAAAACTAAAGAGGATTTGGAGATTAAGTTTTTGGTTTAAATAATGTAGATTTGGCTCCTAAGTTTGAGTTGATTTAAAATTTGATTTCATGAATGATAATTAAAATATATGAGCATGGCATAATTATGAATGCATGAGGAATTAGAAAAATAAAGCAAGTAAATATTCACAAGTTAAAAAGAGTGTCCCCTCTAGTTCTTATGAATTATAGGGAAATCACATAATCGCTCCTTTACTCCAAAATAATTAAGCTTAATTACATAACAAGATGATGGGATGCTTTCTTTAGCCTTTATGGGTTCTAGAAAGACCACATATTCCCTTACAAATATGAATATAAATATTTACATTGAAAAATAAAAGGGAAAGGGGATTGATTGGAATTTGGATTTTAGGCTTAGAGTCATATTCCAAGCATACATACGTATCCCATTGAATGAGTTAAAACCTACCAAATTCATACCAAGGGGAAGTGGAAGGGTTTTGAGGTTGGTCATAATGATTTGTTTTTGTATGGGGATTTGAGAATGAGAGAAGATGTTATACCTCCTCTTTTGGTGCACGTACAAGACCAAGGGTTTTGCTGAATCAAAATTTCATTTTATCGATACCGGGAAGTAGGGATTGTACTCAAGAAGAGTGGATGAAATCAAAGGATTGGGTTGATTTATGGATTAATTAATTAAAAAGATTAATTAATTAATAAGGTGAATAGGTGGATGGATTAATTAATTAAAATGATTTATTAATTAGTTGGATTAGAGGGACTAATTAAAAAGACTAATTAATTGATTAATTAATTAATTGGATGATGTGATTTTAAAAAAAGATTTAGTTAATTAAAAAGATTAATTAACTTGATTAGGACATGGAATTAATTAATTACAAGGATTAATTAATTAATAAAGAGATTGCTTAGAGAAAGAAGAAGAAAGGAATTAGTAGATCACCATCAAAATACTAATTCAAGATGTGTGGAAAAATGAAGGATTTGAAGCTTATTTGTAGGCAAATGGTGGAGGGGCAGTTTAAAAATACAAAAAGTGAAAAGACACAAAAGGATAAGGCTGAAATGCTAAAAAAGAGCTAAAATGGGCATTTTGGAGATTTTGGTGCGTAGATGGGGAGACTGCCATGCAAACCCACTAGTGGCACAGATCCATGCAGACCACACATGGATCCATGCATGGGATGTGCAGCTACTAGCTCTGCGTAGTGCACTAAACTTAACGAGTGTCAAGTTGCAGCCACATCATAAGGATGCAAAACAAAGAGTTCACAAATAAAAACCGTACTCTTATTTATTTAAAATCTCAAGTTATAAATTGAGTGACCTATAATTCTACTTCAATTGAAAATGCCCAATTTCAAGTTAAAACCCCGAATGAAGATGTCCACTTACTCATAACATATTAAACTATGAAGATAAAGAAAAAATGAGACATGAGACAAAACAAAGTTACTCTCCCCCACACCTAAACTTCATATTATCCCTAATATGATTCCCAGTAAAACATAATCAAGAAAAAATGAAATATGAAACACTAATGATGAAGGTAATTAAATGTCATGAAAAGTAAACTTCCCTTAATGAATTGGTGGTGATGGGTGGTCGTGATGGAATATTAATACCGGAGTGGTCAATTAATAAGATTGCTCCTTCTTCACATGACAAAGTCGCATATCCATAAGTGCTTACCTTTTTGTTATGCTCATCCATAGCATCTAAATGATGCAACACTTGTTTCCACCGGCTTTCTCATTTTCTTTCCTCATCACTACCATCATTACTTCTAAAATTGGTTGTGGAAGTTGTAAGTACACTTTAACTAGCCTTGCGCCTCATTTATTTACACTTCCTTATATTAGAATCTTTTAAGGTCAAGTCATCATCAACTAACTCCATACATGTCAGTGCATCTAAGTTGAATCTCCCACCTTGTATCTCCTCCTAACTAAACTATCTAAAGCAAAAACTTTAAAAAACAAAGCTAATCCGATCACAATGTGACCTATGCAGATTGTGGCCTTTGGATGTGTCACAATATATATCAGAAAGACAAAATGAGTGGTGGACACCTTGGTGTTAGAATGCAAACACTATAGTAAAAATAACTCTTTAGTAGACACTTTATTACTTTCAAATTTCCCAAAGATTGCATGACTTATTAACTCATGAAGCATTAAGCAACAATGGTCTCTAATCATCCCATTTGGTGCTTTATGATTATCAAAATTTTCCTCTCCACTCAATTTTTTTCAAACTTTATCCACATCAAAATTCTTAGGCATTTGGAAACTCAAATGCCTTAAACATTTCCTCAAAATTGATAATATACTCCTTCCCTAGCATCCTGCACTCTAAAACCTTATCACTGTTTGATGAATATTTCAATGTTGTAAAAAATTCAAAAGTTAATTCTTGATATGTAGCATACTTTATCTCAACAAACTTACTCCAACCAAGTTTAGCATACAAATATTCCATTTTATCTTTTAATCCTATTGTTTCTAAAGCATGGTCATCTAAGTATTTATAAGGATGCATTGAATGTACAGTGAGAGAAACATACCTCTTGCCTTTTTCATTAAAAATTGGAAAGGAAGCACCAAATTTGCAAGCCAGATCACTCACATCCTCTTGTTCCATCCTTGATTTTCCTTTTCTTGAAGAAGATTTCTTTGCTACCAACTTTGCCCTTATATTTTGATGAGAGATTTTCTTTATTATTTGTTCTGTTCTTGTATTTTGACTTCTTCTTGTATGTAAAATTGATACGTATCATAAAGAGGCAAAAGTGACTTTGAAATTGGATATTAGCAAGGCTTATATGATAGAAAAGACTATAATTTTTTAAGCATATGATGATGAAATTGGGTTTGGCTAATCAATGGATCAAGTGGATTATGCTCTGTGTTACAATGGTTGAGTACTTAGCGTTGATTAATGGTTCTAAAGTTGGTCCAATCATCCCAAGAAGAGGGCTTCGGCAGTGGTGCCCTTTTTCACCATGTTTATTCATTCTTTGTGCTGAGAGTCCTTCTGCTATGATCAAACAACTAGAGATTAATGGGGATATCACTGGTTGTAAGGTTTGTCACTAAGTTCCAAGTGTGTCTCATTTATTTTTTACTGATACAGTTTTTTGTTTTTCAAGGGAACTATTAATGATACCAAAGTGATTTTCAGCAAATTTTGAATAATTATACGGAGGTATGGGGCCAAGCTATAAATTTTACAAAGTCAAGCATAATGTTTAGCTCTAATATCCGAACAGACAAACAAGAAGAGATTATTAGGATTTTGGGTGCCACAAAACCACTAAATACATGTAAATATCTAGGTCTACCATCTCTTATTAGTAGGTCTAAATGTGCCATTTTCAGTTTCTTAAAAGATAGATTATGGAAGCAGGTTCAAGGATAGCAAAATAAACTTCTATCTCAAGCTAGGAAAGATGTTCTCATCCAGACTGTGCTCAAGCAATTCCTACTTATTGTATGAGTGTCTTTCTCAAACCAGTTTCAATTTGTGAGGAGTTGTAACGTATGCTCAATTCTTTTGGTGGGGTACTAATAGAAAGGGAAGAAGTGGTATTCGTTGGCAATGTTACGCTCGTCTTTGCAATAAAAAGAAGAATGGCAGTATAGCTTTTAGGAATCTTCAAGCATTTAATTACGCTTTACTTGGAAAATAGGGATTGCAACTTATGGTTAATCCAAACAGTCTGGTAGCTAGAGTTTTTAAGGCTAAATACTTTTGCTGGTTAGTTATCTCACCTCTTTTATTAGGAACAACCCAAGCTATGTCTGGAGAAGTGTTTAGAGTGCTAAGGAAGTCATTACTAGAGGGGTTCGATGGAGGATTGGTGATGCATGATGTCAATGTTTGGCAAGATCCTTGGTTGTGAAATAAGCCATATTTTCCAGTTGAAACAAAATTGATAAAGGGTATAGAGGATTTCCAAGTTGCTAATTTAATTTTAGGGAATGCTCCACATTGGAATGTTCCTTTAATTAGTTCGTATGTTGAAGCTATATGTAGTTCACAACTGCCAAGGGAGGGTATGAGGGATCAATTGAAATGGCATTATTCAAAAAATGGCAACTATACACTTAAAACAAGCCATCGTTATTAACGGAAGGGAGGGAGGTGCAATCTCCTTACATAAGTCGTATGGGCTAGAAGAAGTTGTGGAGATTGGAGGTTCCACCAAAAGTAATTTCTATCTTGTGAAGCTTGTGCAATAATTGCCTTCCTATTAATGTTAGGCTTGTTGAAAGAGGTGTTAGTGTTCCTTTGTAATGTCATTTGTGTGGGGAGGATGTTGAACATCTATATGGCATGTATTTTTGGATTGTGCTTTTGTGTCTCAATGTTGGAGGTTAGTTAATATTCACATTGATGTTGATGGATTCGAAGATCTTCAAGGTTGGCTTCCTCATGCAATTGATATGAGTCTGTATGGTAGCATAGATAAAAACTGCTATGATTCTATGGTGTATTTGGCAGCAAGGGAATGCAAGGCTTTGGGACAAAGTGGCTTTATCACCTGATAAAGCAGTGGAGCTTAGCCTTGCTGTTCATAAACAATGGCAAGCTACAAGAAACAAAGCAGCTCAGTAAGAGAATTTTGTATCCATTCATTCCATCGGATGGACGACATTGATGGTGGGTAAATTCAAAGTCAAAGTTAACACATCTATGTTTGCAGGTTGTAATTCCATTGGTCTGGGCATGTTGATTAGGAGGCATGATGGTAGTTTCATGGGTTGTAAAGCCATGCATTTTAACTTGGCATGCACAGTTCAAGAAGCAGAAGCATTGGATTTGAGAAAGGCTACGGACGGGATTGCTGGATCACAGTTGCAAAGGGTGGACTTTTGAGTTGGATGCTAAAGAGGTGGTGGATAACTTCAATTCGAGTTCAGTGAATGGCACTGAGTTTTGGTGCTTAATTCATGATTGTCTTCTACTTAAACAACGCAGAGTCTTTTCTGCTAGTTCCGTAAAACGATTAGCGAATGTCCCAGCCCATATATTGTCTAGGGAAGCTCATTCCTATGCTAACACTATGTTTCTTTTGTGCTTCCATCTTTTCTTGAGGATTCTGTAATGCTGGATATTTTAGTATCTTAATAAAGTCTTCTTATTATCAAAAAAAAATCTCCAGTGAACCAAACAAAGGCTTTTAAGCACTTCACATTCTTGTATGTATACCACTAAAAATTGCAAAAAATTTTAAGTCCAAGAAAGCACATAGAAATTATTAAAGCTAAAACATCATTATTCATTAAAAGAAAACAATTTTAAGGTGATCTATAAATGCTTCCTTTTCCTAATATGCACAATGGCATGTTAATGCTTTCATGACAATTTAAAATAAAGAAGTTGAAACTAAAATGATTTAAGCCACCACAGCAACATGATATTCTTCCAGACAAATTTTTGAGAGCTTCCCTTTGGACAGTGAAACTACTGAACTGCGCCTGAAAAAGATAATCAAATTCATGATTTCGCTTAGCAGCAATTTGGTGACAAAATTCAGGACATTAACTTACCATTTACCAATCAATGAGGGGAGTGATAGAGAATTAATTCATTGTCCTCTCTCAATCTTTTACGCGAAGGTTGCTGATATTCCTTTACATCATCTTTATTTGTCCTCCTTTTATCTTTGAATATTGGATTAACTCCACACCTTACTATCACCTCCTCACATTGATAATAGTCTTCCTCTTCTTCGTTATGATAATCC
This sequence comes from Reutealis trisperma, assembly GCA_947687605.1. Taxonomy (NCBI): domain Eukaryota; kingdom Viridiplantae; phylum Streptophyta; class Magnoliopsida; order Malpighiales; family Euphorbiaceae; genus Reutealis; species Reutealis trisperma. The sequence goes on along the minus strand of CANTUT010000177.1, from coordinate 509,631 downwards.
ACGAAGAAATGAAATGAAGCACTGTTGAAACGGTCTTTGGAATCCCAAGAGACTGAATTAGCCCAGAGGAACACAGTCTCTGATTGGATGTCTAGTTCATCCGGAAATGTAAAAAAACACAAATCTTCATTACGGCTATGTCCAGACTCGCTTGTGAGAAGAACTCTACATCTAATATTTATAAAGTCATGAGGAGGAGGATGAGCATTGGACGCAACGACAGCACATAAAGAGAGACCAATTAAGCAGTCAGGCTGCTGTTGGTCGAGTATGAAAGACAGAGAAGACCCTTTATTATTCTGGTATTTTATCCCCTGCGCAACTTCACTTCCAGCAATATACAATCTAGCACCTCTATAACGAGGCTGTACCAAGAAAATCAAATATAACTATTAAAAATCATGAAAGAAAATCATTACCATTTTCGTAATAAATTAAGCCAGAGAACTAAACAGAGAAAGACCTGATTGCGATTGACCAGTTGGGCAGACAACACGTCGTCCATAATTTTATCACATGAGCTCTGGTTTAGTTTGATGCAATTACACAAGTCCACAATGATCTGATATTCTTCTCTTGGCTCTTCTGGCATTAGAAATGAAGTTGATGCGAATTCCAGTGATGTGCAGTTTCTTGCACATAAATACCGCAGAGCCAATGGAAGCTCTGGTAAATATTTAAGTCTCCTGCAACCTCTTAACACAAGCTTTTCCAAATGAGAAAGCTGTTTGATGTTTGCAGGTAAACTCTCGAAATTATTTCCACTCAAATATAATTTGGTCAATAACTTGGGAGTGCAGAGAGCTTGGGGAAATTCTAACATATCACAGTTGTCTAGATTAATAAAATTCAGATGGGGCAAACCTGTCAAAGGAGGCAAAATCAAATTTTTGCATTCTGAACAATCTAACCATTCCAATTGCCCTAATTGATTTATGGAGGACGGTAATTTTTTTATACCACTTCTGTTTGCAATCAGTACTTTCAAAGATTCTAAATTCCCGAACTTCTCCGGCAGTCCATTGAGATTCACACAATCTGATACATTAAGTTCTATAAGAGATTTCAGATTGCAAAAGGTGTCTGGGAGATTTACCAGTTCTGAACTTTGTCGCAGAACAATTGTTTGGAGAAATTTCAACTCACCAATTGATAAGGGTAATTGCTTTATTGCACTTCCATCTAAGCTCAGATTTATTATGTTCAGAGGAAGGCAGCTCAATAAACTACCAAGACTTTTGCAATGCTCTAGATCGAGCCGAGTCAACTTGCTTAGATATTGAAGAGATAAAGGAATCTCAACCAAATTCGTACAGCCATTCAACTTTAAAACCTCAAGATTTTGGGCTCTAGATAAGTCCGGAATCCTGATTAGATGCTTAGAGTAGCTGAGGTCAATAGATTTCAAATTTCCAAGATTCTGTAATGGAAGGAAAAAAAAAAAAAAAAAAAAAGGTTAACATGTCTAAATTGCACATTAAATTTTACAAAGAAGCATACTAAAACATACTTGAACTCCATTCCAAAGCTCCCCAAGTTGGCTCTCACGCAAATGGAGTTCCACGAGCTTATCTGCATGAAAACTTGATGGCAAAGATTTTGAAGGGTATTTGTCCCAACGAAGAAACCTTAGCTCATCTGGAAGAAATTGCAGGCCTTCAGGAAGATATATCTTGATTTCACTTGAGGATGGATTGTGGAATTCAAGCAATCTAAGATTATACATCCTCTGAAAGGCTGTTGGGCTTAGTTTTATGTCTTGGATTTTGGACTTGTCCAATGATATTCCTTCAATGTTTTTAGTACCCTAACTACCAAACACAGAGAAACAATGAATTCTGGCACCTGTTAGCTTGTGGCATTTTCTATAAAACTCAAATTAATATAAATGTCAAACTGATGAATGCCTTTTGGATCTTACCTTTTCTCTTGTCAATACAAGATAGATATCCTTTGGAATCCACAATCTACTACGTTCTCCAGGTTGATGAATGCATTCCAAGCAAACAATATTTCTACCCATTTGCTGTAGTAAATCATGCATTTCTAACTTATTATCAGAAGAAACAGTTATAAGAGATTTATCTAAAAGACGGGTTATTCCAATATCTGCAAAGAATCCACAACCATTTAATAGACTTTGAACGCGACTTCTATACTCTCCTTTAAAAAAACAAGCGATATCAAGAAATATGCTTTGTTCACTGCTTTCTAATCCATCATAACTTATTTTCAGAACTTCCTCTATTTGCTTATCTGGGATATTTTCAAGCTTTGCCATTGCACTTTCCCATTCATTCACACTTTGGCAATAGAGACTGGAGCCTAAAACTTTAATAGCTAATGGAACTCCTTGAGCATAACTTATTGCCCTTTCTGAAAGCTCCATAAATTCTTCTGGTGGAGCATTTTGCTTGAAAGCATGCAAACTAAAAAGCTGAAGAGCTTCATGGTCACCCATTTTCTCAACCTTGTAAATATATTCCATAGTATCAGCATTTTTAAGTACTTGTTTATCTCTGCTTGTTACAATAATTCTACTTCCTGAACCATATGAATCGCACTCTCCTATCAAATCCTTGAATTGTTCAGAATTATCCACATCATCAAGAACAATGAGAACTCTTTTCTTCCTAAGCGTGTTCCTAATGAAATGTGGAAATATAAAAGCTGTGTGGGCTTTAAAATTTTCTATTCCTAGTAACTTTGAATGAATTTCAGCTCTTAAATGAACTAAAGAACGCTTTTCTAGTTGTTCCCTCACATTTGGAACATAGCAATGACATTCAAAGTGAGTAGAAATTCGATTAAATAGAACTTCAGCAATAGTTGTTTTACCTATACCTCCCATTCCCCATATTCCTATGGAGCGCACATCATTTGATCCAATGGACAACAATAATTCAACTTCCTTGATGTGTGAATTAATTCCAACTAATAAATTTTTATGAGAACCATTGGAGGACACTTGATTTAATTTCTTCAAAATATCATTCACAATTTCCTCAGTTAGCTTGGATTCAGGCCTAGCACATATGAAGATAAATCATTGACATGAAGATGAAAAATGATGAGATCGATTAGAAACAGGAAAAAAATGACTAGGAAAATTAATCAGTATCATATAAAGGTAAAATAAATTATCTTTTGTAGTAAATAAGACTCCGTTTAGAAACTCAAATTTTGCAAGAGTTTAATTCAATTAAATTCGAATTTGTAAACTGTCAAAAAAAAAATTCAATTTTGTAAATTCTCATATTTGGAAAAGTATAACTCAATTCTCTCTCTCTTTTTTTTTTTTTTTTTTTTTTTAGTTAAAAAAATGAACTATTTTCAAAGATATGAATTGATGTCAAAACCGAAGAATTTTGTAAGAATTGAATTCATTTATAATTATTCAAAACAATAGAATTTAAATGAATTTTATTGCTTTAAAAAAAATTTAAATTTATCAATTGAATTCTTACATATGAATTATTCCAAATAGAGTTTTACAAACGTAAAAGAATTTATGCTTAATTATAATAATTTGTAAAATTTATGATTGCCAACATAAATGATTTTAAACTGGCGATTTAAAATATAAAACTCGTGGCCAATTGAATTAATGATTTTGAATATTTAGAAGTTTATGATATATATTTGTATAATTTGACTACAAAACAAGTTCTGATTAAATTAAATTTTTGCAAAATGACATAATTTCTATTTATTTTAGAATTATTTATTTCTTATATTAAAAGAATAAAATTTTATAAACAACATCCATTCAAACATGGAAATTAATAAAAATAAAATTCATTTTAATTGAATTGTTTCCAAACTGTAATTAGTCTAAAAATCCAAGGAAATATAAAAACATACCAATCAAAACAACCCAAGTAATTAAATTGTAAACCTACTTGGAACTGAAAATTTACGGTAGCAATAAATAATCAAGGAACACAAAAACCAGAACAAAGTAAAAAACAAAATACTAAAGAAAAAAAGAAAAGAAAACCTACTTGGTCACCTGTGAATCCCATCCTTTGAGATTGGCAGTTTCTATCAAAGCAAGCCTCCACCTTTCCAATTTAGGTAAAGAATATTTCAATTCTTGTCTAAATTTAGCGAATGCATTCCCAAAATTTCCTTTGAGAGCTTGAACATCTATTGGATCTACTTGGTAAAAAACTGGTATAATCATTTGTCCTTTCTTCTCTTTGCATTCAACTATCTTTAAGAGCTCATTCAAACACCAAGGAGAAGAAGCATAGTCTTTAGAGAAAATGACAATAGAAATACTTGATTCTTCAATTTTTTGAAAGCCTCCTCCACCAATTTTATCATCATCATCATCGTTGACGAAGGTATTGATTTGGTTTTGAAGTAAACAATCGTACAGATAATTGACAAAAGTTTTGCAAGTGTCTGCACCTCCAAAATTAAGGAACACAGCCATGAATAGAGTACTAGAAGAAATTGAATAAATGAAAGAAAAGAGAAATTGTAAGCCTGTTTTGCTTTGTGTAATTATTAATGAATTAATGTGTAAAGTAGGGATCGAAAATTCTTATCGACAGTTTTCAAAGAAGAAATAAAAGTCAATGTCACTGGTTGACAAGTTCAACGTACAAGTCATTACCAGTGGCTCAAGTTTTGATTTTTTGATTCTTCGAGTCGGAAAAATGGAAAAAGATTAATGTAACAATACACTGTGATAACAGAAACTGTGCTGCAGTAAGTCGGTGATTGAGTTGGAAAAAATAGGGACTTCTTTGGTTGGTGAAAACTTATAAGGATTAAAACTCAAATTAGCTCTTCAAAATTGAGTTTAGAATAAAAATTAACTTTCAATATTTGAAAATTGGTTCTATCAAATTCAAAATTAATTCTATGCTCAAATTAGCTATTGAGTTTTCATTCTTCGCATCAATTAAAATCAATTTTAGTTGGCAAAAAAAATTAAAATCAATTTTTATTAAAAAGAATAAACTTGGCTTAGTTACAAAAATGCTTAGATTTTATTACTATTTACAATTTCATGTCAATTTCAAATTTGGCAAACTTTTCAGCAAGATTGTCTACATGACTATAATAGTCTTAATCATAACTATCATGTCAAAAAAAAATCTTAAAACAAACTAGGCAATCCTAGCTACACTTCTTTTAAACAAAATTTTTGCATCACCTTTCATTAAGTGACCAGCAAATTCCACTACTCTTCTATCTATAACTCTTATAACCTATGGTTCATCCTCTTCTTTTTTAAAGAATTCTATAGGGTCCACATAATCCTTGTACGATGGAGGTTTTAGTTTCAAGAACTTCTCATAGGTAATTTCCTTTACTTGTGGTACAATATGGCAGTTGAGGTAGAGCCATTGGATGAGAAGCAACTAGAGCAATAAGGATAGCAAGAGCAAGAGGGATAAGCTACTACCTATGTTGGTCAATAAACTCAATTAGGATATTGGTCTAATCTTTGAGTCATGGCAGGCTACATTAATAGGAGATGTAATAGGAGGAGCCACGTTATTCTCTGCTCGACCAATAGAATCCTCATCAAGAGGAACGACCCTTCTAGGATGTCCTCATCCTTATCAAGGAGGCATCTCTTTATACTGATAAGATGAGACAAGATAGACTTACACTCATAACATAATGATATATACAAATCTAGATTAAAGGAAAACATAACAATGACACGATGGGATGCTATGCTCCATAGTTTCCTTAGTCATACATACTCCTAGTTTATAAAATCTATAATATCTTCTATTTTTTAAACATACACTATGATACCACCTTTTTCACACTCCAACTCCATTGGTGGACGGTCCTAACACATGGGTAGGTTTAAGACCATTAATCACCCGTAAAACCTAATAATTCATTAGAACTCCCTAGGTTAATATGTTTAATCTCTAATACAATTCATACATTCACTCGTATGAAAATCAAAATCATCCATTTCATTACAATTTCATTTGTTCATTATAGATCAAAGATCCACATTTTAACTATCCATAATGAACAAGGGAAAGTTTAATAATGTCTTAATAGTAACAAAGTGTATGATAATATCTTATATCTATGTGTCTTCTCATTGTCTGGAGAATTTAAGTACATAGCATAACTACACTAAAATTTACAATACAAAAGTCTTTAAAACAATTCATCAAAATAACTTCTTGTAGAGGAATCATGGTTGTTAAATCCTGCTCAGCCCAACCGGTTCAGCTATAAAAATTGGAAATTGGTCCATAAATCAAATCGTGACCAATAAAAAACCACTATAGATCAATATCGATAAAAACTCGATGACCTATATGAGTACTCGTCAATCTAGTCGAACAGGCGCCGGGTTAACCGAGTGTAACAGATTGAATCTTATATAACAATGCAATAAGAGTTAATTATCAATAACATTAATATGCTTAGAAAGAATGACACCAATCAATAAATACGTAATGACAGAAACAATATGGTGAAAAATGAATAATGAGTAAGGCAATAATACTACTTGAAACAATGAGCATATGCTTGCACGGAGCATATGCCTAGGATAATATGGCCCCCTAAGTAGGATATTGATAATTTAAACTCTATTAGCAGAGTCATAGGTGCACACGGTCCAATGGATTCTCCCCATTAATAAGGGCATTCTGTCATACACGTGATCTATAGCTAAGTCATGGCTAGGTGAGTACAATAGCAATACATTAGCCTAAATGGCCTTTCATTAACAAGTAAAACAAATATTAATAATATTAGGTTCAATATAAAAGCTTATTAGTAATGAAACAACATGAATTTTACAACATTCTTGGTCTCAATGAATAATGGTAATAACAATGATAATAACAATAATCAAAATACAATTTAAATCATTTAGAATTCATAAGTCAATGAAAAGATTTTTTTAAAAAAAAAGCAATTCATGTGGATTACCATGCATTAATATATTTCATAACTCGCCTCACTTTTGCTATAATCTTTCGAATTGAGCTCAAATCATCTTCATTATGCATGAGGCTCATCAATTCCTTGTCTCACTTTGCCTACACATGAATCCCAAATTAATCATTAATTATGTTTCTAGATCTTAGGCTTGAGAGGAAAATATAAAGATTTGGGATTCTTTGGAATGGTCTAGAAGTCTTAAAATGAAAGAAAATGAGTTAAAATTCATTTTGGGCCAAATACCACACAGACAACATAAGCATGTCATAATCAACATAGGTGTATCACTAGCAACATAAGCATGTTGGCCACTGCCAAAATTTTAAATTTTTTAAAAATTTGGTGTAATAAGTAATATGGGCTTATTACTCAGCAACATGGCCATGTTGCAAGCGACGTGGCTATGTTTGCTACTATTCAATTTTGAAACTAAAAGAATTTACTTCATTCCTTCTCAAACCAACCTCTGATGAAGTTAAACATCTAAAACCGCCTCCCATTTGCATCTACCACTTAGAAATCATCATAAATCATAGCTTAACAATGTCATAATACTTAGGAATAATTTATCTTGGGATTAATCATTATTAATTTATGCTAAACTAGCTAGCATCAACCTTATACATACTTATGCAATTACTAATACAACTCATAAGGTTGATGTGACTAGGTTTTTGGCCCTCGGTAAGTGAGACTCCGTACTACTTTTTAATAGAATATTAAGAGATGGACATCAAGGACTAAAACTAAGATGAAGAAAGGAGTCACCACCTAATTTTTAAAACCTAGGAAAAGGGAGACTAGGATCCCTAACTTATTATGTAACTACACAAATCAGAGATTTTGAACAAGGAAGTTAGGTACAATCTTAAGAAGATATTATACACCTTAGAGCTCACGACTGTGATGCTGCCTTCCATTATTTAGTCATGTTAATGCAGGCTTTCACTAGGCTTTTTGGACATATTTTACTATACAATAGTTTAATACTTCATAGGTTCGCCCCATTACATTAATTGGCATTTTTAACACTTCAGCTTTCAAACATATATAGTCCAATTATTAAGCATTTAAACATTAACAATCTGTGATGCCTTTTGCCTTTTGGTGGGTTGCTAATCATGCCATGTACTTCCTGGTCCAACCTAATCCTAAAACATGCATTGGATTTCTACCATTTTTATTCAACAATTCGTCACGTTTGCATGGAACAAATTAAAAAGTAGTAAAAGCCTAAGTCATGCATACTACAAAGTAATCAAACCTAAACATACAAGGACTAGTTAGTTAATCAAACCAATTGTTCAACCTAAATAATCATACGATTTGAATTATTAAAGTCACATTACATGCATAAAACCCTTTAATTACTAGATTGCATATATGTGATCAAACATTCGATTTCTAAGTCTAGTTAAATTAAATTAAAGGGGAAAGGGTAATTAAATTGCTTTTTACAGTCCCAAAATTTGATGAAAATAAATAAAACTTAAATCTAATTAAATAATTACATTCCAAAATGAATACAAAAAATAATATTCTAAGCCTACAGGAATGAAAAAGGACGATTGAAAACTCAAAGAATCAAAAAATGGGGTTGGACTGAAGAGTCCAATTCTATATGCCCCTAGCAATAGGCACACAAAGGGTGTGCACCACTAGGGATGAGCACACACCCTAGCATGTGCTTCTTGTGCCCTGGATACTCTCTTGCACTTCTTTCAAATCTGCCCCAAGCTTATTGTGATGCTCCTTTTGCAATCTTACAACATAGGACTCTAGAATAACTTTCTAGAAAACTGAAATAGCATCCAAAACTCATAGAGATAATTAAAATTATAGAAATCAAATAAAAATACAAAAAACATGAACATCATGAATTTAATTAAAAGAATACCATTTATAATCTTCCTAATCTAATCTTGCCATAATACCCTTCTAATATTAATATTACATAAATCAAAGAATAAGAGAGAATCCAATAATCATAATTTATTCAAGATTAGTGAGGGACAAACAAATAATCTAAGTAGAAAGATAAACAACTTGAAATAAGGGTGATTAAGAATTAGTCTTGATCCCCCAATGTTTTCATGGATTGAAATCAATGTATACATATGAAAAGATAGTTGAATCATAATATTAAATCAATCAATTACAAATTCATAGAATGTATTGAATGGATTAATCAAAATTCTATCTAAACAAAACAAAGAACATACGTGGTAGCAAATGAATTGGTTGAATAATTATGTAATTAGGGGCTAAAGTGGAGGGAATCAAGAACTAGTCTTAACCCTCTCTACTTGCTATAAACATGATTTATTTCATAGATTATAAATAAAAGTATAGAATCAAAAGAATTGGACATTGAAATGAAGAAAAGCATACATAATCTAAACATAAATAGAAATCACTGCTTGAATCCTCCACAATCTTGGCCTAATATTGGCCTTTAGGATTGAACCCTCATGTTAAATGAATTCAAGTTACCTTATGTTGTTCTTGCTTGGAAGATGACTTGTAACTTAGTTCTTCAGTTCTTTCTTTGTTTTCTTGTTTTTTATTCTCTATTTTTTGCAATTCTCTATTCAGAATTTTTTTTCTTTTTTTTTGAGTTTCAATTATGGTTCAAATGTTCAGAATTGGTTTACCCATATCATAATTGGCCCCCTCTAAATTTTAGATTAAAAAATGGCTTTTATATGAAAATCCTATTTTTCAAATGTTTTCCAATGAATTTTTTTAAAAATGAAAATATGTTTTAAATTAATTTTGATCTACCCTGATTCTCTAAAAATGGATTATGAGGGATTAAGATGATTAAAAAGTTTTAAATTCTGAGTAATTTTGATGAATAATTTTGAAAAGGCCCAAAATTACAAGTCTATCAACACACATCTCTTACTAGGCACACAAGGGGCATACAAAGCCTTGTGCACCCCTTGCCTCAGCAAGCTAGGGTGCACAATGGCTTGTGCACCCCTTACTTAGTGAGGTACAAAATTCCAGCTTTTTAGCCTTTTAGGAGTCAAATAGTAAATTTTTTCTTCCTTTGGGATCAAAATATAATTTTTTTAATATTTAATTTAAACCTCCAAATTTTAAGGATTTAATCCATTAAAACCGAAAAAAGCTCTAATTGAACTCCAACTCTTTCTAATTTGACCCATTTTCCAAAGTATCTTTAATTGAATCCAAAAACCCTTCAATTTTTACCTAGAAACCGCATTATGAATTAACCTCCAAGCAAAAATCAGTTATTTCTCATCATCAGGCTCCAGGATTGAAAAATAATTGTTTTCAAGTACAATAATTTAAACCTAACTATTCACGCTTAAGTGACATCTTGGGACATTGCAATTAGCAATAACCTTGGGTATTACACTTTTGTGCTGCCAAACCATGACCACAGTGGCAAATTGAAAAACTTGAGAATTTGAACTGTTGGGCTTCATTTTTTTAGTGGTTGGTAGTCAGTTGTGCATTTTTTTTAAGTGTTCTTGACATCAAAATGAGTTTATAGTGTCTTTTCCAACCATTGGCAATCGTTTGGTGAGAGGAAATTCCAGTAGCTTCTTTCGACTTCTCAATGCTTTTTATGGCCCTCGATCGATTGGATTTTGCATTGGTAAGTCTGAAACCTTCATATTTCATTATGATGCTTGATTATCTAATCATTTAATGTCAGAAGAAGAGTATTGTATCTGTATTTTCTTGCTTTCAATGCTAAGTTAATAATTTAAAATCATTCATGGCAACATGAAATAATGACAATTACAAAATGCAAAAAAATAAGGGAAAAAACTACTTAAAACTATTACAAGTCAAAATGTTCAAATTAGGGGATCTTTCCTCTAGCCCTTATGAACATTCCTCAAATATAATCTAAATAGCTTAAAGTAAGAAAAAAAAGAATAACAAAACAATTATAATAAAAAGAATTAAAATTTTGACTTTAAGAAAAGTAATTTCAATCCTAAGCTATGTGAAGAAAGCGATAGAGAGAAGAAGTTATTAATTTTAGCGGAGTTGAATGCCTTAGAGACGGTAAACCTGCATATCCCTTTGAATGGGAATCAAACCCCACGGAGTTCTTCCTTCTTGCGAATGAGCGGCTTTTAAGTCATTGCCTTTGTTATCATGTTTTGATTAATTTAAGGGCTTAGGGATTTGTTAATTAGGTTAGATTTTAATTGATAAAAAAAAAAATTAGATCTTTTCATATTTAGATCTTAAAATTGAAATTGAAAAGGAAAAGGAAAGAACTTTTACCTTTGGCTTCCGTCGGTGAAGGACGTAGGGAGCAAGCTTAGCACCGGATCTAAGTTTCACCTTGGCCTGGGGATATCACGAGTACTCCTTTTGGAAGGACTCTTGAATAATGTGAACTCTTCTTGGGGGGAGTTGAATCACACCTTTGCTTGAATACCATGAATTCTCCTTTGAAAGAAATAACTTGAATTACACCTTTTTCTTAATTAGGAGACTTAGAGATCAAGTTCAGAGTGATTATGAAGTTTATGAATGGGGTTTGAGGTGATTATGAAGCTTATGAATAGGGTTTTGAGATGATTGAGAGGCTTGTAAACAAGGTTTTATATGATGGATGCGGTTTTAGAATGGGGTTTTAGAGATTTGGAGGATTAGAAAGAGGGTTTTGATGATTAGAAAGCTTAAGAATAGGGTTTTAAAAGCTTTAGGGAGAGTATAAAAGCATATGATTGTCTGTCCAAGTTATTATGAGGTGTCAGGTATTTATAAAGGGGTGTAGAGGCTTAAAAGGGTGATTTTTCGATGTGGGATTTTGTCAGAACGGGTTGCGATAACTGGCTGAGTCCTGTGGTAACCACAGAAGGCTTTACGATAACCATAGGGCTAGCTACAGTAGCCAAGGAAGCTCTACGATAACCGCAACTGGCTGCGAGTTGCCGCTACTGGCCCGCAGGTTGCTGCAGCTCGTTGCCCATTTTTACTTGTCTTTGATCCGATTTGAGCCCAGTCTGGTTCTATGGGTTCGTGATCAAATTTCGGTCATTTAGAGGTGCAAAATAAAGGATTCACACCAACTCTACACATCTTCTAAATCTTTTGAATCATAACACTTTGATTATTTCAATAAATCATATAAGATGTATTTTTGGAATAATCAGAGATACTTTACTTCTTGCAGTAAATATATTATAGCATATAAAGTTCACATTTGAATTCAAATAGTAACCCATAATTCTTATCTTCATTAAAAGGTAATAATCTTTGGCAAAGGTAGAACATGCTTAAGTAGTTTTCAACACTAGTGGTGTATAAATAAGTGTTTAAATTCATAAGGTTCTAGAGATTTCAATCTTTACTATATAAGTTCACATTTTGAAATCCATATTCTGTAGAAGTTAGGCAAGCTCCTATAATATAAATTTAGTATCTTTAAAAACACACACATCTTGAAGTCTTTACTATTTAATTCCAATTGCATAACACTTGAGCAATATGATTCTTGTCTTCATTAACTTATCTTACACTTTAGTATGATTTGAACAGTATAATAATTCTCCACACATAGATACACAAATAAACATTTAGAACCATAAGGTTTTAGAAACTTCAACTTATCATTTTATACAAATATATTTTGAAACTTTGTATTCCTTAGAAATTAGGCAACTTTATACAACATATGTTTAGTTTAAACATATAAATACATATAGCTAAAAACTATTTATTACATATATATAATTCTTTAATAATTTCATAATTTATTATAAGAGATTTAAAATAATAACTCATTATATAAATCTTCCAAATTCATATATGATAAGAACATTAAATTTTTAGACGACAACATATATATAAATAATCGTCTTATCATATTAGTATACATATTTTTGAAAACATTTTATATTTAGTTATGAACCCTCAAATTTGCACCCTTAGGATCCGACCACAGCTTAACACTTGCTAAGATTCGTACGCTACGCATATGGCGGTCCCACTAGCCAGTTAGCGAGCAGGGGTCGAGGGGGCAGCGCCCCTTGCGAGGTGGGGGGCAGCACCCTATTGATAAAAAATTTCTTGAAACTTGCACCTTCAAACGATTGGCACTTGATTACGAACTCATAGAATCAAACTGGGCTCAAATCGGATAAAAAACATATGAGAATGGGCTAAAAACAAACTGCGGCAGCCCTCGAGCCCGCTGGGGTAACTCGCAGCCGACTGCGGTTACCGCACCCACCTCTGCGGTTACTATAGAGGTCCTTGTGGTAGCCAATAGGCTACCGCAGCCGGCGTTGCGGTAGCCGCAAAATCCTCTGCGGTTGCCGCAACTGACTCCCCAGTTACTGCAACCGTACCCTTTCAGAATTCTACTCAGAAACTGTTAATTTTTAGCCTGAAACTCCTCCTATAAATACCTTGCATCTCAAAACAACTAAACACACAATTACATGCTTCTGTACTCTCCCTAAAGCTTTCTAAACCCTATTCCTAAGCTTTCCAATCATTAAAACCCTCTTCCTAAACCTCCAAATCTCTAAAACCTCATTTCAAAACCTCCTCCATCATATAAAACTTTATTCATTAAGCTTCCTAATCACCTCAAACCCTATTCATAAGCCTCCTAATCGTCTTAAACCTTATCTCTAAGCTTCTTAATCAAGTAAAGGTGCAACTCAAGTTATTTCTTTCAAAGGAAATTCGTGGTGTTCAAGCAAAGGTGATCCAAAATCTTTCCTTTAAGAAAAGAGTTCATGCTATTCAAGAGTTCTTCTTTCAAAAGGAGTGCTCGTGCTATCACCAGGCCAAGGTGGAACTTAGATCCGGTGCCAATCTAGTTCCCTACATTCCTCACTGACATAACCCAAAAGTAAAAGTTCTTTTCTTTTCCTTTTCAATTTCAATTCCAAGATCTAAATATGAAAAGATCTAATTCTTGTTAATTAAAATCTGACCTAATTAACAAATCCCTAAGCCCTTTAAAATCAATCAAAACATGATAATAATGACTATGACTTAAAAAAACCCTTCTTCGCAAGAAGGAAGAACTGCGTGAGGTTTGATTCCCATTCAAAGGGATACGCAGGCTTGCCGTCTCTAAGGCATTCAACTCCGCTAAAATTAACAACTTCTTCTCTCTATCACCTTCTTCACATAGTTTAGGATCAAAATTGCTTTTCTTAACTAAAAATCAAAATTTTAATTCTTTTTTTATTATAATTGTTTTAATACTCTCTTTCTTATTTTAGTTGTTTAGATTATTTGGAGAATGTGTACTTTTCTTAAAACCCATAAGGGCTAGAGAAAAGGTCCCTTGATTTTGATATTTTGACTTGTGATAATCAAATGATGCACCTCAACAAGAGGCGACAATTTCAAGCTCAAGTCACGCACCACCCTTTTTCTGGCAAAATTTCATCATGGGTAAAACCAAAGATCTTGAGTCTCCCAAGACTCATCATCTTTGAATCCAATTTCCTTGGCAAAACTAGAACTTGAGGCATATCTCCCAAAGCCTGTCATCCTCAAGTTGATTAATAAGGACTTGAACCAGTTAAGGACCATCTCATTCTTTTTGGCAAATATCTCATGATCTTAGAAAGATTAAATTAGCAAAACAACATAATCCCTGAGAATCAAAGCTTTTTAGAGCCTGCAAACTATTCTGATGCAACCATATCAAAGGGTAAACCCTTATCCATGAGCCTGTGGTATCCTTATGGCCAAAACCTATAGCACCATACCTGAGCCAAAACTAGCCATCCAAAGCACCCTCGTAGAAAACTATCCTCAACACCTAGAAGCCTTCACCTTGAAGCCCAAATTTAGAAGCCTTCACTATAAAGACTAAAACCAAAAGCCTTCACCATTAAGCCCGAATCTAGAAGCCTTCACCATGAAGTCCAAACCAAGAAGCCTTCACCATTAAATCCAAACCAAAAAGCCTTCACCATAAAGCTCACTCCTAAAAATCCTTCACTTATGAAACCCATGATCTCCTCTAAAGCAAAATCTAACTGAGCCTTTCAAATTGATCGCCTAGCCTGACCTTTTCCTCTAAGCCAAGATTAGCCTCTTAGGTCTAGCATCCTAACCTAATCTCTCTCACCAAGTCCTCCGAATGAACCTACTAGAAGGTCATAACTTGACCGAGCATCTAGTCTGATCTCTCACGAAACTAAACCAGACTGAGCTTCCAAATAAACCTAGCTGAACCTGACTTAGCCTTCTAAGATAATCCAATCATTCTAAACAAATCTTCCCTAAAGCCAAAACCAAAAGGCCATAACTAACTAAGCCAATTGCTAGACCTGACCTTTACCAAAACTAGACTTGACCTAAACCTTATCGTCTCAAAGGACTTGACCCTCCTATTCAAGCTTTCCAATTCAGCCTTAAGCCAAACATTATTACAAATTGAACACACCTAAACCCTACCCGACCTCTTCCAGCCATACTTGGTTTAATCTTCCAAAGTGACTTTAATAATAACCATTGACCAACTAGCCTCATATCTAACATGCCAATTTCACCTCTAAGCTAGGCAAACAGCCGAAAAAAAAAAAAAAAAAAAAAAAAAAAAAAAAAAAAAACTAAACCACTCTCCTTTATCATCCTAAAGTGGGGGCACCTCCCTTCCAAATATTCACCTTTCCAAAGTGGGGGCATCTTTCTCTCAGAAGCTTAGTACTCTCCTACCAAATTGACCCTTCATAGGTTCAGGGTATCTAATCATTACATAGTCAGATGCATTTTACAATAGAATAAGTTGTAAGTCAGACTTCCAAAAAAAAAAGGATCATCTCTTTCCTACCAGACAAGGTTGTCATTATTCCTATCAGACAAGAATATCATTTTTTAGCTCCTACCAAAAAGGACAACCTTAGGATTCATACCTTAAATCTGAATTAGGTATATCTTTTAATCAAACTCATCCTAGGATAGTCTTAGGATCCATACCTTAAATCTGAATTAGGTATATTTTTTAATCAAACTCATCCTAAGATAGCCTTAGGATCCATACCTTAAATTTGAATTAGGTATCCCTTTTGATCAGACCCATCCTAAGATAGCCTTAGGATCCATACCTTAAATCTGAATTAGGTATCCCTTTTATCATACCCATCCTAGGATAGCCTTAGGATCCATACCTTAAATCTGAATTAGATATCCCCTTTTATCATACCCATCCTAAGATAGCCTTAGGATCACGTATCTTAAATCTAAATTAGGTATCCTTTTGATCAGACCCATCCTAGGATAGCCTTAGGATTCATACCTTAAATCTGAATTAGGTATCCCATTTTATTAGACCCATTCTAGGATAGCCTTAGGATCCATACCTTAAATCTGAATTAGGTATCGCTTTTGATCAGACCCATCCTAGGATAGCCTTAGGATTCATACTTTAAATCTGAATTAGGTATCTCCTTTTATCATATCCATCCTAAGATAGCCTTAGGATCCATACCTTAAATCCGAATTAGGTATCCTATTTTATCAGACCCATCCTAAGATAGCCTTAGGATCCATACCTTAAATCTGAATTAAGCATCCCTTTTGATCAGACCCATCCTAGGATAGCCTTAGGATTCATACCTTAAATCTGAATTAGGTATCTCTTTTGATCAGACCCATCCTAGGATAGCCTTAGGATCTATACCTTAAATCTAAATTAGGTATCCCTTTTGATCAGACCCATCCTAAGATAGCCTTAGGATCATTTCACCCATAAATGTTTAGATCATCTAGGCATTCCTATGGTTCCTTTTTTTCACCACTATAAAAAAAAAAAAAAAAAATCATTTTCACCCAAACATGTCTAGACACTGACTTAGGCATCTATTTAGTTCATCTTACCATCCCTCATTTTAGGGTTCATTATTATTAGAATCACCTTTTGCTCAAAGTCAATCCTAATGAGGGGGCAGCTGTGAACCCTCAAATTTGCACCCTTAGGATCTGACCACAGCTTGACACTTACTAAGATTCGTGCGCTACAAATACGGCGGTCCTGCTAGTCGGTTAACGGACAGAGGTCGAGGGGGCATTTCCCCTTGCGGGGTGCTGGGCAGTGCCCTGTTGAAAAAAATTTTCTTGAAACTTGCACCTTTAGATGATTGTCACTTGATTACGAACTTATAGAATCAAACTGGGCTTAAGTCAGATTAAAAACAGATGAGAACAGGCTAAAAATAAACTGCGACAGCCCGCGGGCCTACTGCAGTAACTCGTAGCTGGCTGTGGTTACTGCAGCCGCCTCTGCGGTTACCATAGAGGTCCCTGTGGTAGCCAATAGGCTACCATAGCCGACACTGTGGCAACCGCAAAATCCTCTGCGGTTGCCGCAGCTGACTCCCCAATTACGGCAACCGTACCCTTTTAGAATTCTAACCGAAAACTGTTAATTTTTAGCCTCAAACTCCTCCTATAAATACCTTGCACCTTATAACAACTAAACACACAATTACATGCTTCTATACTCTCCCTAAAGCTTTCTAAACCCTATTCCTAAGCTTTCCAATCATCAAAACCCTCTTCCTAAACCTCCAAATCTCTAAAATCTCATTTCAAAACCTCCTCCATCATATAATACCTTATTCATTAAGCTTCCTAATCACCTCAAACCCTATTCATAAGCCTCTTAATCATCTCAAACCTTATCTCTAAGCTTCTTAATCAAGAAAAGGTGCAACTCAAGTTATTTCTTTCAAAGGAAATTCGTGGTGTTCAAGCAAAGGTGATTCAAAATCTTTCCTTTAAGAAAAGAGTTCGTGCTATTCAAGAGTTCTTCTTCCAAAAGGAGTGCTCGTGCTATCACCAGGCCAAGGTGGAGTTTAAATCCTGTGCCAAGCTAGCTCCCTACATTCCTCGCTGACGTAAGCCAAATGTAAAAGTTCTTTTCTTTTCCTTTTCAATTTCAATTCCAAGATCTAAATCTGAAAAGATCTAATTCTTGTTAATTAAAATCTAACCTAATTAACAAATCCCTAAGCCCTTTAAAATCAATCAAAACATGATAATAAAGGCTATGACTTAAAAACCCCTCCTTCGCAAGAAGGAAGAATTGCATGGGGTTTGATTCCCATTCGAAGGGATACAAGGCTTGCCGTCTCTAAGGCATTCAACTCCACTAAAATTAACAACTTCTTCTCTCTATCACCTTCTTCACATAGTTTAGGATCAAAATTACTTTTCTTAACTAAAAATCAAAATTTTAATTCTTTTTTTATTATAATTGTTTTAATACTCTCTTTCTTATTTTAGTTATTTAGATTATTTGGGGAATGTGTGCTTTTCCTAGAACCCATAATGGCTAGAGGAAAGGTCCCTTGATTTTGATATTTTGACTTGTAATAGTTTTAAGAAGTTACTTCTTTATTTTTTTTGCATCTTGTGATTATCATTATCTTATATTTGTCATGCATTTCACGAGTAATATTTGTTTCATACATCATGTTATATCTATTCATGCATACATAAAAACTTCTTTTTATAAAAGTTATTTTGTATTTAAGCCAAACTAATTTTTTTTGTATTGTTTTAACCAAGATCTAGTTCTCTAGCCCTCTTTGGTCATTCGAGAATTAGTGATTTTCCTTAGGATAAATGATATAATTTTGGAGTCAATTAAATTGTGTTTTCCTTTAATTTTCCCAACTAAAATAAACAAAATTAAAGTGGCGACTCTTTTTTACAACTTACAACTTACAAAATACAATTTTCTGAACTCATAGCGGGTTTCAATCGTGATATTTCTCCCAAATGGGCATTTTTTATTCCCCCTTTAGCAGATCGGATCGAGTGCTCGGGCGAGACCTCACATATTTTGTAAACTATAAAACCAACAATATAACTTTTTTAAGATTTTTAATATCTTGAGGGAAATATATATAATTATATTTAAACCTTATAATTCTTATAATATTCAAAATACAATTTTATAAAAACTATATAACTATATGATTTTCAAATACTCCAATAATATTTATATACATACATGTAAAAGAAATTTTTAAAATTTAAGAAATCTATAAACAATTAGCTTTAATATCAATGACATATACATATCAACGATAAATTGTAACCAAATAATTTTATTATGTAATGACATATATCATTTAGCTATTGAAATAAAATTATATCAAATTACTGTTGATATTCATATAAGAAAATATATATATTTTATGGAAATCATACATATTTATAATTTAAATTTTTTTTTCAAATAAACATGTCATTTAAATAAATTACATATATATTTAGTACTATATATATTTTTAATGACATAAACAAATTAAAGGGAAACATTTTATACATATATATATACTTTTTAATTCAAGAGAGACAATATTCAAACTTATAATTATTTCTATTGGGATAGATCTTTGTTTGTTGTAGTGTCAGTTTGTCATTTACCTTTAGAACATATGGCAAATAGGATGAAAACATTCTTAGATCTTATAATTAGCTTAGTTGGGTATCAATGAACAAGAAATTTGATATGTTTAGATTACAATATCATTAAGGTTAACAGAGATCATTCACTTAGTTGGGGTAGCGACTCTTTTGAGCATACCCGATGCATAAAGCTCCCTTAAATTTGGGGTAGAGGCACTTTAGCATACTTAAGGTAGAGGTTCTTTAAGAACACACCCCCATATTACTTGTACATAACTTGATTCCTATGTGCACATAGTCTAATGTCTTACCCACATCAAACGAAGATCTTTGTGTTCAGTTTAACCCTTGATAAAATGGAAAATTGGAATTTCATAAATTTCCAAGGTTCAAATGGCTTATTGGAGATCAAGGTTCACATATACTTTCTTAAGGATTTTTCAGATACTGATAGGAAAGAATTACTCTAGGTAACACTTAAAACATATATAAGGTCCTTTCAATATTTAAGGTTCAATAGTTTAACAATAACGATGTTACTAATGATTATACATGTAATTCCTCTTTAGGAAGACTATTAACCATTACTTTAATCTTACATATAATTTCCCATGTTTTAACTTACTTACTTATTTAATCATAAGAACTTTTATATAGTTACAATTTGGATATAATTCTATATATATAAGCAGGATGCTTATACATAACTTCGACCATTTTCGGTAATTTTTTTAATATTTCATCAAGCATTGGAAATTTCTTTAATTAATACTTTGGTAATATATGTATTTCCTTAACATGTTATGATAGTACTTTGGGTATCACTTTGGGTATCATATTATTAGAATATCAATTAAATTTATAATTTTAGGAAATCAATAAATATCACTTATAATATATATTAACATTTAACTATATATTACTTATCAATAAATAATAGAATTTAATATCACCATAATCATGCCTCTTAATTCCACAATAATAGCACTTTATTAACTTTGAATATTTTGAATTTAAACTTAACATTGTGTACTTTTTACTCACTTGAACTGTTAATTGCAATCTAACAAAATATTCTCTCTTGTCAGTTATCCTCTGAATTCCCCTTTCAAATTCTCCTAAGGACGCAATATCATCGATTAAATACTATTATACCGTTTATTTATCATCTATCTTTAAACTTTACATTATCTACCGAAAATTCGATAGTATCCCTCTACACTAAAATTAACTCCCAATTACCATAAATCTAATTTATCGATGATAATCATAATATCACAATCAAATGGTCCAACCCGGACCTTCAATTCATTAATCCCATCCGTCAATTTCATTCTTCATTATCAAACTAATACCCAATCACTTCAATTAAATCAATTCTGATCTCAACATCTCACTTCAATCTTTCAATTAATCATCAATAATACTCAATAATCATATAAATAATAATTATCTCAATTCAATTATTCAATTTAACTAATTAATTCCAATAAACTATTTACCTAAATTCTCACAAATAAATTCATAATTCACTATCTATACACAATTAGGAGTCGAGATTTATACCATATAGTTCGATTTAATGAGTCGGAGCTGTTGTCCAAAATTGTCACTTTCAGAGGTCACCGGAATCTGATCGCTAGAAAATTCAACAACAACCAAATCACAATCCGAGAGTGTCAATGGTTAGCTTATGGCTTGAGGAGTTCGAATATACTTTTCACTTTCTATAATTTGCCGGAAAACAGGCAAAAATGGCGCTGCAGCCGAGGGAAATCACTGGATTTCTAGTCAAAACAAAAGTCATCTAAAATTAGCAAACGATATACTAAATTAAAGCTGGAATCATGAGGAGCTTAACCATACTAATTTTGTCGGGAAAGGAGATCAGAAAATGACCTAGAAAATTCTATCGATGACACTTTGGACAGCACGTGCACCGCCATCTTATGGCGGTTGACGACAAGCTTCTACTGGTCGACTGGGAGGCGGGCACTCTTCCCTCTGGTGTGACGTGTGTCGTCGGTCGGCAGCCAGAGGGTGGTGGACTGAGCTACCATGTCTCTCTCTTTCTCTCTCTCTCTGCCGACTCTGTTTCTCTGTTTCTTCTTCTTCTTCTACCTAAATTCATGGGCTGTACCGACTTTAACTTCTTCTTCTTTTTTTTTTTCATTATATATATACATATATGTACACTAATAATAATAATAATAATAATAATATTTAGTTACATAATTTTTTCAAATATTAATTAACCAAATTTCTATATTACATAATAAAATTTCAATTTCTTTAATTTAAAATTTCTCATTTTGATAAATGATAAATTTAAAAATCAATACTTCATTTAACAAAATATTCTCTTAAAAATATTAGTAAAAAATATAATAAATTAATATCATTTCAAGTATCAATATAAAATATAATAAATAAATTATTCTAAATATCAATATTAAATCATAATAATTCCCTATTATTTCAAATACTCATATAACAATATTAGTAAATTACATATATAATATCAAATATTAATATGAATTTAGCTTATCAATATCAATATAATAATATAAATAAATATTAATATTAATATTCAAATGTAAATTCATAAATATCTATAACTTTGAAAGTGAATATAATTATAACAAAAAGGAAACTATTTCTATATAAAATTATTATTTAAAACATTTAAATTCAAATTATGTGAATATTTGAAAATATTCATTTTTAACTTGGGCATATATTATGATACTAATCGAATATCTTCACACATATATTTTTGTACTTACGACTTATACCGGGTTGAGGTATTACACTAGGATTAATCAAGAGGGATGGTTGGGATCCTCTCTACAATGGTGAGGGTTATCATTAGGTGTTGGAGTATCCAACTTGCACATAAACTCATATGTAATAAGAAGAAGAGTTCAATTTGATTTGAAACTTTGACTTAGTCAACTTTGAGTGGCTAGCTTTCACAACGCCTAACTCAATCTTAGTTAACCATTCTTAACACTAGTTAAAGCATAGATTTATCCATTTATAAGACGGTCACTCAATGGACTTAGGCTTTTGAGTCCAAAAGCCCATTAACAAATCTATATACATACACTTCAAGTTCGGCAACTCGGTGCATTTTCCATTTCATTCCTTTCATTATAACATATATAATTCTACCTTCCAATATCATTACACATTCTAGAGGTTATTAGATAAATCCTGTTTACTCCATAGTACACATTTTCTAGCCTTTCATTAGCATTCTTCAAGTGTATACATCATTTAGACTCATTAGGTCAAACTAAGTTTGACCTTTATTATAGCATTGTAATCCTAATTAAATTGAACTTCTCTAATCACTATTATCACCCCCAATGTCTTAGGAGATGTCAACACCTATTCACTGGCACTTTAAATTCATATCTCAATTAAATTACTAGCATAGCCACATTAAATCCAACTCGATTTAACTTTCACTCATCATAAGGTACTTATCAAAATTGATTACATTACTCACTCATTGTCACACCATTCATTTAGAATTCAATTTTTATAATATTCTTATGGTTCTTAAGGCCTTAAATGGCACAGTATATAGATGTTATAATATTATCATTACTGTTTACATTTGGGTAAAAAAATCTCGGTATTACAATTATGAATTATGTTGCATATTATCTGTGGATATTTGAATGGAATTCTGATGATATAAGACCACATAAGGTTTTGATTTTGATTATGAGTATGATATGATGATTAGTGTATGATGGTTGTAGACTTACTCATCACCCAGCACTGCTGCTAATCAAGTTAAGGCTGTGTGACTCAGTCCAGTTACAATTGCAACACTATGTAATGGATTATAAGAAATGATATTTGGATTTAGAAAGCCAGAGAGGGGGAATCGGCTCCTTAGATTAAGGTTTAGTATAGTTCTTATAGATTAATTCCTATTCTTGGATGATTATATGTTATTTGCATGTTTTGTACGTTGTATGAAAATTGACATTATTAGAATGATAGTATAATACCATATTGGTATATTAGTTAATATCATTCATTGAGTTGATATTGTTACTCTTGTCTTTATATATTTTTCATATTGCAGTTTTAGCTTCCATAAAGATATTGATTTTGAGAAGTCACCTCTGCTTTCCTTCTTTAGCAGTGGGATTTTCCTATTCTTATATGTATATTTATGGTTTGTAATATGTTTTAAATTCTAGATTTCACATTGCTATTTCTGTTTTCCATAATTTAGTATAGTTTGATAAGTTATATAATTATATATTTAGTATATTGAGTTTAGAGAATAACTGAACTTCCTTATTTTGGTTAATGTGATGTTCTCTTAAGCAGGAACATGATGATGATAATGATGTTGATATAATGATATTGTATTCCCGAGTGACAAACATATGATACTATGTATAAATTTTGCTTGACAAGTTGGCCCTTGTCCTTTTATTTGTGATAATTACAACTGTTTATATTACAATTTTATTGTCTAATGATTAGTCAGACTTATTATAATTTCTTAAGGCCTTATGCTTTACTATTTCCTAGTGCTAATCATGTGTTCTCATATTTGAGTCGTGACAGTAAAAATGCCAAAAATTATTTGATAAGTACCAATATTACCTCACTTAAATTAAATAAACTTATGAAAAAATTAATTTAATAGTTATAGTTAATTGTGGCATCTACTATACTTAATGGACCCTTAATCCCTCGTGAATTTCTGTCTCCCGAAAGAGAAAATAAAACACAAATTATGTTTGGTATGTGAAAATGAAATATAATAAAAATATAATTTTTTTAGTATAAGAAAGAAAAGAATTTAATATCAGTTAAATTTAAATTTTAATGTCCTCGTCTAAAATTCTCACTGTATCATTGAACTAACAAATCCACTGTTTGCGTGGCTTCCGCCGGCCAACGGAATATCCCCGAAGCACTTTTACGATAATACGGAAATCATAATAGTAAGATAAGTCAAAAGCAAAACCGGTTTTTAATAAAAATCTTATAAACAGTTATACGCAGACACTAACAATAACAAGCAACCAAAACCAAAACCGAACCAAAAGAACAACAAAATATCTGGCTGACATTAGCCCAAGATATTATTATGTTCTGCTGACGTGGCACTCCTATGACGCTATGGACACGTGTAAAAGCGTTGCCATGTGGAGTCTTTAATGGCCAGTTCTACGCCCCCAAAAGCACCGCCTCGTCTCTCTCTCTCTCTCTCTCTCTCTCAAAATCTTACCGCAAAATAAATAATAACATAATCATTTATCACGTTTTGTCCGATCAAAAACCGGAAATTAAATGGAGGACGAAGACGACGAGAATTTCAGGCAGAATATTCCTTCGCCGTTACCGGATCACAAGGCAATGGCAGGTGGCTGTGTGACTGAGTCAACCCGGACGAACTCGGACTCTTCTGCCATTACTGCCGATAGCTCCAAGGATTTTTCGCTTCGCAATGTCGATTCAGCTCCAGTAAATTCATTTTCTTTCCATTGTATACCTAATAGTATATTTTCCTCAATTACATTTGTTCAATTTCTCTTTGTTTGGTGTAATTTTGTTTGCAAATAAAAAAAAAATAGTTAATTTAGATTATGTGATCTTATTGCAGCACTGAGAGGATCTTTTATGGTGAAAGTAATTATAATTAATTCTCTGAAATTTGCGATTTTAATGATACTGATTAGTTTCTGATATTTTTGGTCTAGGAAATGATTATATATTTTTGTTCTGCTTTTCCTTGCATTTTGTGAATTCTATTTCTTTTAAAAAAATAAATTGTATGTTTCAGATTTATGGTTCTTTACTTCTCCTTGTAATAGAAAAAAAAAATTCTAATTTGGATTAAGCAGGAATATAAAGGTTTAAAATGATAATTGATACATTTACCTGAATGAATTATGATTTGTGGATAATTAGGTGGCCTGGTTTGAGATTTTAGATGAATCCTAATATTCTTTTAGCTAAGCAGTGAATTGTTTGGCCTAAAAGCATACTTTCAAGACATTTTCTTTAGTTAGGAGTCCTAAAAAACTTAATCAAGTTTTCATGTATTTTAAATGGCATCAGTTTGATCTTGTTCGGGGATCACCGCTGAGATATTTGATTTAAATTGATCTTATTCGGGGATTTGTTGTCATGACTATGGTTTTTGTTTGCATTTACATTTGAGAAAGTAGGATTATTCTCATATTCCATTGCTACTTGAGGCTTGCTTCTCTTTCAGTCTTCATCCTTGTGGTTTCCTTGTCCGTTTCTCCATCTTAATTTCTTAGTTTTCTACAAAAAGAGTTGTGTCCCATCCTTCAATGCTGTCTTCTCTATTCTCTGTGTCTCTTTCCCCTATATTCACTTTTTTTTTTTTCAATTAGTTCAATTCTGCTTTGTGTTATAATGTCACTGCTGTAGATTTTGTTGTATTGTACCTGCTATCTTATACGGTGAAGTTGTTACGTCTGGAACCATAAGCCATTCTGCATTTCTGTCAATTATAATAAATTGTATATATCAGGGCAATATGCAGTGAATCACTGTGGAGATAGGATAGGAACTGAAAAGTTCTTAATTCCAGAAACCTCTCTCTCTCTCTTTTTCTCTTTTTAAATATCAAGTGATCAAATGTAATAGCATGATCATCTCTAGCATGTAATGAGTGTTATTTTATTACTTCACAAACATTTAATGCTTGTTTCTGTTTTTCATTTTGGTAGGGCCCATCTACAGTGTGGACAGATGAGAAGCACATATTATATCTTGATTCATTAGAAGCATCATTTGTTAATCAGTTGCACCATTCCATTGCTTTGCGAGGTTGCTTGCAAGATATATGGGGGTCATACTCATCAGTACTGCCAACCAACAATTGTAATTCTTCAGAGCAGGTTAGGGGCTGCAATCCAACCAAACACGTCATTTCCTTTTTCTTTTCTCTCTGTCTTTATGTATATATGCTCTAGAGAGGTGATGAAGGAAATAGGAAGCCCTACCTGCACATTGGGGTATGAGGCTTGGGATTTTAATCTCAGTATATCAAATTTCTTTTTTGCTTCCCATCTTTACCTTCTAAGGAAAAAAAAAATGCAGAGAGAAAGAGAGACCCGCCCGCATTCTTACAGTTTTTTGATATATTTGTTTTTATTTATTTTGTTCACCTGCTGAAGGTTGTATCTGTTGTTGTTCCATCTCATCCTTGTTAAAATTTCAGTTCATGGTTCTACAAGATGGTTCCTGGCCAAAGATCAACCCCAAAATGAATGAGCCACAGTTAAAAAGCACATCCAATTCTCATTTTATTCAGAAAAATCTGCGGCAATGCCATTTCACTTCTAAAGGTAAACGGCATATTGCAGCATGCTATGATCAAGAACATGGTGCAGCCTCTTGTGAAAGAATTCATGCAGGAGGGAATTCTCTGGTCTGCTGTGGATCAGCAAGAAGCTCACAACACCCTGAATGTAGCCGATGCCACCAAGAGTTAGTGGACATTGCCATAGGTATCATTTCCTATACATATCCTGGAATGTGCTTCTTAGCATGCATTTCTATGGCCAATTGGCAAATGCTTGCAATCACTATCTCCTCCTGAAAATTATTTCGCTTGCTTGATATTTCTCTATTGTGCATGTATGTAAATGCAGTCTCTCTCTCTCTCTCTCTCTCTCTCTCTCTCTCTCTCTCTCGCTGTTGCTTGCAGAGACACGTTCACTAGTGTGTTAACAAGTTTCATTCCTTATGATGGAAGACAAGGAAAATAATTCAAAATATATATTTATCATCAGACAACATGATATGTCTAAATGACTAACATAATCGAAAGATCATATTGAGAATAACCCAATTATAATAGCATAAGGTTTAACCATGCTAAATTAAAATTAAATTCTGATCCTGGATTGCTGTGGAAGGGGTAGTTTGCATTTTTAGTTGGAATTTCCTGTTTCTCATTGTTTACCATGATCTGTGGCTGGAATTCTTGCCCTTCTGTAGCTGAACTTTTATCCAATTAAAGCCTTACCACTACTGAAGGCTTATTCTCATACTATGTTCTTGTTATTTTTTCAGAAGCAAAATTATTAGCAGCAAAATCATTTCTTTGCTTTCTCCATGAATTCTGGTTCTCATTTATATTTATAGATCTTCTGGTATTTGGTTCGACTGCCAGTGTATCCAGAATTGTTTTGCAGCATGATGCAGCTGACCATTATGGGAACCATGTCACTGGCACAAGTTATGCAATCTAGGTAGTTATGTAGTGGAGTAATTTTTTTTTTTCTTGCCACAGAAACTGTAAAATCTGTTTGGCAAGATAGAAGACCACTCCCATCCATTTGTTTTTTTGAGATTCGTGAAAACCTTCAAACCTGTGATTATTGCATTTCTTTTCTTTGCTTGATGGGGTACCTTTTTATTTTTATTTATTTTTTTATTTTTTTCTTGGTCTTGAGTTGATCTTCAAATGTTCACTGAATTTTATGGTTTCTTGCAGAGGTTTCAGATCAGAACTTTGTAGATGAAAATCACAGAGAGAAGTCCAGCTCTACGTCCATGGTGAAAAGATTGAAGATAGTTGGGCCTGATGCTTCAAGCAATGATCAGGTAATTTGAAGTATCAAACATACATTTATATACTTTCATTTCCAATCACGCAAGTCTGAGTTTGGATTTTCAAAAATAATTTTGGAGGCCATTTTTTTGTGAACTATTTTATACTTTTGCAGGTTGTGCCTTTTGCTTATTCCAATACAAGCAAGATTTCATCTACCAGTCAATCTTCCTCTGAAAGACAACAGGTGCACGAAGAATTGTTGTCAGAAAACCCTGATAACTTTGTCTATCCAAAATCCAATCTTCTAATTATTTCTTAAGAGAAAGCTAAGTTGGAGTGAAAGTTTGAAGGTTAACATTCAACTCTAATGCACTAAAAGAACATGTGCTAGGGATTTCATGTTGCCCTGCCAAAGATTCATTGTAAGATGTGATGAGCAAGATAGTAATTCCTGCTGATATTTAACTACTAATAATGATGGAGTATTTTTGCTGGAAAATTCCTTTGGGAGATGACGTACAGTAGCAAGCTGGCAAACTCTACAAAGATAAGTTTCTCTTATTTTCCTTTACCTAATATTGTATATGAAATTCAATTAGCAGAGAAACACTAAACTTTTTATAGGATGTAGAAGATGGAAAGAATACAAATTCATAGTGTTCTTAAATTTGGTTGCAGTTTGCAAAGAATAAAAATTCCTACTGTTCTTAAATTTCGATGACAGAATACAAATTAATAGTCATGTGTTCATATTTTGGTGCTGCAGAATCAGCAAGAATGTGTTCTTAAATTTTCTTCCATTGAATTCATAATTTTGTTATAGTTTGCAAATTTCGGAGAAGTTCATCATTAGGAAGCTTCTTTAAATGTGAACTGTTATTTAAGTGTGAATTTCCATGATGCTCATGTAATCTTTTTCTAAATTTTAACTGTGATATGCATAAATAAATTTATTCACGAAATTCTGATCCGCCAGCTTCTGCTTTCCATGTTTTTTTCTTGTAATGTCATGTCTTATAAAATTCTAGTTTGCTGTGCGCCTGTGGCTTGTGGCCATGGCACATGAGATTGATGCAGCTTTTTGAGAACTCAGTTTTACAAGTGTACCGGGCAGCTATTCTTATTTTTGCGAGGACGAAATTGTTCTTAATAATATGACGTAATTATAATTGTACCACTATAAAAGCCTTCTTTTTGTCGGTGTTTTTTAGACATTACTAGATGGAATGTATTATTCAATGGAATGAAAAGTGTGGTGATGATAATATAATGAAACGAAAAGTGTAATTTAATGCTTAATATAATGTATATTATTATTTTATTTTCAAGTATAAAGAAAAATCGTGTAATATAAAGATTAAAATAATTAATTATTTTATAATTATTAAAATAAAATATTGATTTTTCCATATTATATTTATTTAAATTAAGTCATTAATTAATTATGTAGAAAGTTGTTGAACTCCTATTTGTAATAGGCTGAATTATTGGACTTTATGGTATTAATTGGGGTTTATAGATGGATGTCCAAATAAATTAGGGTCTATGGATAATATACTGCAAATTTTGGAAGATTAATATCACTAATAAAGGTGGCCCTATAAAGTGGGAACAAAACGTGGATACGGTGGAGAAAAATGTGGAAACTAAGTGCGGCTCGAGGCCAATAAAAAAAAAAAAAGAAGAAAGAAAAAAAAGAAAAATTGTGACTTAATGAAGAAATGGAACTGAAATATAAGAAATTAGTCACATACTATCACTATAAAATCAAGAAGATTTTACCGGAGGAGGGACGATCAACACGACAATCAATCAACAAATTGATCCATTATAAGTCAATCAAACAAATTTTCATATCCTATAACTTCTATTTCTTGTCAAACCTCTTGTCTTTTGTTATTTACTTTTCAAAGTTTATTTAAATTATAAAATCATTGTGATAATTTGAATTTCTAATTATTTTAGAAAATCTTATTTTCGTACGGAATAAAATTATTTTAATTATATTGCTACATAGCACTTGAAATTTTGATTTTTCTAAAACTTCAAATTTTTATGATTTCAGAATATATTATTAATTATAACTTTTACTTAAATGCTAAAATATATGAATTTAATGTAAAGAAAATATATTTATTTATTTATTTTTGAAAATATTGTTATTTGCTATTTATTATTTTTGGGATAGATTATTTATTAAAACAAATCCTTACTTGTTTTGAATTTTTTTTAGAATTTAAGTAAATATTAATTTTAAATTTTATTTTACTAAAGTTATTATTATTCATTATTATTATTATTATTATATTTGTGAGCATGTCTAATTGCTCAAAGGGAGACCAATCAGACATAGCTGAAAAATTTCAGATAGAGGGGAGGGGGGGCAAAGAGAGAGAGAGAGAGGGGGAGCTTATGACCGGCAGATCACCGGCTTCTACTTGCCTGCCGCCAACAAGTGCCTGCCTAGAAGGAAGGCCTCTATTGGATGAGTTCACCGTCATAAGCCCATCGTCGATCGACGCTGAACGGACCGCCATAACGTCTGCCGACCAACAAGCTTTCCAAGCTGATTTTGACCACCTCTGACCTCCATTCATGGCGGTTTAGTTGTCAATGGACTCCTCTCCTCCTGAGCTTCGTTTTGGCACTTCATTTGTAATTTTTGGTTAACATTTTATTTTTGTTAGAATATGTTGAAACCTCAAGCTGCTGATGCTATTTTCAGCGAGTCTCTAGCAAGTGAGAGAGAGTTATATATATTTCCATATTCTACGTGTTGTGACGAGTCAATTGACACCAATTTCATCATTAACTGTCGTCGTCAACGTTTTCCAGTGGCTTTCTAATGAGCATTATCGATAGTTCTAAATTAGTTTTTGATGCTATTTCGATGATGAAATTGATTAATCTACATTAGTAATTTATTTATAAGTTAGATAATTAATTATAATTTTTTGAATTAATTTTGGAAAATTATTATGGATTATAAAATAATTTTTGGTGATTATTTTGGGTATAAATCTGCATTCTAGATTGAGGATTATTGTTGTAAGTTAATATGGAGGGCCCAGAAAGGGCATTTGAGATAATTTTGCATTGAGTTGGTTGTTTTGCATTGAGTTGGTTGTCTACTTTTCAAAAGGATTAGATCTGTTATAGGGAAACTCTGTAGAATTTTATGTAGATTTTTTCATAAGTTAGGAAGAGTCGATCCTTTAAATTTTATATTATTTGTCATGACCTGAACTCGAGAGTACATAACTGACATTAGGATACGGGTGATACACGTAGCTACCAGTGCCCATAGTAAGCCTGACATCACACTAAATGATAAAACTACCACATAATAGGGCTAAAGGCCTATATGTTAAGCAGATCCAAACCAATAATATTTTAAATTAATGTCACACTGGGCTAACATCTCAATCATCTCAAAATATCAAATAATATATAATTGGTTTCTGCTTAACAAATAACTTATCAACTTAAAAGATACATTATAATACAACTAATAATTAACCAGAATACAAGTAATAGAGGTAATATTGCAGAGTTCTAAAATACTAATACAAATATACAACTGTTATTTATATAATTCAATAATTAAATACAAAATAATGCCGAAAGACAAAAGGCATTTTAACTCAATTTATAATTTTCTTCACAAGCTCAGCCCACTACCTAAAAAATAATTTGAATAAGAATGAGCGTTCGACTTAATGAGCTATGTAGATCCTAATATAATATACTTGTCGCGACCCAAATTTTCTAGACCGTGACTATCCTAGAGTTCAAGAAGACCTAAGGTCACCTAAAGCCGTAGAATATAGTAGGTATGATAATCACTATATATGTATTCACTTTCAATTCCTAAAGCCTTCCCAAGATCGGAACCACTTTGTTAATCATTGCACTCTAATGCCATTCCATATTTATGAATAGAACTTTAATATTATTCATAAGTATCAACTAATAGCATCCATGCATTCATATTTACTAATATAAGTATCCATACACAATAAGTGTCATTACTCATTTACATTTCTTCTTAATATACATGCTTTAATACTATGCCTGAGTATTCCATAGAGCTCTAGCTCATTGATCTTCTAAAATAACACAAGTATTACAAGATAACAACTTAGCAGTTCCCAAACTGAGGAGTGAAACTCGGAATCTACCTTACTATTAGTTCACTTCAACCTGAAAAGAATCATAACCACTACCGGATGAGACTAGCTTGGTGAGTACGCATTAATATAAAGTAATACAGGAACAATAAAAAATATATCACATGAGTTGGTTCAAGATAAAAACGAAGTCATGTCAACCAAAATTGGCTATATGGTGCTTTAGGATGCATTTTAACATAAATAGTTATGCTTTGGAAGAGGAGAGCTTCCCATACATAAAAGTGAGGGTGGCAGTCCAACCCTTGCTCACTTACATACTCATATCACATTGTGCAAAACTGATCAAGTTTTACGGTTAAACGTTCCCCTTTAACAGAGGTTGGGTACTCTCACCCTACCCACAGGCTATTACTAAGTTTGATGTTACCCTCACATCAGAGAGGATTTTTGCTTAGCTATGGGTATTCAGAAAAGTATAATCAAGGCTCACAATAGAAGTTCAATGAGACTAAATAGACAAATGCATCATTCTTATCATTGAGTGAATATAAAGTCTAAGCAAAAAGATCATTATAACCAACATTACATGGGGAAAATGCGGGTTTTCGAGGGGCTCAATAATCAATGGTAATCACATATACATATCAACTGAGTTTTGGACATACATTAAGGAGTGATGATTCATCAAAGGTTGCAAGAAGTATAGTTATATTTTATTACTATGTACTCACCTTAAACTCCTTCGCTCCTGTTGATTGTATGGTTTCGAGTAAATCAAGGTTCTCCTAGGTTTTGCATGGTTTCCTTGCATTTGTTTTGAAGTTCTACATACATAGCATTTCAAATGTACACTAATTAGTAACTAATGATATAACTATGTATCTTTTTAAATTGAATTCCTTGCTCAATTTAATGATTTCATTCTACATTTCCTTTTCCCCTAATTATCCTATAAGCCCTAGGATTTGGGAAAGTTACCAATTTCCTTTCCTTATTTCAATTTGACTAGGAAATTATTAAATTAACATCTAGGCATTAAATTTTGACTAATAAGCTTGAGTTAATCTATTCTTATTTTCATATACCCTACTTGTCCCATTCATGTCAAATCTAGGGGAACTTCTAAATTATTCATTAAACTTTCAATTTAGTTAAAGGAATACAAATTTAATATGTTACATAACACATATAGTTAGTTAACCACCACCATTTGATATTAAACACCAAATCTCCCCTTTTTCTTATATTTGCCCCAAGAGTTTCTAAACTTGAATTATATCCTTATAAGTTATTCTAACACCTTCAATTTGTTCCTCTTCATCTAAAATAGCTATAAACATACTTAATTGACATATAGAACTTCCTTTTGCCCTTCATCACTAGGCCGAACCCCTCTTTAAGGTGGGAGAAATATTTAAACAATTAAAGTATTAAAATCAACCTTAAGTGTAGAAGGAGTAGACATGTATAGTTTCTCACCTTGGTTAGTTCTATTTCACCAAGACTCTTGTGGTAAATGGTATGGAGAGGGCTTCTTCTTTTCATATAAAATTTTTGGTGTAATGGTGAGTAAAGTGTTGTTGCAAATCATACATCCATACATATATACAATAGATTGAGTGGTGGAGATTTCATTAAGTAAGATCCTATGGCTAGGGTTTAATCCTTGACGGATGGCTAAGATTCGAGTTATTTGGATGGCTAGGATCTTCTCTACATTGATGATGATTATTACAAAATGTTGGGATGCTCAAGTGCACCTCGACCTATGTGTAAAAGGAGCAAGAATTCAAATTGATTTAGGACATTGACTTAGTCAAAATTTTGCGACTCATCCTTCTACAATATATGTTTCTTGTTTAGGCTAAATATTCTAGCTCATACTTATTTAGTGTTCCATAACACTTTAGGCCTAATGGGCCAAATCCCCCTTTATAATGGTTTGGGCCTTTATTATTTCAAGACCCATCAATAAGCCCATAACCCAATAGTCTACTTAGAGATTCCCCTTTTGTTCCTTTTCTTCTCTTCATTATGACTCTTAGCCTTAAGTTTCCTAGCTTCTCGATACATATTACTAACTGTCACAAGAACTCTATTGGGCTTATTAGGGCATAAATGGCCATGGCAAGATCATGGGTTATACAACACCTTAATTAGCACTATTACATTCCTAACCAATTTCTTCTTTTTTACTTCTCAAACTAGACTAGCATCTAGAGTCTAGTCTTTAACATTACTAATAATAAAAATGAACTATGAAACACTCGGGTATTACAATACCACTCAACATTCATAATGCTAATGCACTATGCCAAACAGACAGACAAATCATGAAATCATACAAGGATGGAACACAATCCATAGTACCATACTAATCCTCAATATAGGAAACCGATCTGCCTATCATGGCTCTATTAGTTCAATACATTCTCTTAATCTATTATAAGGATTACAGCCATCCCAGCAACGCTAACCCAACTAGTAGCAGTGCATCAGCGATGAGTAAGGCAGTAGTCGTCATATACTAGCCATAGCTCTTCTATCATCATAACATTATCATACATAGATCCACTTTCCTAAGTGATACTGTATCATCTCACTTTCATCCAACATTCATAACCAATATGTAATAATAATATTAATGAACATTCACATACATATGTGAAGATACTAAATACTATTCATAATGTATAATTATTATATATATATTATACATATAATCAATGCATGTATGCAAGTGTTACTTTAATTTAATAAAAGAATGGAATATTATATTAAGCTATATAACTCACTGATTTAATGGAATCCAAGTAGCTCTCCTCATGGAGTGCGACATCTAACAATTGGAAGGTTGCTTGAAACATCAACTCTGAATAACAGACAGATTATCATAAAAGGACAACTCGCCTCTCAAGATATAATTAAACGACTACTGAGATTCTGCCAAACTTTCGATAGAGCTTCCCCTACAACTAGAATATTACCCAATTGCAACAAAGAAAACACACACTTCTAGATAACCTCAACAATCCACGCAACTCAACATAACATCAATGACCCCTCTTGGGTCCACCTAATTCCCAATCAACTCCATAAGTAGTCCAAAATCCAATTCATAGAATTATCAATTAAATATGATAAATATATCTTAAATCAAACTGTAGCTAAAAATAATTGAAATTTAAGAGTTTTGAATTTACCCACGAAAATTTGATTGAATGAATGTTGTAAATCGTACCAGAAAGGTGAGACGGAGCTACTGGATCTGCCCACTTGCTGCTGCCAGAGCACCGCCTACCGGTCGGTCACGCGCCGCCGCTATTGGTTCTACGCTCTTCGCCACTTGCTGCCCCTTTGTCAAAAAATGCCTCGAAAGCTCCAGCCTTTAAATTCCCAATCTCTACTTCTGACGACTTTTAGGAGGCATGGCATATGTCAATTTGAAGCTCTCGCCACTTGAAGTCGAATGAGACCAGAATCATCGGATCCATCACCAGAATCGACTAAAATCTAGAGTTAAAGTTTCAGTACTGGCGGGACTTTAAACCATGAGTGTGCCACTGTCCATCATCCGATTGTGATGCTGCCGCTTCACTGAAGTCGCCAGATGATGGGCTAGCTGTTGGTGGTGGCGATGCAGCCCACCACAGGCTGGAAACCGCTCAACCAGACACTCCCCTCATCATGTCTCTCTCTCTCTCTCTCTCTCAGCCTTCCATTTCTGTTTCCCATTCCTTTCTCACATAGCCATCTGATTGGCTATTTTTCCAGCCAATTAGATACGCTCCAAAACCCCCTTATCTCTTCTTTTTTTTTTTTTTTTTAATATATATATATATATATATATATATATATATATATATATATATATATATATATATATATATATATATATATATATATATATATATATATATATATATATATATATATATATATATATATAATCCTCTAAATTTTTAATAATCAACTTCTATTTCAATTAAATCTTCCATAAAAATTTCTTACCTTAATTTATATCATGAAAGTTTAATTAATATAAAACCATTTATAATAATAATGATGATTTTAACGAAATTCCAAAACTTCCAATTAAAATTTATATAATTGACAATATATTTTAAATTAATTGAACATAATATTAATTTCTAGAAATTCTTAATATTTAGTATTCAGATATAAAAATATAAATTCTCAAAAATAAACACTATAATATTTTCATAATTAAATATATAACTATTTTCTTCAATTATATTCTCAAATTTAACATTTAAATAAAATTATGATTAATACTATATTTTTCAAATCATAAAGTATATCAAATTAAATAAAAACGAAAAATTCAATTACGTTTTAATAAAGAAAATAATAAAATAATATATTTCTATACAAAATAAGATTTTATAAAATAAAGAAAAATTTAGGTTGTTACATTATTTGTTTTGATAATATTGTGATATTGTCATTATCTAACCCAGGACCATCTTCCTTAGCTCCTAGTCCTAGTTGGTGAATAAGTCTTAAGTTTCTTCTTCTATGTTGTCAGTGATACTATCTAATATATTTTTCTGTTTTTCATGCATATGCATTTATAATTATGCACTATTGTTAGGGGTGAACAGACGGTTGACTCGGTTCAAAATCGAATCGAAAAATCGAATAACTAAAGTTCTTAATTTTAAAAAATGAACCAAACCAAATTTAGCGTAAAAACTAAACTGAACCGAACCAAAAAAGTTCGACTCAGTTTGGTTCAGTTTTTTAGTTTTGGCTTTTTTGGCTATTTTCTTTTTTTGCAGAAAAATTAATAGAAATAATTTTATTGTTATAATAGGCAAAAAATATATTTTGAAAATGTTTGGTTTATTTTTTCAATAATAATAATAATAATAAAGATTGAATAATATAATTTTGATATTTCATTGGGTATGAAAAATATTATATCTAATAAAAGCAGGCTCGCGAAACATGACGTCTTCAGAATCTTGAGACTATTAAAGCCTTCAATGTTTTTTTTAGATTGAAATTAAGAAACACATAGAAAAGCTTAAGAAAAAAAAATGATAATTCAATTGTCAAAAAAGCATATATATATATATATATATATATATATATATATATATATATATATATATATATATATATATATACACACACCTAGTTCATAAATGTTAAATCACCTATTTTAAATCAATTTTAAATCTCAATCATTAATTAAAATGACTGGTTACCAGTAACGAAGGTGACTAAATTTTATTTATTTCACGTCTTACTTGCTTTACTGGTGAGCTAACCCTAACTTTTTATTCTTTCTATCTTGTTTACTTTTCATGCCACTTCTCTTCTTTCAGAATTATGGATCACTTTTTTTTTTTTTTATTTCTTATCTTATGGATCCAGATCCATTTTGCTTTATGGACCTATGTTCAAAACACACCGTTTCATTAAACTAGTAACACGCATTTTTTTTAAAATTTTTATTATTTAATATTAAACTTTAAATTATCTAGTTTATTAAATTTAAAATTTAGGTTAATCATATATAACTATCAAGTTCATTAGATATAACGTTAAGTTCATTAGATATAATGTTTAAGTTCATCATTTATCACATGTAAATTTATTATCTTTTGCTATCAGATTCATGATTTAATTATTCTATAATTGAATTTCATTCATCTCTCATACTTAAAATTTTCATTATTTAACATTTCACATATAATTATGAGGTTTATTATATTTAAAGTTTAGATTCATCACATATAACTATTAGGTTTATTAGATATAACATTTAAATTTATCATATATCATATGCACATTCATTATCTTTCACTGCCATATTCATGATTTAATTATTTTATAATTTAATTTCGTTCATTCCTTATATTTAAAATTTTCATTATTTAATATTTCACATATAATTATGAAATTTATTATATTTAAAGTTTAGGTTCATCACATATGACTATTAGGTTCATTAGGTATAACGTTTAGATTTATCATATATTACATACAAATTTATTATTTTTTACTGTTATATTCATAATTATAAATCAATACTAAATTGTCTATTTTTTTTATTAATTAACAACTAGCATTATTACCTCGATCGAGTAGAATTTAAAGCAAAATGATTGATTAAAAGATAATTTCCAATAATATCATGTTGGATTGCTCAATAAGTGAGAGACATATACAAAAAAAAAATAGCAAATTTAGCTACCAATATGCACTTTTCAACTTGAAAATACAAAATTTTTCCAATTTATCAAACAATATTTGTGTCTCTTAACATAAAACCTAAAAATACCAAGTAATCAAACTCAAAAAAAATCAAAATCTTCACACAAACAATATAAAAACTCAAAAAAAAAAAAAGATTATGAAAGAAATATGAAGAAGAAGAAGAAGACAGAAACAGCTACAAGAAAAAAGAAGAACAAAAAAAACAAAGCAATTTCAAAGAAAAAGAAGAAGAAGAAGAAGAAGATCGGGACACCATTTTCATGAAGAAAGATTGAGCTTCCTAAAACAATTCAAAGTCATATTAACACTATTTTTTTTTTTAATAAAATGGTGATGCATAAGAAATGTTAGTGATAAGGTCTTCTTTATGCGTGATCTGGACGACGATGGAGTGAGGAGCATTGATGATTGGTAGGCTGCTGGTGTCGGTAGTGAGAGGCTCCATGCATCTAGGCTCAGGGCTAGTCACTTTTGTTGGGCCTTGGGTCACCGATCGAGGCAGCGATGGTGATGATGACTGAAAAGGTGAGCCAGCAGTGGACACTGATGCTTGGCTTCTTCTCCAACATCGTTAAGCTAATTTCTTTGCCTTTACTTGTTTGTTCTTAAATTTCTTTACTACAACAAATTCTCTTACCAAAGTTGGAGCATTTAGAGAATAAGATTTTGTTGCTCTTTCATGAATTTCTCTTTTGCAAGTCTTTTGGTTGGATAGATACAAATTTATTAAGAGCCTTTGGTATCGTGGTATGGCTTGGGTCTAGTTGCTACTGGCTTTCTTTTGTATATAATTAGCTAAGATTTTTTAATGCTACTTCTATACTATTTTCAAATTTTTAATGCTACTTAGTTTAATTGTCTCTCATCTGGGTAGATATCATAACATGTTTTGTGTGTTGACATATGATTTTGGTACTAGTTCTTTATGTTACTAGTGTTGGTTTTAGGTATTATGCCATGAGATGATGTTTCATATGTGATTTTGATTGGATTATGGTATAATATATTTTGGCCAATTGGTTCATGGCCTTAGGTCTGCTGTGCTGATTTTTGCTCAAATTGTCTTGATGAATTCAAGCCCATGTTTGTCCATGTTGGCTGGAATTGTAATTAACATGCCGGGTTCTTCGTTTTGGGAAGTTGTCAATAAAGACCAAATGTTGTTGTCATTTCTTAATTTGTTTCAACTAATGAAATTGATATAAAGTTAAACCCTAAGGCATCTTCATTCTATAGCGTAGAAATGATTTTTTTCTTTTTTTGCCCAAGAAGAACAAAGCTGTCATTAATAGAGGCTAAAAGGCCAAATAAATTATAAAAAAATATAAGCAATAATGTTAAACTAGCTAAGGTTCAATAGCAAACTAACCCTTATAATGTTGAAAACACTAGGCATGAAGCCCAACATTACACCAAAAACCAAGTATGGGTATTGAACGGCTCTAAGGCCAACAACCAATAGAAAATTACTAAAAGATCCCTTAGTGGAACTCTCCCTAGCAGTGTCAGCCACCACCATCTTCTCCTGCATCAACATTACTATTTGTGGCCCAAAGAGATGGAAGATTGCTGGAGAGCTCATAGCTAGAACAACCCAAAGCTTCAATCCTTGTATATGAGGCCTTACATGACATAGATATGATGATCCAGAGGTGAAACAAAAATCATAGAGGCTTATTGAGCTCAA
Organism: Reutealis trisperma; assembly: GCA_947687605.1. Taxonomy (NCBI): domain Eukaryota; kingdom Viridiplantae; phylum Streptophyta; class Magnoliopsida; order Malpighiales; family Euphorbiaceae; genus Reutealis; species Reutealis trisperma. Next base: position 469,646 of record CANTUT010000177.1, on the reverse strand, counting down.
CCAGTCCAGATCTAACAAGCATGAGTGAGATCCTCGGTGTTTGGCCGTAGGAAAAGAGTGAAGGAGCCCAGATCTGAAATAGATAGAACTGTTGCCATTGACAACAAGCTCTTCCCTTTCCTTCCAGTATCCATCCCTATAAAGCTTCTTTGAGAGATGATTTTGGTGAGAAGACAAGACAATGCTTGAGTCATTCATAGTGAGAGCTTCACCTTGTAGCCATATCACAAAAACTAAAGAACCAAACTCGATAGGACAGGGAGACGGGGAGATAAAAAACATATAAACAGAGAAAAACTAATATAAGCCAAACAAAATAAGATAGAAAATAAGGAAAATATGGGTCTCCTCCCATGGCTAGAGCCACCGGCGATTACCCCCATAGAAGACTCTAACCCTCATGTATAAAATAAAAATTGGTTTGAACAAATGATGATTTCTGTAGCTTAGAAATGACTGTTTTGTATCTTGAGAACTTGGTCTCTCAACTAGTCTACTCTTGTTGGTTTTGTGCAATGGTTTAAAGGACATATTGCAATAGTTACTGATGTTTAGTACTATTAGGTTGCGTTTGGTTGGTACTTAAGGATTGGATGGGACAATACTAAAATACCTAGTATAGCATTTGGCAAGTTTTTAGTATCAAAAGGATTAGACAAAAGCTAAATTTTGTCCAATTCTACCACTCAATTTGAGTCATCCTCATATAGGGAGGATAGGCTTGTCCCTCATTGGAAATTGAAATTTAGTACTTTATTTCCAAAACTATTCTTACATAAATACAAACTTATTTTTTTTTAGTTTTATTGTTTCCAAAACTATTCTTACATAAATACAAACTTATTTTTTTTTAGTTTTATTGTTTAACTTATTTTTTTTAGTTTTATTTCCTTTTTAATATTTTTCTATGAAATTTTTCTTTTATTATAGTTATGTACAATGATTTTTTTTTTCATTTTAAATAACTCTTCGTAATGCTTAGTTATTAAATATAAAACAAAAATACTTTTTCAATAGGCTTGCAAAATTCATTTTTCTAAAATATCTTAAACCAAATAATAGAATAAATATGTATATTTCATTTTTAATTTTTTATTTAATGAGTATTAATCAATTTTTTTATTTTTATATTTTATTTCTAATTTCTTATAATTATTTATATTTTATTTAAAAATATTATGTTTGATAATAAATATTTCATATTTTTATAATTTAATGTGTTTATTCATTAATATATATATATATATATATATATATATATACACATTAAAATATTTTGATTTTTAGCATTTTTAAATATTTATTAGACTTTTTTTTATTAAAAATTTAAATATTTTTTCATAGGAGCATTATTGTCATTTTTATAATATGTTCAATTTTAGTTTTAGTTGTTTCAAACACTAGATAGAATAAAATTTTATTTTACATTATTTTGTGATATTCTATCTTATCTAGTCCTTAATTGTCCATCCAAATATAACCTTAAAGAACATTATTGATTGCTTAGTTCTCTGGTTTGGTATTCTTCTTCAGTTGTTGGTGCTTTAATGAATTTAATATATTAGCACATTTATGTAATTATTAAAATATAAATTTATGTTTTAGCGGGAACAATTGTATATATAAATATGTAGAATTCGCGTACTTGATTCATCAAATTATAACGATAAAAAATATATGAAATTAAACAATGAAATTTTAATAATTATATTATTTTTTTGTTAATTTAACACTTACACATCATTAATTTAAAAAGTTATTTTTATTTTTTTAAGAATAAAATTAATTTCAAAATTTATAAAACAATAGTAAAACATACAATATCTTAATCTATAGATATATATGTGTGTGTGCGCCCGCGAGGGATAAAAAAATTTATTTAAGCATCTCTTATTAAATTGTTTCTAATTGTATATTTATGATAAGTTAATATAGTCATGTATTAATTAAATAAGTTAATTATTTAATTATATTTAATTTAAACAAAAAAAAAGAATGAATTCAATTATAATAGGGAAAAAATAAAATAATTGTTATTTGATATATAATAATTATTTAAATAAATATAATTATCTAATTATATTTAATTTAAATAAAAAAAAGAATGAAGTCAATTAGAATACAAAAAAATAAAATAATTATTATTTGACATAAAATAATTATTTAAATAAATATAATTATCAAATTATATTTATTTTAAATAAGAAAAAATGAATTTATTTAGAATAAGAAAAGAATAAAATGATCATTATTTAATATATTATTAATTTAATTTAAATAAGAAAAAATGAATTTAATTTGAATAATGAAAAAATATTATTATAATTTTAAGTATTTATTATTTAATTAGTATAACAAGTTAGAAATCATGTGCATCAATATGTTGAGTGTACTAATATAATAAAAAAGATGATGTTTTGACCATAATTAAAATAAAGGATTGATTATGAAAAAATAAGTATTTACAATGAAAAAAAAATTATTCTATTAACAAAGTCATCTTTTATCATATAAACAGATGACTTTTGAGCAACTAACAAAAAGATAGAAAATTGATTATAAAGAAGTATAAGTTGTCCCAAGTAAAGAAAAAATTAATTGAAAAAAAAAAAAGTCGACTTTTTAATAGAAAAAAATGACTTTTGACTATAATTAAAAAGTTGACTTTTGAATGGTAAAAATATAACACTGCATTTATTCTCGATATATGTAAAATTAGAGAATTAAGTATAAAGAAGTAAGTTTTCATAAAGAAATGAAAAATTAATCATAAAGAAGGTCATATTTTTTATTACAATCATATAAATTTTAACTAATTCAGAGATAGAAGTACCAAATTATACATAACATATGCTATATTTTCATATATGTACATTATTTACTATTATTTTATCTTTTTAATATTTTTCAAATTTGCAATATATATATATATATTAAAACAGTTATAAATACCAAACACATACTTAATATTTAGCAAATTAAGTTTTGTTTAGTATACGCATCCCAAAACTTGGCATACGATAAATATATATTTGATATCTATAATTATTTTAATATATGTATATTACAACTTTTGAAAAATTAAAAAGATAAAATAACAGTAAATGATATATGTTAAATATATGTTTGGTATTGTAACTACTTTACCATAAATATTTCAACTTAAAAAAATTAAAAAGAAAAACTAACATTAAATGGTATATCAAAACTACTAAAAAAATAATTGAAAGAAAGTAGCACTAATAGATGTTGCGGTGAATTTTTCTTTTATTAAAAAAATCATTAATAATTAATCACACACTTATTTTTTATTTTTATACCATTATCATTAGAAAAATATAATTTTAGATTTAAATTTAACAATTTTCATGAATTTATAGATAATAGTATCAATTTGTCCTTAAATTTCATTTAGAATAGATTCTCTATATAAATAGTTTAGTTTTATATACCGTAAATTTATATTAGTTATTTATAATTTAAGAAATTTAGAATATGCAATATTCTATATTGACAAAAAAAAAAAAAAAGAATGGAAACTCATGGAGGAAATGGCTTGAAGTGTGATGTGAATGTAACTTTTGTTATTACACTTGGCTTACTTATGCAAATCGTGTGAAGAAGTAAGTGGGACAAATTTACTGAAAGATAATTTATATTGAAAAGATAATTTCATGATTTAAAATTTTAGAACATGGTTTGAATTATTAGCCTTTTATATAGTATAAGTTGAAAGGATTGAACCTAAAATTCATTTAATAGAAAAATAATTTTCATTCAATTTTTCAATTTTAAATTATATTTTTATAAATAAATTTATACTTAAAATTTATTAATTTGAATAATATATGCTTTTATTAAATTTTAAAATTCACATTTTATTAATATAATTTATAAAATGAATTGTTGTAATTCTGTAAAAAAAAATAATGATTTAGAAAAAAGATATTGAAACAATATTAAAATTCATTAATAAACTAAATTCAATTAAATATACTGAATTATTTAGTTGTTTGGATTTTGTCTAAATTAATAATTAATTAACGAAAATAAAAAAGGAAAAATATATTTAATAAACTTTTTCAAACACTGTCCTCACATATGGGACAATGGGAGTACGTCTTTCTAGCACTGGTCGTGGCACATGAGTTAGACCTTCCCTTAGAGGATTGTCCTTTTCGACAGTGCTGTGTGCCCAACTTATGTTGTTTAAGATAAAAAAAAAAAAACATGGGAAAGTAGGAAGCCCAACTTATGGGATGACTAACCAAAAATAATAATTATATAAATAAATAAATAGAATATATTAATTAAAAATAAATATAAAATGATTATTAAAAATTAATTAAAAAATTTAGTGCAGTGCATACTAATAAATATATAATTAATAAATGTAATATAATATTAATTAAATATAATTATAAAATAATACTATCATATTTTAATAAATGGCCAAAAGTCATATTTTTCATTAAAAACATATTATTGTAGTCAATTGTTAGACAACCTCCCTTATTGATAACTTTATTGTTGAAAGTCTTCTGTTTTGAGATTAGTAAACGACTTTTTTTTTTTAATTATTATTTTTTTCAGTATGTATGAAAAAAGTCATCTAATTTCAATAAAAAAAATTATTTTTTTTTTACATAATCAAAATTTTCTTAAACCTTCAATACTTGCTTATTTATATTTAAATATTTTGATTTGATCATGTATATAAGCGCCTAAATAATACATCTCTCGAATTTTAATAGATGGCCGAAAGTCTTTTTTTTTATTAAATACAAATGATTGTATTTATATGTTTTTTTTGCATATTAATTGCTAAAATCATCTTTTTTTATTAAAAACATATGACTTTTTTTAGTATATATGAAAGAAAATCATCTGATTTTGATAAAAAGGATGATTTTTGTAATACCATGAATTTTTATAATTTTAGAATTGTGAAATATTTATTTTATTATAGAAAATTTTTCCAAATAATTATTGTGATATTGGATTTAAATTTAACAAATTAATTTAGTAAATCATTATTATTATTATTATTATTAGAGGGTTAGGCAGCTGGTCTGCAGAGGAGAGAGAGAGAGAGAGAGAGAGAGAGAGAGAGAGAGAGAAGAAGAAGAAGAAGAAGAAGCTACTATCTACTATCCGACCGCTGTCAAGTCATCAAAAGTTGACACACGCAAGCCAGGAAGACTCCTGAGGTGTCGACCAAGCTACCCACCGAAGATCGCCGCCATCCACCGTTGCTAGCTGCCGTACACGCAGTCGAACTTTCCGCCAGTAGAAATTTCCAAGCTCAATTCCGGCCAGTTCCGTCGTCCATTCAAGGTGATTTTGGTACCATCGGACTCCTTTTCCTCTAAGTTTTATTTTGGTATATAAATTGCTAATTTTGGATGATGTTGGGTTTGATCAGAATCTGGTGACCCACCAGACTGCCAATACAGATTTCGGCGAGTGTCTGGCAAACAAGAAGAAGTGAATCATATTTTCAAATTCTACGCTTTGAGACGAGTCCGTTGGTAGTGAGTTTGTGACGATTAGTTAACATTCACGTTTTCCGGCGACTTTTATGGTGAGTATCATTTATCGTGATTCGTAGCGAGCTTGTGGTATATTGTTACATTTTGAGTAAAGTTAAAGGATTAGACGTTAATGGGAGAAGTTTAGTTGGTACAATTTATTTGATTAGTAATTAGTAAGTATGAGGTTCATTAGGAAGTTCTTATCTTTTGGGAGAGATTAGGCGGTCCAGATAAGAAATAATTATTTACTTATCATTATATTCATATTCTAATAATTTTGTTTTACTTCACTGTATATATCGTTCTGATGCACCTTCAGCCGCCCCCAGCCATAGTCCGTGAATTTCCAGTTTTGCTCTTCCGTACTATGAGTGATACTTCTAATATACTTTCCTATTAATCATGTATTGCATTGAGTATATTTATGAATATAATTAAATAATGATGCCTATGTCATGGAATGTATACATGTGCACGCTTAACTTGTCATTTGGTTGTGTTTGATATTTTAATTATGTGCTGCACATTCTCTGTGTATGTTGGAGGGAGACAGAATGATACAGAAACCACCTAGGACTTTGGATATGATATAATTATGATGAGATTATGATGAAATTGAAAAGATGAGTTACGACTGGTGGAACCTGGCTAGGCCTGCTCATCGCCAGGGCCGCTATTAGTCGGGTCAGGGCTGCGTGGTACATACCAGTGACGGCCGGACCCCCTTGAATATAAGAGATAGATTATTGGATTAAGAGAGCCATTATATGAGGATCGGCTCCCTCAATTTGATAGTAGTGTGGTTTCTGTGGACTGAATTCTGTCCTTGCGTGTTTTGTAATGATTAGTTGTTGGGTGACATAATTGCATAACATACATATATGTCTATATTCTGTTCATTAGGTCTGCATATTAGTAGTATCGTTCACTAAGTTGAGATGCTCACTCCTGTCTCCTTATTATTTTTTAGGTTACAGGTTGAGCTTACAGTTATAATCTTTGTTAAGTCGGTCTCTATCTTCTTCTTCGACAAAGCACATGTGATGTGTCGTTATTGTAATAATATGTTAGAACTCTGCAATTACAGTATTGGGGTTTGTATTATGGTATTACTAGTACTATTGGTTTGTATTATTGTAAAACTCTCTGTCGATAGCTTTTATGATGTTGTCACTATTATTGTAAATTATTATGGTACTTTTATGGTAAATTACTATTGTGATATGATAAGTATTGGCTATACCGTCGGCAGATGGAGTGACATGAGATATGACTTGAGATATTTTAAAATTATTTTATTTGTATATTATTCCTTTTGGTGGTCAAACTATTTAGGCTGACTGTGGGTACTGGTAGCCTTAAGCTTTCCTGTGTTTCAATGTAGATTACGTGCCTCGAAATTGGGTCATGACAATTTTTCATTTGAATTATCAAATTTTTTTTACACCTTTAATATCTAGTTTTTTATATTCAAATATCTTGATTTGACTATGCATATAAGGATATAAAATGATCTAATATATATTATTTAAATATTAAATATTATTTTGGGTTAAACTAGTAGAATATAAAATATATTTGCCAAAAGTTATCTAATGTATAAAAGAAAGTCATTTTTTTTAATAAAAAAAGATGAATTTTTTTTTTTGGGCAAAATCATCTTTTTTATTAAAACGGATGACTTTTTTCAATATGTATGAAAAAAAATTGTATGACTTTAATTAAAAAAAAAAGGACAACTTTTTTGAATTTGTAAAATTTTCTTACATCTTTAATATTTAGTTTTTTATACTTAAGTATCTTAACTTTACTATACATATAAGGATATAAAACGATTCTATTTATATTATTTAAATATTAATTATCACTTTGGGTTAAACTAGTGGAATATAAGACATAATTACCAAAAGTTATTTTTTATTAAAATAAATGGTTTTTTTCAACATGTGTAAAGAAAGTCTTCTGATTTTAATAAAAAACACGACTTTTCTTTTGAATTCTTAAATTTTTTTTACATATTTAATACTTAATTTTTTATACTCAAATATTTTAATTTGAATATGCATATAAGATATTAAATGATCCAATTTATATTATTTAAATGTTAATTATTATTTTGGGTTAAATTAGTAGAATATGGGACACAATTGCCAAAAGCATCTTTTATTAAAAATAGATGACTTTTTTTTTTTAGTATGTAAGAAATAAAGTCGTTTGACTTTAATAAAAAAGACGACTTTCTTTTGGCAAAATCATCTTTTTTTTTTTTAAATATATGACTATTTATATATTATTTTGTAGATTATATAGCCTCTTGTTATGCTTTGATATATAAATAAATTTCGTTCAATTTTTTAATTTTAAATTGGCCTTTTTATAATTATAGAATTTTAGTAATTTATATTTAAAATTTATTAATTTGAATAATATAAGATTTTTTAATTTAAAATTCATATTTTTTTAATCTAATTCTATAAATGAATTGTTAAAATTCTATAAAAAAATTAATAATCAAGAAAAAAGATATTACAATAATATTAAAATTTCATTAATTAACTAAATTCAATTAAATAATTACTTCTTCATTAACAGTTACTAAATTATTAAGTTGATTGGCATACAATCCACCATTGAAAATGAATTTTTAAATTAATAGATTTTTTCTAAAACAATAATTAATTAATGAAAATAAAAAAGGAAATAATATATTTGATAAAATTTTTCAAATAATTAATAAAATGATAAATATATAAAATAAGTAAATAAAATATATTAATTGAAAATAATTATAAAATGATTATTAAAAATTAATTAAAAAATTTAGAGCAATGCATACTAAAAGTTATTAATACTAATGAATATAGTATTAATTAAATATAATTGTAAAATAATAATTAAATAAAAAAATAAAAACCAAAGGTCGCTAGCTTGCGACCTTGGTCACTGCATGCAGAGGCTGGCAAGCAAGCCTCTCAAGCAAGCCTCAGCAATTTTTCTTTTTTTAAATATAATAAATTATTTGAAATAATTAATAAAACAATTAATTAATTAATAAAAATAATATTAATTAAAAATAATTAATTAAGTCTAAGTCATTTAAATTTACTATACTTTATTAATTAGTCACATATTAGTCATATATTACAAAAATAAGTGGATCCATTTTAACTTTTTACAATTTATACAATAAGTTAAAATTTACCTGTCATTAAATTTTAATAGCAGGTGATTTCTATATATCAGGTTGTTATAAAATTGACACACACACACACACACACACATATATATATATATATATATATATATATATATATCTCGACGCCTTGGAACATTTCTCATAATTTATTTTTATTATATATATTTCTTCACTATACCTAAAAAAAACTATTTAATTTATTAATTTTTAGCAATTTATACTAATTGATATACATCCACGAGTGTTGGCCTTGGAACATTTCTCATAATTTATTTTTATTATATATACTTCTTCACTATACCTAAAATAAACTATTCAATTTATTAAATTTTTAGCTATTTATACTTTTATCTTTTTAATAGGTCTGTTGGTGCTGAAGTTATAATTAATGATAAAGTTTACAAATGTGAATTTAAAATTAAATTGTAGAAAAAGGCCCAAAAAAAAAAAAAAAACACGAAACTCAAAGATACATGCAACAATTAGAAACAGTGGCTTTCAAACTGACCTTTAAAAATGCATGAATTTTTCTTTGCTTCCCAAGGGCTACTTATCACACCTAACTCTTGGGAAAAATAAAGTAGAACGAACCGAAGTTTATATATTTAAAATAGAAATGAACCGAAATTTAATTCGATTTGTCATTTTTAAAATCGAATCAAAATATTCAATAAACCGAATTGAATCAAATTGGTAAGTTCATTTCGATTTTCGATTTCGGTTTGATTTTGCTTACCCCTAACTATTATTGCATAAAAGCATATGAGTGTTTGATTATGATTGGCGAATTAATATTATTATTGCATATTACTTATATTTGATGAATATGATTGGGATGACACAGTGCCACTTAGAAATGTAAATCTGATTATGATAATTGGGATAAAATGAGTTAGGACTAGTGTATGACATCTAGAGGCCAACTCATTGCCTCTCTGCTGCTAGTCGAGTAAGCACTGCTAGGATGGTTGCGGCCCTAGTATTGGATTAGCAGATAGTATTGGATTGAGAGAGCCATGATAGGGGATCGACTCCTCATATTGAGGTTTAGCATGGTACTATGGACTATATTTCATTTTTATATGATTACATGGTTGCTTGTCTTTGTTACACGTTGCATCAACATGTGTAATAGTGAACTTCTATAGAACTTTAGGTCGGTATATTATTTAGTATCATTTATTGAGTCGAATACTCATTCCTATTCAATATATTTTTCCAGGTTATAGAATGAGCTTATGAAGAAATTTTAATTGAGTTATTATGCCTTTCATTCTTTGGCAGTGTACTATAATTAATTATTCAGTTATGTAAATATTATTCGTATTGTTCGTATTAGTATTCTAAAGCTCTGCAATGTTATCTCTATTATTTATAATTTATTTTTATTCATTACTTGTGTAGTTTCTTGAGTTGGTAATTTGTTTTGTTAAGTAAGAACCAGTTAATGATATTTCATATTTTGAGATGATGGATATGTTAGCATAGAGTGGCATTGAATTGATTGATGTTTGATTGGTTTTACTTAACTTGTGGGCCCACAGCAATGTTTGTGGCAATTGCAATTGTCTTATTGTTAGTTTTGTCATTTAGCAAGTTCACAAGTTTACTATGGGCACTAGTAGTCATGTACACTATCTGTATCCTAGTGTCAGTCACATACTCTCGGGTGCGGTTTGTGATAATCGTTGTATTCAATATATTCAAGTTTACATTAATACAAGTCAAAAAGTTGCAAATTTACATTTTCTTAGTTTCTTTGTGACAATTGGTGAAGTTGCAATTAGTGAATCTAAGAACCTTAAAAGACTATTGTCCCTTTGTCTCTTTCACATTCGTTTGATTAGAAATTAAATTCGAGTGAGACCCCAGAGTTCCAACTAGTCGTCCGAGTGCAACAGTTACGCGAGCTGGCGTTCTACTCTCATTATGGGTGCAATGAGCCTTCTGTTGTTGATTCTGAGTTTTTATGTTTTAATTGTATTCCTTGCAATTGTGGGCCTTGAACTTAATGTATTAGTAGGTCCATATCATATTTATTTGATTTGGCTTGATTTTAGGAGTTAATTTCTCAATTAGGATTCCATTTTCAATAAGGATTCTTATTTCCTTATAGAATTAGATTTCTTAGCTCTTATTTGATTCTAGGGTTAGAGTTAGAATACTAGCCTCCATATAAATTCATTGTAATTTCAAGGTAGTTTTTTATGAATAAAAATCTTCTTTGAATTTTCTTCACGTAGGAGATTCTTCCAAGTTCTTGTTTAGAACTTATATCCGAGCTTATCAAGGTAACTTGTGGCGCTCGTCCCTTATAGCTTTGGTTCTTTTCAACAAGTGTGAATTGGGTCAAGCTTTGTCCTTGTTCTTGTTTATTCAATCATTGGGTTTGATTCTATATAATCGGTTCCTAGCTCTCTATAGCTAGCGGGTTGCATCATTTGGTATTACAGCTTTGGCTCTTCGAATAAAAAATACGTATCCTTTGAGTTCTTATTTATGAAAATCTTCGATTAAAAAAAAAATCGTTTCTGAATTCATCTTAGTCTTATGTTCTTATTAATCCTTGTTGCATTTGAAATATATCTCAAAAAAAAAAAAATCGTCTATAATTCTTGGTGAGTCAACTTCATGAAGCTGTGTTTGTTTGTTAACTAAGTTCTTTCAGTTTTGAATCTATAATCTATTTAATTTGGATTCCATCTTACTTAAGAGGAAATTCAAATTGCAAATTTTAGTTCCATTGGGAATTAATCACAAAAAAAAAAAAAAAAAAAAAAGTCCCAAACTTCATTTTGTGTCATACCTGAATTTTATTTCTCTGTTTAAAATTTTGTCTTTTCGTTCCATTAAATTCAGACCTTTAACTCTTGTTACTTGTTACCTTGGTGAGAACATTGATAGAGTTCTCTATAAGAGCTAGTGTAAGAATCTAAAGAGTGGTAAAAGGCTTGAGTGATGAGTTTAATTTAGAGAAAAGCCATTAAATTTATAGTGAAGCACGAGTGGAGCTAACATTGTGTGAGTGAAAACATATGAGTTGAGTTGGTGAGGAACCAAATCTATTTTTTTCGCTAACCTTTTTCTTTGTAGGAAAATTTACAATGAGCAATAGTAAAGTTGTGGATGAGGGCTATGATGGATCAAATGAAGACGCTTAGTTCAAGGATAGATGGTTTGCAAACTCTAAGCAAATCAAAACCTTTGTGAAGTTGGGTGTATAAGGAAGATGATGAGGGTGAATTAGACGAGGGAGAATCTCATTTTAGGAGAGGAAAGAGGGTTGTAGATAAAAGGGATAATAACTTAGGAAGTATCAAGATAAGGATTCCTAAATTCCAAGGGAAAAATGATCGTGGGTTATATTTGGAGTGGGAAAGGAAGGTTGAGCATGTGTATGACTACCATAACTACTTTGAAGAGAAGAAGATGAGGTTAGCAATTGCGGAATTCACTGATTATGTGAGTATTTGATGGGATGACCTCCAACAAAAAGAGAAGAAGGAATGGTGAGAGGCCAATTTGAACTTGGGAGGACATGAAGATAGTCATGAGGAAGTGATTTATCCCTAGTCATTACTATAGGGATGTGTAAAGGAAGCTTCAAAATTTGGTACAAGGCTCTAAGAGTGTAGAGGACTACTATGAGGAGATGGAGGTTGCCATGATTAGAGCTAAAATAGAGGAGGACTGAGAAGCTACAATGGCAAGGTTCCTTGGAGGGTTAAATAGGGAAATTACCGACATAGTGGATATACAACACTATGTAGAGATGGAGTAACTACTACACAAGGCTATTAAGGTGGAAAGGCAACTCAAATTAAGGAATTCAAGAGTTGGTTCATCTTCTATTCAATCATGGAAGTTGAATTGGAAGGATAGCAAAGTTGTGTCTAAGTCAAAGGAGGAGCATAAGTCCAAGGATACTAATGCAATTTTTAAAGGTAAAATTGATTCAAAACCTCCTACTAAGACTTGTGATATCATGTGTTTTAGATGCCAAGGCTTCGGGCACATTGCTTCCCAATGCCTAAACAAGCAAGTCATAGTGATAAGAGACAATGGAGAGATTGAAAGTGCAAGCTCTAATGAAGATGAAATGCCTTCTTTGAAAGATTGCTTGGATATTGAAATTAAAGAACTAATGAAGGGGGAAGCTAGAAGAGCTTTGAGCATTCAACTAAAAGAAGATGGTGATAAGCATCAATGAGAGCAAATTTTCCATACAAGATGTTTAGTGAAGGCCAAAATCTGCATCATGCTCATTGACAATGGAAGTTGCACCAATATAGCTAGCACCTTGTTGGTGGACAAGTTAAAGTTGAAGCCTATGAAGCACCCAAAGCCATATAAGCTGCACTAGTTAAGTGATTATGGAGAAATCAAAGTGACCAAGCAAGTATTGGTTTCCTTCTCCATTGGGAAGTATTCGGATGAAGTTGTGTGTGATTTGGCTCCCATGCATGCAGGTCATATTCTTTTAGGGCATCCGTGACAGTTTGATAGGAGGGTCACTCATGATGGCTATAAAAATTGGTACACTTTTTCCTTTAATAATAGAATTTTTGTATTGACCCTTATCTCACTTGTGCAAGCTTATAAGGATCAAATAAGGATAGCAAAAGAATGTAAATTGAGAGAAAAACAGTTGTGTGAGTTAGAGGAAAAGAAAAGAAAGAGAGTGCTTAAGAAAAAAGAGAGAGTGAACAAGAGAAAATAAAGAGTGAGGTTGAAAACAAAAGTGGGGAAAAAGGAGAGAAACACCAAAAAAAAAAAAAAAGCATTTGCTGGAAAAAGTAGGTCAAGAGTGTTTTAATGTCAAGGCCACAATTATTTATACTCATGTATAAGGATGTGTACCTTTCAACTAATGAACTTAACTCTTCTTTGCCAAGTGTTATTGTTTCTCTAGTGTAGGAATTTAAGGATCTATTTCTTGATAAAATTCCCTATGGTTTACCTCCCTTAAGAGGCATTGAACATCAAATTGATTTCATGCCTGGAGCTTCAATTCCAAACCATCCAGCTTATAAAGCTAACCTAGAGGAGACAAAGGAGATTCAAAAGCAAGTGGATGGATTGGTGGAAAAAGGATTCGTAAGGGAGATCGCCTAAGCCTATGTTTGATTCCTATCATTGTAGTTCCAAAGAAAGATGGGACATGGCATATATGTGTGGATTGCCGAATCATCAACAAAATCACTATAAAGTATAAACATCCAATCCCTAGATTAGATGATATGTTGGATGAATTTCATGGCTCTTATTTGTTTACTAAAATACATTTAAAGAATGGCTACTATCAAATTGGAATGAAAGAAGGGGATGAATGGAAAACTACATTTAAAACTAAATATGGATTGTATGAATCGTTAGTGATGCTGTTTAGTTTGACTAATGCACCTAGTACATTCATGATGTTAATGAATCATGTGTTGCATGCTTTTATTCGAAAATTTGCATTAGTGTACTTTGATGACATTTTAGTGTTTACTAAAAGTTTAGATGAGCATGTAAACCATTTATGTGCTATTTTTAGTGTGTTGAAGGAGCACAAATTGTATGCTAATCTTAAGAAGTGCTCATTTTGCATGGAATCTATTAGATTTCTTATGAGTTCGCATAGAATTAATGTTGATGAGGAAAAGGTAAAGGTGATAAGGGACTGGCCTACACCTAAGAATGCAAACGAGGTAAGAAGTTTCCATGGTTTAGCAAGTTTTTATCAAAGGTTTGTTCAAAATTTTAGTTCAATTACTGCACTTTTGAATGAACATGTTAAAAAGAATGTTACGTTTAAGTGGGATGATGTGCATGAAAGAGCTTTTAATATTTTAAAAGATAAATTAACAAATGCACCATTGTTGAGTTTGCCAAATTTTGATAAAGCTTTTGAGATTGAATGTGATGCATCGAGAATTGGGATTGGGGCTATTTTGATGCAAGATTGGAAATCGATTGCATATTTTAGTGAGAAGCTTAATGAGGAAGCTTTGAATTATCATACTTATGACAAATAATTGTATGCATTAGTTAGGACTCTACATATATGGTAGCATTATCTTTGACCTAGGGAATTCACCATTCATTCTTATCATGAAAGTTTAAAATTTTTGAAATCCTAAGGGAAGCTTAACAAAAGGCATGCTAAGTGGTTAGAGTTTATAGAAACATTTCCTTATGTGATCAAGTATAAACATGGAAAGGAAAATATTATTGCTGATGCTTTATCGAGGAGGTATGCATTACTTTTTTAATTGCAAACTAAATTACTTGGTTTTGAATTTCTTAAGGAATTATATGCTAATGATGCTGATTTCGGCCAAGTAAGGGATGTATGTGATAAGAATGCATTTGGGGAATATTATAGGCATAATGGGTTCTTATTTAAAAAAGATAAATTGTGTGTGCCTAAATGTTCTATTTGTGAATTGTTTGTGAGGGAAACTCATAGGGGTAGTTTGATGGTGCACTTTGGTGTGCAAAAGACTTTGAACATCTTGCATAAACATTTTATTGGCCTAATATGAAGCATGATGTACAATCTATTTATGATAAGTGCATTACTTGTGAACAAGCAAAATCTAAGATCAAGCCACATGGATTCTATACCATTTTACCTGTACCTAACCATCTTTAGACTGTATCTCAATGGATTTTGTGTTAGGATTGCCAAGATCTCAAAGTGGTATGGATAGCATTTTTGTTGTTGTTGATAGGTTTAGTACAATGGCTCATTTTATTGCTTGTGCTAAAAACTAATGATGCAACTCATATTACTGATTTGTTCTTTCAAGAAGTGGTTCATTTGAATGGTTTGCCTAGGACAATTGTAAGTGATAAAGATGTCAAGTTCCTAAGCCATTTTTGGCGCACTTTATGGGAAAAATTAGGAAATAAACTACTATTGCACATCCTTAAACGGATGGACAAACTGAGATAGTCAATAGGACACTCTCTACCTTATTGCGTGCAATCATATTAAAGAACTTGAAAAAATAAGAGAAATGCCTACCTCACATTGAGTTTGCATATAATAGGACTGTTCATTCAACCACTTCTGTTTCACTTTTTGAGATTGTGTATGGTTTTAATATTTTGATTCCTTTAGATATTTTGCCTTTACCTACTAATGAGCTTACATATTTGGATGGTAGAAAAAGGGTTAAATTTGTGAAGGACCTTTATGCCAAGGTGCGAGCCAACATTGAAAGGAAGAATGAACAGTATGCAAGGCAAGCAAATAAGGGATGAATCAAGATTATGTTTAAACCTGGAGATTGGATGTGGGTTCATATAAGGAAGGAATGATTCCTAACCCAAAGGAAGTCTAAGTTGCAACCTAAAGGGGATGGACCATTTCAAGTCTTAAAGCAAATCAATGACAATGCTTACAAGCTAGATTTGCCAAGCAACTATGCTAATGTTAGTGCTACATTTAATGTTGTTGATCTTTCTTTGTTTGATGAAGGTGATTCGAGGATGAATCCTTTCAAGGAAGGAGGGAATGATAGAGATCAAGGAGCTGTGATTAAAAGATCTTCCTAAGATACTTTGTAAGGGCTTGGAAGTCTAATGACAAGGTCAAGAACAAAGAAAATGAAAGAAGTCTTGCAAGGGTTAATCATGGAAATGTAAGATGAAGCATCAATTTTAGAAGGCTTCCATACTATATAAAAGATGCCAAAACCTCCCTAAAGGTTGATCACCTACTCTTGGCTACAAAATGGAGGTGAAGAACAAGAAAAGCTGAAGATTGAAGATGTTGCGATCATGACAGGCCCAGAGTTCGAACCTGTCATGCGAGCACAACAATGGGCTAGTATTTTGCTCTCGTTGTGGGCACGACGATTATCGCGGGTGCAGCGAGCCTCCAATTGGTAATTCCAAGTTTTTATGTTTTAAATGTATTCCTTGCAATTGTGGGCACTGAACTTAATGTATTAGTAGGTCTATATCGAATTTATTTTATTTGGCTTGATTTTAAGAGTTAACTTCTCAATTAGGATTCCATTTTGAATAAGGATTCTTGTTTCCTTATAGAATCAGATTTCTTAGCTCTTATTCTAAGGTTAGAGTTAGAATGCTAGCGTCCATATAAATTAAAGCTCTATTGTAATTTCAGGGCATTTTTTTTTTTTTTTTTATGAATAACAATCTTCTTTGAATTTTCTTCATGTAAGAGATTCTTTCAAGTTCTTATTTAGAACTTAAATCTGAGCTTATCAAGGTAACTTATAGCGTTCATCCCTTATAGCTTTGGTTCTTTTCAACAGCTATGAATTGGGTCAAGCTTTGTCCTTATTCTTGTTTGTTCGATCCTTAGGTTTGATTCAATATAATCGGTTCTTAACTCTCTATAGCTAGCAGGTCACATCATTTATATACCTGGTGTTATTGTTGCTTGGACTCTTCTAGTCCCTCTTGTGACTTCATAGCTAAAGTGAATCTAGAGGCTATTATAGATATTATACAGGAGCTATAAGGTTTAAGCCTCTGTTAGATTGGCAGGCCTAAGTTCCATAAGCTGTATTGGAAGAATCCTTACCCAAAGGGATACTGCTTCAAGACTTCACCTCGTTATCTAGAGAAGATGGATAGTCCATATTAGAGCACATTACCATACTTACAATACAATGTAAAGAATTGGCAAATTATGAGAATTTTGAATTTTACAAATTAAGACTATTTCCAAATTTTCTAACAGGCCAAGCATTTATATGGTATTCAACTTTACTTAGGGACTCAATTTACTCATGGTAATAAATGGAAAGAGAGTTTCATACCCAATTTTTCAGAGTTGAGCCTAAGGTCTATATGGTTGAGCTATCCAGGATTCTCAAAGGAGTGGGGACTCTACTGATGTATTCATAGCTTGCTTTAAAAAGATGAGAAGCAGGTGTAAAGTCTTCTTGCCAAAAACTAAATTTTTGAAGATGGCATTAAAAGGGCTGAATATTGAACTTAGAAAGAAATTCCAAGGGATGAAATTTAGAGATTTCTATGAGCTAGCTGCCAAAGTAGCAGAATATGATGAGTTATTAAGGGAAGATAATAGAATAAAAAAGAAAGCCATGGAAACTTACTTTCAAGAGGTGAGTCCCCAAGACACTATTGCTGTTGCTGATCCGGTTGACTCTAGATCACAAATCTATCCCATTTTAATGCAGCTACTGCCACCCAAGGATGGGGATACTTTAAAGAAGACTAAGTCTTTCTCAATGTAGTACACCTTTGACATGAGCAAAACTAAGTAAATCTTTGACTTCCTCCTCAAAGAAGATTTCATCACTTTGCCTGTTGGTCACCGTATACCTATAAAAGAAGAAGTTAAAGAGATAGAGTACTGTAAGTATCACAACTCTTGGAATCACATAACTAATGCTTGTTGGTCTTTTAAAAATCTCATTCAAGACAAAATTAATAAGGGAATACTTAAATTTCCTAAGAAAAAGAAGGAGATCATGCTAGTTAATGAAGACCCCTTTCCTCTTGTGGCTATTGTAAATACTATCGGAGTGGATCTTCATACTCTAATTAATGAGAAGAATAGAAACAAAGAGGGAGCATATGAGGGATAAGCAAAGCAAATGTGGGTTCTAAACGTCTCGACAAGAATCAACAAGAGACTAGACAAGACCCAGGTATAAAAAAGGAGGGCCACCCTCCCAATGTTGCTATTCAAACGAGATGATTTGAGACTACCAAAGGGTTGTCTAAGGGTCTTCATGGAAATTCAGATAGGAGTCTACACCAGATTCTACCTAATAGTCTACATCAATGTTTTAAAAACTGGACCGGACTGGACGGTTCAACTAGTCAAACTGAGAATTGGAGCCTAGTCTAATTCGAATACCTACAAATAATTGGATTTTTAGTCAAATCGGATATAACTAGAAAAACCATTAAAAACTGGGGAGCCGGCTGGTTTAAATGAACTGGATGGATTATGAAATTAAAACAAAAAAAAGAAACTTAAAACGACGTCACTTCCTTTTTTTTTTTTTTTTGTTTCATTACTTCCAATTCCAGATGCTTCCTCCTTCCCTCATTTTTAGTTCCTCTCTTCTTTTCTAAATCCCTAACATTGGCTTCCTCTTCCTTCACTAGCAAAGTAGTGTTGACATGTTAGCCACCACTGACCATACAGCTCTGCTCCAGCACCATCCGTCCAATAGCCTCCTTTCCTTTAAGCTTTTCTTCTCCTCCTCCATTAAAGGGTAAGAATTTCTTAAGTTTCATTGCAAATTTATTACAAGTTTTGCAATTTTAATTTCTTTTCAAGCTTAAAATCATTTCCATTTAATGTTTGAGATGAGATTTAGTTGAATTTAGATTGATTTGGCAATTAATGTGTGAGATTTGGTGTTTGGTTTCTATCAAATTTGTCAATATTTCGGGTTTAGTTTTGTTTTAAATCTAGTGTTAATTGTTTTAAATCACACATATAAAATATAAAATTAAACAAAAATGGACAGTGAAATGATTGAAGAACTATAATAAATTGCATGGTTCAGAAGCTTGCAATTGTGATATTACAGGTCCTAAGATTAGTTAATCATCATCAAAATAAATAAATAAATAAATAAACCTAGTAAATAGCTATATGTAAATATAAATATAGAGTAAAGGTACAAACCTTTGAAAAATTTGCAGCTGTGAAAATATGAAAGTTAAAGAAGCGAATTGAAGGGGATGATATATTATAACCTCTTGACTACCAACTATAATGTATACAAAAGATTTTGGGTAAAAGCAAAGGTCATTGGTTGTAAAG
Source organism: Reutealis trisperma (assembly GCA_947687605.1). Lineage (NCBI taxonomy): Eukaryota > Viridiplantae > Streptophyta > Magnoliopsida > Malpighiales > Euphorbiaceae > Reutealis > Reutealis trisperma. The sequence goes on along the minus strand of CANTUT010000177.1, from coordinate 450,139 downwards.
GTAAGGAATTTTCTTTGACAGAGGAAAATATATAAAATGAAATAATAAATACTATTGCTATTTTTTCCTATTGATTAGAAGATTTGAATTTGAATAAGTAATTTTAATAGCACTATCATTGCTTTCACTTGGAAGATGGGTGTGGAAGGGAATGGGTGGTCTGTAGGGGTTAACTGCCTTGTGAAAATACTTGGAAGAAAAAGCCTTCCTTCCTTCTGTGCAAAAAGGCTTAGCAACTTTACCACTTACAGCTTGTTCTCCATTAGGTTCAATCATTTTCTTTTTCTTTTTCTTCACCTTCGTCTTTAAAATTTGCAATGATAGGCATTGCTTGTTTGGGTTGGCTAGGTAGCTTCCCTTTACTTTGGACTTTCACTTGCTCTGCCAATTGCCTAACTTGAATTTCCACCTTATTCATTGATGCTTGTAAAGAATCAAGCCACCAATTAGTAGCTTCCTGATTTTGAGCACTAATTTGAACAAAAGAAGCCAAGTTATCCTCTAATGATGATTTATTAGGTTGATTTTGCACTTGGTTGGAAAACTTCCCTTGGAATTAGTTTGGCCTCTAATAAAGTTGGACTTGTTGATGACGCTGTTACTGAGTATTACCCTTCCAAGAAAAGTTAGGATGGTTCCTCTACCTAGGGTTATAAGTGTTGGAGAAAGGGTTATTTCTTCCTCAAAGATGGAATCCTTGCAATGCATTAACTTCCTCACTTGTAAAAGAATCAAATGCAGCACTGCAAATGTTAGCTTCATGACCATAGACTCCATAAATACCACAAACCTCATGAGTTAGTATAGGTTTATTTCCTTTTATTGCCAACAACTTCACCTGCTTGGTTAATTTTGCAATCTGTATGGTCAACTCTTGATTTGAATTCACCTCATAGACTCCTACTTTCTTTCCTCTTACACTCTTTTGTTGGGAATTTTCTCCTAACATCTCAAATAGCTCTTGAGTTTTTGCTGTTGTTTTCTCTCCCATAGCTCCACCGACAACATTATCCACTATATTTTGGCACTGTTGTGTCACTAAATCATAGAAAAATTGATTTAATAGCTGGACAGGATAATAGTGATGGGGACACTGTATTAATAGTAGCTTGAATCGCTCCTAGGCCTTCCATATGACTGAAAGTAGCAATATTGGTTCTAAGGTCTGCAGTCTTTTGGTGGGAATAGAACTTTCCTATAAACTTATTATGAGCCTCCCCCCAGGTGTTTAAAGAATTAGAAGGTAAAGTAATAAGCCATGCCTTTGCTTGATCCTTTAGAGTGTAAGGAAAATAGTGCATCCTCAATCGATCCTCAGTGAGATCTTGCAATGGGAATGTATGAACAATGGAGTAAAACTCTTTGATGAATTTGAGAGGATCTTTGTTTGGCATTCCATAGAAGAATGATAGCTTATTGAAATGGATGGCCTTCAGCTCATAGTTCCGTGCTACCTCCCCTAGTCTAATGTCGGAAGTTGTTATGCTAATGATAAGCCTAGCAAACTCCTTTATTACTGGTTGTCCATTTGCCATGTCTTCTTTTTCCTCTTCTAACCAAAATTCTCTATCCCCTTCTTTTTCTTTTGTTTCAAGAAGATATTCCTCCTAGTAGAATTCCTCATTGTCTTTTGAATAGTACTCAAATTCTTCCTTAGTTCTCTTATTCACTCAATGGATATTGTCTATGCAAGGTAATAGCTCTCATCCTTGGATCTTCTACCTTACATAAATAAAGAAAAACACTAAAGAAAAATAATTAAAAGCACCTGTTCACGAGAACAAAAGAAAAAGACTAAAACAAAAATTTTAAATAACAATATTTATTCTTCAAACTCAGAACACACCAACAAAAATAAAATAAATAATAAAAATAATCACACTGTGTCTTTAGCCTTCCTCGACAATGGCGCCAAAAAGTTGTGCCATAAAGTGTCTTAATTAATCTAGGCTTGGGCAACTACTTGCAAATATACGAGGTTGCTGCAGTAATTAGTAGTCACCCCAAGATCATCTCTCAAAGAAGAATGTGCAAGGGTTGTGTGATTATGCACAAATAAAATAAAAATAATAAAAACACACCTAAACACTCTAATCCAATTTGTAATGTTGAATACTAAAAATTAAATAGCAAACTAACTAATTAAACTAGGAGAATAAATTCAAGTCCAACAATCAATTTAAGAGTCTAGGGTTTGGATTCATCTGATTAAACTTCTATATTGGGCTAATTATTAAGATGAATTATTTTTCCAAATTGAAAAATTAATTAAGCAAAATTAATATAGGTTACCAGTCCAATAACTCTCGTATTCACAGATTGTAACCTATTAAGAATTAATCAATTAATTACTCCATATTTAATTAGGTAATACATTTCTAATTCATACCTAATCCTTAATTGAATTTAATTTTGTTATTGAATTTATTTGTCAACATCATTCTCTACCTAAGATTAATCAAAGGTTGGCCAGATAATTGATTTCTATTGGAGTAATTCAATTAAGATATGCAAATTAATGTAACCTATAATTAGCCCATTCATAGTCATTAAAAAAAAATCATCCTAACCCTATACAAGAGAAATTTAGTTCATAATTGACTTAGCATACATCAATTTAGTTAAGTAAACAGTTCTAATTATAAACATTATCATGCTTAATAATTAAGATAATGAAATAACTGAATTGAAATTAAGATTAAAATAAAAATGGAAATATTGTACTTGATAAATCATAATCTTGATAAATCATAATTTCTCCAAATTTTGATCTTAATTATCAAAGCAAACCAATAAAAACTGAAATAATCTCCAATCCATAGTTGGTTGATTGATCCAAAACAGAAGATTTTTGCTGAACTAATTGTTTTTATGTTTTTCAAAGAAAAGGAATCGGAAACCTAAACAAATGTCTAGTGTTTGCCCTTTTTTCTAATGGCAGCCAAAAGATTACTTAAATAGCAATGATGAAAGCACCCTTGTTTATAATGAAAACACCTTTTTCAAGTTCTATCTCATGCTACACACTGTTTTAAGAACATTCTCATTCAAATATCCTTACAACCTATGCATAATAAACACATAACAAATAATAAAATAACATTAAAATAAACATAAAAATGGATAAATTAAGCTAAATAATAAATAAATTAACCTAATAAAACTATGGCAAAATACAATAGAACACAAATTGTATCTTTTTATTTAATATTTTATACACATCCTAATTATTACAAATACATATACTAATTGTGGGAGATCAACATTAATTCACAGTTAAGAATTCATTTCTATATGATACTTTTTGTTAATTTTATATACCAAAAGAAGTATCTAATAGTAACTGTATAACATTGATTAGTAATTAACTGAATTTACATAAAATTTGCAAATATTATTGAAAATTTGAAGTGTCTTTATTATTAATTGATTTCCATGGTTTGAACTTTGAATAACTTGGTAGCTAAAAATTTATTATGCCATTTATTAGCTAGCTCAAATTTTGAATGGGTTAGATTAATTTAATAGATAATTGTCAAAGAAATTAAATGATACAATTTGGTAAAAAAAATGTAGTACTTGTTAATTGTTATAAATTGATACAATATTTTCATATTGCCTTTTTTTTGGTACAGATGGAATCATCATCAAGCGGTCAATAGTGTAGTTCTATGATTAATTCTCTTCAATCGTCAGTGAGGACAAAATCTAATCCAGCATGGGCTTATTTTAAAGAGAATGTGGATAAGGATGGAAAGAAAAGCTGGACATGATTGCACTGTAATAATGTTTGGAGAGGTAGGGAATCAATAGAATGAAAAAGCACTTTGCTGGTCGAAAAGGAGATATTGTTGTATACGAAAAGGTTCCTTATGAAATGCGATATGAAATGGAAAAATCTTTGAGGGAATTTGTTGAAAAAACCCAAGAAGCAAGATCATTTGAAGATGATGATGTTTTTGGTGATCCTGTGATAGAAGTTGAGGAAGAAATGCCTCTATCACATACTCAAACAAAAGAGAAGGACATATTATTTGCAGCTAGAGCTTCTCAAAAGGGGAAGAGAAAGCTAGATGAGAATGTGTCTAACTATTTCACACCTAGAACCACTCTTAGTGAACAACTTCAATCAAAAGTGCCTTGTCTAACTATTTCACACCTAGAACCACTCTCAGTGCACAACTTCAATTAGAAGTGCCTTGCAGGAAAAAAAGCTTTGCATAATGTTGATATGGCTATTACTAGATTTTTCTATGATGTTTGCATCCCTATAAATGTTGTGAATTCTTTTTTACTTTCAAAAAATGGTGGATGCCATTGCTGCTATTAGTCCAGGTTATAAAGCACCACAATATCATGCTTTGCAAACTAATTTGTTAGGGTGAATGAAAAAAGAAGTTTAATTCTTAATTGGTGGTTATTAGAGCATTTAGGAAGAGTCAGGCTACACTATTATGGTTGATAGTTGGCAAGATTGGTCAAATAGGCAACTAATAAATTTTTTAATGCATTGGAAAAGAGGATCAACCTTTGTAAGATTAGTTGATGCTTCTAAAGTAGTGAAAGATGCAAGCACCTTTTGTAATTTGTTTGTTGAGTTGCTATTTTGGATTGGACCAACTAATGTCATTCATTTGGTAACTGATAATGGAGCCAACTATAAAGCTGCAGGTATCTTGCTTAATGAGAAGTATCCCTCCATTAAATAGTCACATTGTACTACTCATTGTTTGAATTTGATTCTTGGTGACATTGGTAAAATGGAGGTAGTTAGTAATCTTACAAAAAAAGCTTCTTTGGTAATAAAATTTATTTATAGTCATGCATTTTTGTTTAGCTTGGTTGAGGAAAAAAGAGGGATGGATAGAAATTGTACATCCAAGGTCTACTCATTTTGCTACCACATTCATTACATTGAAGAGTATCTTTGACCATCAACATGATTTGCAAGCATTTTTTACTAGTAAGACATTTAGGGATTCTCGATACTATAAAGAAAAAAAGGTTACTTATGTGCTTGCTATTGTGCTTTGGAGTGATTGTGCAATGATAGTTAGTGTTGTGGCTCCACTTATACGTTTATTACGTATAACAAATACCAATTCGAGGCCTTCCATTGGTTATGTCTATGATGGAATATACAAGGCTAATAAAGCAATAAAACATCTCTTCAAGAATAAAAAAAAAAAAAATTGTACAAGCCCCTCACGAGTATTATTAAGATAAGGTGGGATAAGCAACTCCGATGAGATATTCATGCAGCAACTTATCTTTTAAACCCAGTTTTTGCATATGACAAGGCAAGAATATGCACAAAAAAGGAGATTATGGATGGATTTGTTGAGATGGTCACTATTTTAGTTAGTGACAAAACTAAGTAATGAAAGTTCATTGATGAAGTGGGCATATATCAAGGTAGATTAGGAAGTTTAGTTGACAATATGGCTTAGATTCATTAAAGACTATGCAGCTTGGTATGTATTTAATTATTTAATTATAAATTTATATTCAATTATTAATTTATTTTATTTTATTTCAGTTATTTATTTACTTTATATTCAATTATAGATGAACATGGAGAGTGTTTGGATGTAGTGCCTTAAATATTCAAAATTTGGCCATAAACATTTTGAGCCAAACTTCTTCTTCTTTTGGATGTGAATGGAATTGGAGTGTGTTTAAGAAAATGCATACAAAAAGGTTTATGTTTATAATTTATTTTCTTGCAATTTATAAGTTCTTAAATTTTTTTTTTTTTTTTTTACTTATAGGCTTAATAATCAAAAGAAATGTTATGACCCTATTGATTATGAAAGTATTGATCAAATTGATTTTTGGGTTACGGAAGAAGAGAATCCTCCACCTATTCTAGATATGGATGAGTTGAATAACATGCTTTATAGTGAGGAAAGACTTCCAAAAAATGTTAATGAAGAAGAAGGTGATTTTTTTTTATTCCTTAGTTGTTTGCCTTTTTTCTTATACTCTAAATATACTTGTTTAATTATTTTCTCTTTTTTCTGAATGTGGATATGCTTGTAAGTCAAATACAAGAATTATATAACTTGAATGAGTTGATTGATGAAGGTGATGATGATGATCAAAGTTTTGAAAGAATGATTCAAGAAATGCATGTTGTTGTGTATGAAAAAGTTCAAGCTGAATAGAAGTTTCTAAGCTTTAAAATTGAGACTTTTTGTTATCAGCATTTAATTATTTCTTGGATTGAGGTTGTGAATTTTGTTTCATTTATATGAACTTTTGGATTTGTTGTTGTCGGTGACTTAATTTTATTGTTTATGTGTTTAAATTTGGTATTTGATTATTGAATTGATTTTTTTTCTTAGATGTGTTATTTTGTTGATTTACTTATTTGATTTTGAATCTTTTTAATTTAATATATTGCTATAGACTAGTGATTACCATTTTAAATAAAAAATAGTAAAAAATTGTAACAACTCACATGCACCCTAGGTATGTTCGTAATAAATTGCTTGATTTAGAACTATTAAGGTTAAGTGTGAGCTTTTGTGAAAATTAGTAATCTAAGTGATTGATGAGCATGGGGCATATTAAATTAATTTTAATATGCATAATATGAGTTGCTATTATGAAATAAATGATTTACATGAGGTGCATTTGCATAAAAGAATTTATTTTAAATAAAATGAATTTTCATGCATAAAGACAATTTTTAAGCATAAAATGATTTTATGACTATTTTAAAATAATTTTTAAAATAAATATTTTGGGGGAAATATTACAAAAATAATAAAAAAAATATTCTTTTTATTTGTAATTATAATCAGCCCAAAATTTAAATAAAAAGCCTAAATACCTAAAAGCCTACTATACGAAAATCCTCTTAACCTAGTTCATTAAGGGTATTTGTGGAAATTGCACCCAAACCCTAATATATATTCTAAAATTTGGCCAGACTAGAGTTCCAACAGCTATCACTTTATTTTTCTGTATCTTGGCAGAAAAATCCTCTCAAAATATTTCTCTTTACTGAAATTAAGAAAATACCTTTCCGTTTCGCGATTTCTTGATCATAATCGTAAGTTTTTCTTCTCTTTCGATTTCTAAATTGATTTCTATAAAATAAATTATGGGAAAATTATTTTTAACTGGTTGATTACTAATTTTTACAGATTAAGTTCTGTTTGGGTGAGTTTTTGGGAGAGAAAATCTATTTTCTATCGAAAACACAAATCTTTCCGCGAGATTTCTCCAAAGATGAATTCTATAACTTAAAACCACAATTTTTATGCATAAACATCACTAGAGGGGGGCGATTTGTGTATTGTTGTTTTCTAAACTGATTTTTTATTTGTTTTGATGAAAAATATTGGATTAAATAATATTTCTACATATTTTTGTGATGACCGAAAAGTTTCAAAAAACAAAGGAGTTCAAGGTTTTTGTGCTAGAACTTAGAAGTTTGAAAATTCTATTACTAAATTAATATATGGCTGCCAATTTATGTGAGAAAGCATTCTAATCTTTTATTTGTTTTGTTTAAATGAAAAATAATGATTTGAATCATGTGTCTGTATATCGCTGTAATGAACAAAAAGTGTGAAAACTCATGATTTTCACCTAAGCCTTAAAACTTGGATTTTTTTTGTATAAATACTATCTATGGCCGCCAAATCATGCATGGATGTGTTTTAAACTGATATTTGCCATGATTGAATGAAAAATAATAGCTTAAACAACCTATTTATATATTTCTAAAAAGACCGAAAAATATCGAAAACAAGAAAACTCATAGTTTTGTGCTCTATAATTCAAAAGTTGAATTTTTATGTATGAACAACACCAAAGTGTGGCCAATTCACATGAATTAATACTTTAAAAAGATTTTTGTTGTGTTTACATGAAAAATCTTGGTTCAAACCATGTTTTTACATATTTTTGAAATAGACGGAAAGTGCGAAAAGAAAAAGAATTTAGTTTTTACTTTGGTGATGCATTCGGCCTATATAAATATTTTTGTCCCAATATTTATAATTTTTATGTGATGTGTTTTGATGATTATTGACATGTATGTATGTATAATAAATGATAAAATGACGTGTTAGTTGAAGGTATGATCCTAGATACGCTTAAATGCATTTTGGTATACTTAAGGTATACTTAAGGTATCTTACCCTTATATTGTGTTTAGAATGCAAATGTGATTAGGAAATTTGGAACTAGATGTTATGATGACTTGGTAATGAACACATGTTATGAGTTGATGAAGTGACAATTGAATAAAAAGGATCATAAGAGTTAAGCATGACACTTGAAAGGTTAATTGTTAAGTTGACATGTATGGAAGGGTAAAGTGTATTAAGATGATTGTTAAAGTAAATTGATATTGAGGTAATAATATTGTGATGACCTTAGAAAGGTATTGATGTGATTGCAATGTGTTTTCATATGAGCCTATAAGGCCTAAGTATGCAAGACTTTCAAAGTTAACGTATTATGTGCAAGTGACAAGTACACCTTTAGGTAGACTCTAAGTGTATGTGTATGCTATATGTGCATGGGTAGTTATGGGATAGGAGCATCATAAGTAAATAAATTCTAAGTATTAAATCAAATATTATGTTAGAGTCTGAGGAGCTTTAAAAGTGCAAAGGGACTACGTATACTAGGAGCAAAGGAACCCCAAGGTGAGTAAACATCATATCTATTCACAAGTGTGAGTAAACACTATGTTCATGTTATAAGTGTGAGTAAACATTGTATTCATTCTACAAGTGCAAGTAACATTTTGTTATGTTACAAATATGTGATATCATGTTATGTGAGCCTTTGTGATCTTTAAAACCCAAGTTCTTTCTATTCTAAAATATTATTATATGAATTCTTTGACAAGCTTGGGTTGCTAAGGGACATTTGGTCCAAAACTATTTTGTTTATCCAATGAGAATTTCTTATGATTAACACCCCAACTTATATTCTTTATGGAACTACACTATCATTGTATCTTTTGTTTGAAAGCTAAGCCACTATTGTTATTGGAATACATGTTATTGTTGCCTTATGTGATATTGTTAATTGTGATTACCATTAGCTCTGGCTATGGTACCTTTAACCCTTTATGTAGAATCTTCGTGCCGATGCGGGTAATCATTGAAACCTATGCACACGTTCTTAACCCGATGGATAGGGGTAGTGTATCCACCTCAGTTAGAAAGAGGCGGTTCTAGCCGTGGAGCCTGATCAGCTTCATGCCTTATAAGTGATAGGAGTTGGAATTTGGTATACTGCCACCTCTCCTTTCTAAGTTTGAGTGATAAAACAATAACCTTCACTCTTTATAAGTTATAAGTGTGATTTTTGCAAACTTGCCAAGCTGAACCCTTACTAAACTGCAACTTGATTCATGAATTATAAATCATGAACTATGTGTATAAGCTATATGTTTCCTTTTCAAAGGAATATGTGATAATGTATGTGCCTTATCGTTTACTCATTGAGATCATCTATCTCACCCTTTTTTCCTTGTGTGGTTCCAGGTGAGCAAATGTGAGGAGGCAAGGTGATGACTCAAGCATTCTACTTCGCTTGGGGGATTCCTTGTCCAAGTTATCAATAATACTATTTTATGAAGTCTTGTCATTAGATGCTTCGGGAATGTTGATTGATACTTATTTGAGATATATTATTTTCCTTATGGATTTATGTGTAATGTTTAATTATAGACTTCCACAATTAAAGGTATTCATCTAAAGGTTTTAAATGAGTTATTGTAAGAGGTTCGGTACAATCCTAGGCATGATTTGTTTATGTGTAAGTGGGTTCTACGGGCGTGGGTGACCTTATGTCTCCCCATGTTCTAGGACCGTTGTATCTCTAAGGTTGGGACGTGACAAAAATATAGGCATTTTTCAAAAAAGGTTGAATCAGTCTAACCAGTTGAACTACCAACTGTCCCCTTAATCTATTCAACAACTAGTTTGGTTTTTAAAAAATTAGTCCACATAAAGGGCTATCACAAATTGGGTCAGATTGCAACATGAAAAGTGAGAATCAATTTGATACTCACCACTTATAATTTAGTACCCAAAGAAATTGGCCTGGGATTGTTGAGAGTTTGCTTTAGGGTCTACTCCCGACACTACGTAAGATTCTTTTTGAGGGATTACCAGATACTAAACAAGATTCTAATATGAAAAGGGAGATTTTGCCTAGTGCTTATCAATCACAATCCACTAAACAGCCCATGATTGCCAAAAGACTGCCTAAGAATCTTCACCAAAGTCTGTATCAAAATCCTCTAAGGAGACTATTGGAGACTGTTCTAAATTCCAGTATAAAGAAAGAGAGTTTGCCTCAAATGTTTTATCCACCAACTGCTACCCAAAGAAAGCAGCCCAGGTTTGTGCTACAACTTATGGGAGTTAAAGAAAACCAATGGCACTTGTCTGCCACAAGAAATTTTTGCTGCCTCTTACTAGAACCTAAAAAATGAGGCTTCAAAGGAAGAGGCCAGCTAGGATCTAGCACAAAAAGAGAACAACAAAATGGTCAGACTATGAAGAATATACCTACAGACTTGGAGTCTGTTAATAGGACAGTAGAGGAAGTAATACAAGAAATCAAAGTGGGCTAATTTTTGATATCTTTAAGGTGTTCCATTACAGCAATCACTTTGTCAACATCATTTTAAAGGTCTAGGGATGAAGAGTATGAAGAAGAACCTCAAGAAGAATTAAAGGCTTGGGGACAACCTTTGAGAAGCAAATTTATACTTTGTGCAGTGGAGTTAACATTCAAAATATAGAACCTAGAGTTCTAAAAAGAGTGATCTTTGAGAAACCTACTAAAAGGATGATAAAACACATTAAACCATTATATAGTAAGGCTCATCTCAATGGGAGGTTAACCTCCAAAGTCTTAATAAACAATATGTCTGCTGTTAATATCATTCCATTGAGGATGGCTTTAGAACTGGGCAAGACTGAAGATGATCTCATAGCTACATATGTGTTCATCTCATCATTTAATAGGGAAGTTACAAAGACTCTGTCATAGCTATATATATGTTCATCTCAGCATTTAATGGGGAAGTTACAAAGACTCTAGGAATCTTACCTGTGGAGATCTAAGTTGAAAGCAAGACTGCTCTCATGACACTCTTTGTGGTAAACTCTACTGCCAACTATTATGCTTTGTTGAAAAAGGACTGGATTCATGTGTGCTATCCTCACTCCATCAAGTCCTCCTATTTTGGAAAGGGGATGAGGTGGAAATAGAGTGGGCTAATGGAAAGCCTTTCAAAGCATGCACAGATGTGGTAGATGCAAGGTTCTATGATAGGAATTTTTTCTAGTTAAATTTAAAGAGAAAAATAAATATGGTGGGCCAAAAGCACTTATCATAGTGTATCAAGAGGATTGCAAAAAATAGATCAAGAATCTCTTCTAGAAATTGGTGATCACGCCTTACCATAAGAGGCCGAGCACTTTGCCTATCATTAAGGAGGTTGAGAATAAAGTTCACCTAGGAAGAAAAGGTGGTAGCTATAGCCGCATTATTGAGAGCACAACTGCAATAAGCTTTGGATAGGCTATTCGCAGAAGAAGTTCAAAAAATTGCATGTGCTAAAGCAATCTTTGAAGGGGAACAGTTTGAGGAGTTGGAGGAAATTCAGTTGCAAGAGTTGCAAAGTGCTTTGTCTAAATTGGATGATTCCATAACCAAAGTCTAAGACCTTTTGGAGGAAGTCAACTTGGGGACTCCTGTGAGGGCTCGCCTGAGCACTGGCTCGATTCGTTAGAGGGAATCAGGATGCTCATTTCAGTTTAGACTCACGATGGAACCCTCAGGTTTGGATTGGTTGTTTTTGAAAATGATTTTAGGAGTCGCCACCTTAATTTTATTTAGTTGGAAAAATATTAAGGAAAAAAATCTAAATTAACTCCAATTCATTAATTTTACAATTAATTTACCTAAGGATAAAAATCACTAGTCTTCAAACCAAATTGAGTTGGGGGACTAGGTTTTTAGTTAAATAATCTAAATTTGGCTCTTAACCTTAATTTGACTTTAAAAATTAATTTCATGGATGACAAATATTGTATGACAATTATAATATCATGATTAATGTATAAGCATAGAGAAAAGTAAAACATCCATAAATTAATTAAAAAAACAAAGGAGATTGATTGAGATTTAGATTTGAAGTTTGGATTTGGATTCCAAAGGTGCCTATATATCCCATTGAATGAGAATCAAAACCCATGTAGTTCATTCCACAATTAAGCAGAGGGGTTTAAGGGTTAATTGGATTGATTGATTTGATTTGGGTTTGTAAGTGAGAGGAAAAGGCTGATATCTTTGTTTTTGGCAGGCAGAGAGTTTTATTAGATCGAAATTTTATTTTATCGGGATCAAGTGATTGGATTGATTAGGAGATTAATTAATTAATTAAAATGATTAATTAGCTAATTATTATGATGAAATGGATGGATGAATTAATTAATTAATTTGGATGAAGGGTGGATTAAAAAAAAGGATTAATTTGATTTTAAAAAGTCATTGATTAATTAATTAATTAATTGAGTGATTAATTTTAATTTTAAAAAAGAGTTTTAGTTAATTAAAAAAGATTAATTGACTGTGTTAGAGTAAGATAATTAATTAACTAAAAAAATTAATTAATTAACTAGAGAGTGGTTGGAGGGAGAAGAAGAGAGGAATTAGAGGATAGCTATCAACTCTAATTCAAAGAGCATGGTGAAATGAAGAAATGTTGGGGATATTTATAAGAAAATGAGGTGAAGGTGATTTGGGAAGTGAAAATTTAAAAAACGCAAATGGTGGGGCTAAAAAATGTTGAAAAATCATATTGGAGGCATTTTAAAAACTGGAAGAAGGGTGGTGGGGACTATGCCACCAGAGGGGCAGGCAGCGCCAACGGACTTCTGGCAGGCGCTGCATGCCGCCCAGGACCAAATGCTTCGGTGGCGTGTCAACTGGATCTTATGTTCTAGTATTAGGGTCAGTTTTTGAAACTTCGAATTCAGTTTTCAGGAGTTTCAGAGTTCAAAAATTTTATTAGTTAGTATTGATAGGCTTGAAATTAATTTTAAAATAGCTCAGCAGTCAATCTGAGAGAAAATATGGTCAATTTCAGAAAAATACTGTCTGGTACAAAAGGTCCGGTCAAAATTGGAGAAGTGTTAATGTCCAAAAATTAAGTATCCTCATACTAATGTGACTAAAAGTCAATTTCTCACTTTGAGAGTGCTACCCCCTCCTCCCTCGTAAGGCGTGCTACCCTATAACTGGCTAGTGGGACTACTGTACTGGCTTTGCGTAGCGCATTAATCTTAGCAAGTATCAAGTTCCGACCCAATGATGAGAGTGTAAAATTAAGGGTTTACAGTTGCCCCTTATCAGAATTTGTATTTTCTATAAGGTAATTCTGATGATAGTGAACTTGGAAGAAGGGATGGTACAAGGAACCAAAGTGATGTCTAGGTCGGTGCTTGGACATGTTTAAGTGAGAGACATGATTGAAAATAGATGATGGTAAAAAGAACCATAGGGATGTTTAAGCAATCATTCCTAAACATTTATAGGTGGAAAATATGGATGATAAATGAAAGCGAGAAAATAGACCAAAGGGATACCTAAACTAGTGGCTAGATATTTTTGGGTGAATTGATGGATTTGGGTAAAAGATGGGAAAAGTGGAACCATATAAATGTCTAGATGAGTGTTTCTAGACATTTATAGGTGAAATTGATGGATTTATGATAAGATAATTTAGTGAAAGGAGAGCCTTGACCTATAGGTCCGCTCAAAAGATTCTGATAATATTTTGATAAAGGGAGAGTCTCGGCCTATGGCGAGTCATTTCAAGAGATATTGAAAAGAATTCGATAGGAGAGCCTCAGCCTATGGCAAGTCAACTTAAGAGATTTTAAAAGGATTTTGATAGAAGGAGAGCCTTAGCTAATGGCGAGTCGGCTCGACAGATTCTGACAAGATTTTAGTAAAGAGAGAGCCTCAGCCTATAGTAAGTTAGCTCAAGAGATTCTGAAAAGATTTTAGTAAAGGGAGAGCCTTGACCTATGGCGAGTCGGTTCAATAGATTTTAAAAAGATTTTGATAAAAAGAGAGCCTCGGCCTATGATGAGTCAGCTTGAGAGATTCTGATATGATTTTAGTTGCATCAAAGAAACTTGGTCTTCTAAATGTGAGGGGTTTGGCCTTTTAGAAGGCTTAAAGGAACTTTGCTAGGATTAAAGGGACTTCAGAAGTCACACCTCCTCGATTAAATCTGGAAAGATATCATTTAGCTTCAAAAAGGCACAAGTCAGCTTTAGGAGATGTTAGTCAGCTTTGAGGAGGTATTTGTTAGCTTTAAGAGATGTTGGTGAGGCTATTGGCTCAGCTTATGCATGATCGTGCATGGTTGCAGATTACTGCATGAGTGTTGGTGCACAGATGATGCATGTTTATATATGCATGCTTCAAAATTCATAGACCTTTTATTTGACTTTTATGCCATGCATGATTTGTGATGATGCCTATAATGGATGATTACATGGATACATGAGGATGGATTCATGCATTTGCATTGCAAGTGTAATTTTTTTATGACTTTTGTGTCCTACGGAGATATGCATTTGTGGACTGAAAAACTCGACAAGGTTGAGGAACTTAACTTGGGTTAGTATGGAATAGTTGCCTTAGTGCCATTACAAGGAGTTTAAGTGGATTGAGATTTTTCTAAGGGCTTGTTTTAGGTTTTAGGATCTGATGGCTAGTAGTTTATGTTTTGGTGTTGCTAAGGAGGAGTTGTGTCATACCTTTGAAAAGTGCAATGCTATAGCTTGGCTACAACTCGAAGGCAACTTTGGTGCTGCCAAAGTTTAAAGTTTGGCACCACCAGAGTTTAAAGTTTGGTATTTTCTACATTTTTGAAGAGTTTTTGGACTTACCTCAGGATGTCGCAGGCCAAATAGTGGTTAGTGATGGTTAAATGCATTTGACCATTGTAATTGAAAAGTTCCATGATCCTAATGACTAGAGAGGTATGAGGGGATAGAGGCTTAAGATAAGGGCCTTGATTTTCTGTTTGAGAGTTGAATACCTATTTCATGGGTCTATTAATTGGGATGATGCCAAGGTGGTAGGATTGGTATTGCAAAGACACTGATGAGTCTTGATTGCTTTGTTCAAGGTTTAGAGACATGGACTATCTTGCCAGTTATTCTCAATATGCTTTCTACTGGGGGTGCTTTATGGGTGTCTGATTTTAGGTTTTGAGCTATTTTGTCAGTGTGGTTGATGGATAATTTTTGAATGATGGTGTGAGGCCTCACCCGAGCACCATCTTGATCCGCTAAAAGGAATTGAAAGTGCTCTTTGGGAGAAATATCATGATTGGAACCCGCTATGAGTTTAGAAAATTGTATTTTGTAAGTTGTAATTTGCAAAAGGAGTCACCATTTTATTTTTGTTTATTTTAGTTGGGAAAATTAAAGAAAAACCCAATTTAAATGACTCCAAAATTATACTATTTATCCCAAGGAAAAGCACTAGTCCTCAAATGATCAAAGAGGGCTTGGAGACTAGATTTTGGTTAAAGCGATACAAAAAATTAGTTTGGTTTAAATACAAAATAGCTTTTGTAAAAAGAAGTTTTTATATATGCATGAAATAAATATTATTCGTGCAATGCATGGCAAATGTTAAATAATGACAATTACAAAATGTGAAAAATAAAGGAAAACTACTTAAAATTATTACAAGTCAAAATGTCAAAATCAGGGGATCTTTTCTCTAGCTCTTATGAGTTCTAGGAAAAGTACATATTCCCCAAATATAATCTAAATAACTAAAGTAAGAAAAAGTAATAAAACAATTGTAATAAAAAGAACTAAAATTTCAACTTTTATTTAAGAAAGCAATTTCAATCCTAAACTATATGAAGAATGTGATATAGAGAAGAAGTTGTTAGTTTTAGCAGAGTTGATGCCTTAGAGATGGTATGCCTATATATCCCTTTAAATAGGAATCAAACCCCACGCAGTTCTTCCTTCTTGCAAAGGAGGGGTTTTTAAGTCATTACCTTTGTTATCATATTTTGATTCATTTTAAAGGCTTAGAAATTTACTAATTAGGTCAGATTTTAATTAATAAAAATTAATTATATCTTTTCATATTTAAATCTTCAAATTAGAATTGAAAAGGAAAAGGAAAGAACTTTTAGCTTTGGCTTTCAACGATGAGGAACATAGTGGGTGAGCTTGACACTAAATCTAAGTTTCACCCTGGCTTAGGCGTCACACGAGCACTCCTTTTGGAAGAAGGACTCTTGAACTCTCTTGAAGGAAGGACTTTGAATCACCTTTGCTTGAGAACCACAAATTCCCTTTGAAAAAAAGAACTTGAATTGCACCTTTTATTAGTTAAGAGGCTTAAAGAGACAGTTTGAGGTGATTAGGAGGCTTAAGAATAGGGTTTTATATGATGGAAGAGGTTTTGGAATGGGGTTTTAGAGATTAGGAGGGTTTTGATGATTGCGAGGCTTAGGAATAGGGTTTAAAAGCTTTAGAGAGAGTATGAAGGTATGTAATTATGTGTGGAAGTTGTTAGGAGGTACAAGATATTTATAGGGGGAGTTTGGGGCCTTAAAATAGTGAATTTTTAGTGTGGAATCAGGAAAAACATGTTGCCGCAACTTATCAGTCCCTGCGGCTGCCACAGTTAGCCCGCAGGTTACCGCACCTCTTTTTTGACTTGTTCTTATCCATTTTTTTTTCCAATTTAGGCCTAGTTTGATTCTATAGATTTGTAATCAAGTGCTGATCGTCTAAAGTTGCAAGTTTGAGGAAATTTATTTCTCAACAGAGCGCTACCTCATACCCTGCAAAAGGCACTACCCCCTAACCCCTACCCCCTAACTGGCTAGCGAGATCGTCGTATTGGCTCTACTTAGTGCACTAATCTTAGTAGGTGTCAAGTTGCAGTCAAATTCTAAAGGTGCAAATTTAAGGGTTCATAGGTGGGCTCTGCTTTTCAATTCGTATACGCCTTATCGAGACTAAGTCAAAGATTAGATAGGATAGTTGCTTGCAGCTTACCCTGGAGGACACATTTTAGCACTGCTAATGGTAAGGGATTAGATCTTTCATAACCAAAGGTCATGGTTGTCGAGTGGTTTTCTTGTTGGGTTTGGTTTGAATGACCTTCAACTAAAGGATGAGGGTCTTGAGGCAAATGAGACGAACTTAGGATGTGCCCCTAGTTTTCCTTTCTCAGAGTCTAGGTAGATTACAGCTTTCATTACCAGAGCTATCGGGGTGGCTGGCTGAAGAGTTATCATGTTGTTTATTTTAAAATTTCACTTATGACCTGTAACAACCCACATCTACCCTAAGAGTTTTAGTGATAAATTATTTGAATTTAGGCTTATTGTGACAAATTGTGTCACTATATGAAAATTCATGTGTGATGTGATTTATAAGTTTGGGGCATGTTAAATTAATTTTAATATGCCTAATATGAATTATTATTATAAAATAAATGATTTGAATAAAATGCATTAGCATGAAATAATTTATTTTTCGTAAAATGAATTTTCATGTAAGAAGACGATTTTTAAGCATAAAATAACTTTATGAGTATTTTAAAATAATTTTTAAAATAAATATTTTGGGGGAAATATTACAAAAATAATAAGAAAAATATTCTTTTTATTTTTAATTATAATCAACCCAAAATTTAAATAAAAAGCCCAAATATCCAAAACCCACTACACTAAAATCCTCCTAACCTAGTTCATTAAGGGTATTAGTGGAAATTGTACCCAAACTCTAATATATAATGAAAAATTTGGCCAGCCTAGGTCTTCCAACAGCCACCACTTTAGTTTTCTATATCTTGGCAGAAAAATCCTCTCAAAATATTTCTCTTAACTGAAATTAAGAAACCACCTTTGCATTTCGTAATTTCTTGACCATAATCATAAGTTTTTCTTCTCTTTCAATTTCTAAACTGATTTCTATGAAATAAATTATGGGAAAATTATTTTGAACTAGTTGATTACTGATTTTTATAGATTTAATTCTATTTAGGTGAATTTTTGGGAGAGAAAATCTATTTTCTACTGAAAACACAAATATTTCTGCTAGATTCCTCCAAAGGTGAATTCTATAACTTAAAATCACAATTTTTATGCATAAAGATCACTAAAGGGGTGTGATTTATGCATTGTTGTTTTCTAAACTGATTTTTGATTTGTTTGGATGAAAAATATTGGACTAAATTATATTTCTGCATATTTCTGCGATGAGAAAAGTTTCAGAAAATAAAAGAATTCAAGGTTTTTGTGCTAGAACTTAGAAGTTGGAAAATTCTATGATTTCTTCAACATGTTGTTGCCAGTTTGTGTATGGATGGATTCTAAACTGATATTTGTTTTGTTTAGATGAAAAATAATGATTTAAATAATGTGTTTATATATTATTGTAATGATCGAAAAGCGCGGAAAGCGTGAAAACCCATGATTTTCACCCTAAGCCTTGAAACTTGGAATTTTCTTGCATAATTATTATCTATGGCTACTGAATCATGCATGAAGATGTTCTAAACTGATATTTGCTATGATTGAATGAAAAATAATAGTTTAAACAGTCTGTTTACATATTTATAAAATAACCGAAAAATTCCAAAAATAAGAAAACTCATGGTTTTGTACCCTATAACCCAAAAGTTGAATTTTCATGCATGAGAAATACCATGTATGGCCCTTTCATGTGAATTAAAATTATAAAATGATTTTTGTTGTGTTTAAATGAAGAATTTTGGTTCAAACCATGTTTTTTACATATTACTGAAATAGACGAAAAGAAAGAAAAGAAAGAAAAATTTAGTTTTCCTTTTGGTGATACACTCGGCCTACATAAATATTTTTGTCCAATATTTATAATTATTATGTGATGTGTTTTGATGATTACTGACATGCATGTATGTATAATAATTGATAAAATTTCATGTTAGTTAGAGGTATGACCCTAAATAAGCTTAAAGGCATTTTGGTATACTTAAGGTATACTTAAGGTATCTTAATCTTATATTGTGATTAGAATGTGAATGTGATTGGGAAATATGAAACTAGATGTTATGATGAATTGATAATGAATAAATGGTCTTGACTTGATGAAGTGATTGATTGAATAAATGGATCATAAGAGTTAAGCATGACACTCGAAAGGTTATTTGTCAAGTTGACATGTATAGATGTGTTAAGTATACTAAGATGACTGTTAAAATGAATTGTTATCAAGATAATGATATTATGATAACCTTAGAAAGGTATTGACATGATTGTGATGTATTTTCGTATGGGCCTATAAAGGCTAAGTGTATGAGACTTTTAAGTCAAAATGTTATGTGCAAGTGATGAGGTGCACTTATATGTGCAACTCTAAGTATATGTGAATGTTAGATGTACATAGGGTAGTTATGGGATAGGATAGCATCATGATTAAAGAAATACTAAGTATTAAATTAAACATTATGATAGAGCTTGAGGAGTCTTAGAAGTCCAAGGGCTACGTGAATTAGGAGTAAAGGAACCACAAGGTGAGTAAACTCTAAATTCCTGCTTCCAGTGTAAGTAAACACTGTATTCATGGCCTAAGTGTGAATAAATATTATGTTGTGTTACAAGTATATGATATCATGTTATGTGAGCATTTGAAATCTTTGAAATCCAAGTTCTTTCTATTCTAAAATATTATTCTATGATTTCCTTGTTAAACTTGGGTTGCCAAAGGACAATTGGTCCAAACCATTTTTGCTTATCCAATGATAATTCCTTTATAATTATTGCTCTAACTTATATTCTTTCTGGAACTACACTATTCTTATATCTTTTGTTCAAAACAATAAATTGCTATTGCTATTAGGATACATGTTATTGATGGCTTAAATGTTATTGTTATATATGATTACCATTAACTCTTGTTATGGTACCTTTAATCCTTTTTTTTATGCAGAAATCCTTGTACTGATGCGAGTAATCATCGGCTATGTGCTCCTCGTACCGATGTGAGTAATTATCGGCTATGTGTTCGAGTGATTATGGCAATAGCCTTCACTCTATGTGTTATGTGTTCGAGTGATTATGGCAATAGACTTAACTCTATGTTTTAGAGTGATTATGACAGTAGCTTTCACTCTATGTGTTATAAGTGTGATTTTGCAACCTTTTCTAAATTGCAATCTATAAATCATGTACTATAAGTTATGAGCTATGAGCCCTTTCTAAGGGATATGTGTTTTTGTACAATCCCTATTATTTTCTCATTGAGATCATCTATCTCACTTGTGTGGTTCCAGGTGAGTATTATGAGGAGGTAAGGTGATGGCTCAAGCATCCTACTTCGCTTGGGGAATTCCTTGTCCAAGAAAATTAGTTTAATATGTCATGAAGAGTTATTCTTAGACGCTTCGGGAATATTCATTTTTGGATGTTTATTTTGAAATGTTATCCTTCGAGATTTTAATTGAATTCTAAATATTATTTCTTATGGATTATGTTTAAAGTATATTTTAATTATGCTTCCACAACTTAAGGTTTAAAAAAAAAAAGGTTTATTTAAGTTAATGTAAGAGGTTTTTGGTACGATCCTAGGTAGTATTTGTATAAGTGGGTTCTACGGACGTGGGTGACCTTATGTCTCCTCATATTCTAGAACTGTCATGTCTCCAAAGTTGGGATGTGACAAAGGTGGTATCAGAGCCGTAGTTTTAAAAGTCTAGTTTAGACTTGTCTATGTATTGAGTTAAATAAGTATAATCCTGGAGCGTAGGAATTTTTCCTATCATGTCACTTGCAGTTTATCGCTAGTATAGTTCTGCGGAATCCCAATAAGTTATAGTACTCTGTTGTTATTATTTGTTTGTATGCCTTATGATTCTTTTACCAGATGACTAAGAAGACTATCCCTACTCAAGGGCCGTGACCTAGAGCACCACGTGTGGCATGCAAGAGGACATGGCGAGAGATGTTCAAGAAGGTCGTGCTTGTGATCCACCTTTAGAAAAAGAAGACTCCTGCGATGCGAATGATGTTAATTGATTGCCTAGCGACTTAGTATGCATTGATATCTTTTATTGCCTGTGACATGATTCACTTCGATATGATAGGAGAATTCATGATGCTATAGGTTATATGTTAAACGATTATGATGCATGATACATGCCTTGATATATATGCTATGTGATAAATGCTATGCAATATGTGATATTATATGATGGGTGCTAATGGTAAGGACATGCTAAGTATGACATTTTGATATTAGAGTTAAATAGATTAGAAAGAGAAGTGGACTAGGTATTGATCCAACTGAGATTAATGATTGATAGGTATAGTGTTATGAGGTATGAAATGCTTACATGATACAATGGTTTGATATATGAATTATATGGAGTCATTAAATGATAACTGTGTTTGATGTTATAGGAAGAGGAATGATAATTAGTAATGATTGGTGAAAGAACAAAACAAATCAGTTACATTATATATACATAAGTATATGGTATGAAGTAAGTGAAGTTGTAACAACCCACACTCACTCTAGGAATTTTGGTGATAAATTGCTTGATTTAGAACTAATAAGGTTAAGTGTGTGCTTGTGTGAAAATTTGTAATCTAAGTCATTGATGAGTATGTGACATATTAAATTAATTTTAATATGCATAATATGAGTTGCTATTGTGAAATAAATGATTTACATGAAGTGCATTTGCATAAAAGAATTTATTTTAAATAAAATGAATTTTCATGCATAAAACAATTTTTAAGCATAAAATAATTTTATGGGTATTTTTAAAATATTTTAAAATAAATATTTTTGAGAGAAATGTTCCAGAATTAATAAGAAAAATATTCTTTTTATTTTAATTCTTATTCAGCCAAAAATTTAAAGGAAAAGCCCAAATACCCAAAAGTCCACTACACCAAAATCCTCCTAACCTAATTCATTAAGGGTATTAGTGGAAATTCCACTCCAACCCTAATATATATTCTAAATTTCAGCCAAAATAGGGTTTCCAGTAGCCATTCTCTCATTCTTTCTGTATCTTGGCAGAAAATTCTCTCAAAATATTTCTCTCCACTGAAATATTGAAAACACCTTTCCGTTTCGCGATTTCATGACTGTAATCGTAAGTTTTTATTCTCTTTCGATTTCTAAATTGATTTCTTCGAAATAAATTATGAAAAAATTATTTTGAACTATTTGATTACTAATTTTTATATATTTAATTCTGTTTGGGTGAGTTTTGGGAGAGAAAATTTATTTTCTACCGAAAACACGATTCTTTCTGCAAGATTTCTCCAAAGGTGAATCCTATAACTTAAAATCACAATTTTTATGCATAAACATCATAAGAGTTGGGGGGGGGGGGGGGAGGAGAGAGAAATTTGTACATGGTTGTAGTCTAAACTAATTTTTGATTTGTTTTAATGAAAAATATAGGATTAAATAATATTTCTGCATATTTCTGCGATGACCGAAAAGTTTCAAAAAATAAAGGAATTCAAGGTTTTCGTGTTAGAACTTAGAAGTTAGAAAATTTTATTCTTGCATGGTCATATGGCTGCCAATTTGTATGAATAGGTGTTCTAATATGATATTTGTTTTGTTTAGATGAAAAATAATGATTTGAATCATGTGTCTGTTTATCGCTGAAATGAACAAAATGTGCGAAAAGCGTGAAAACTCATGATTTTTCACCTAAGCCTTGGAACTTGGAATTTTTTGTATAAACCCTATCTATGGCTATAGATTCATGAAGGGATGTGTTCTAAACTGATATTTTCTATGATTGAATGAAAAATAATAGTTTAAACAATCTGTTTACATATTTCTGAAATGACCGGAAAATATTGAAAACAAGAAAACTTTTGGTTTTGTGCTCTATGATTCAAAAGTTGAATTTTTGTGTATAAATAACACCAATAGCAGCCGATTCTTATGAATTTAAATTATAAAATGATTTTTGTTATATTTACATGGAAAATCTTGGTTCAAACCATATTTCTACATATTTCTGAAATAGACGGAATGTACGAAAAGAAGAAGAATTTGGTTTTTACCTTGATGATGCATTCGGCCTATATAAACATTTTTGTCCCAATGTTTATAAATTTTATGTGATGTGTTTTGATGATTGTTGACATGTATGTATGTATAACAAATGATAACATTGCATGTTAAGTTGAAGGTATGATCCTAGATAAGCTTAAATGCATTTTGGTATACTTAAGGTATACTTAAGGTTTCTTAGCCTTATATTGTGATTAAAATGCAATGTGGTTGAGGAATTTGGAACTAGATGTTATGATGACTTGATGATGAACATATGGTTATGAGTTAATGAAGTGAAGGGGATCATAAGAGTTAAGCAATATGCTTGAAAGGTTAATTATTAAGTTGACATGAATGGAAGTGTAAAGTGAACTAAGATAATTGTTAAAGTGAATTGATATTGAGGTAATAATATTGTGATGACCCTAAAAAGGTGTTGATATGATTATAATGTGTTGTCATGAGAGCCTATAAGGCCTAAATATGCAAGACTTTTAAAGTCAACGTGCTATATGCAAGTGATGAGTACACTTATGTGTGGACACTAAGTGTATGTCTATGCTATATATGCATAGGTAGTTATGGGATAGGAGCATCATGAGTAAATAAATACTAAGTACTAAATCAAATATTATGTTAGAGTTTGAGGAGCTTTAAAAGTGCAAAAGGGACCACGTGTACTAGGAGCAAAGGAACCCCAAGGTGAGTAAACACTATGTTCATGTTACAAGTGCAAGTAACATTTTGTTATGTTACAAATATGTGATGACATGCTATGTGAGCCTTTGTGATCTTTGAAACCCAAGTTCTTTCCATTTTAAATATTATTATATGATTTCTTTGTCAAGCTTGGGTTGCCAAGGGACATTTGGTCCAAAACTATTTTGTTTATCCCAATGAGAACTTCTTGTGATTAACACCCTAACTTATATTCTTTCTGGAACTACACTATCATTGTATCATTATTTGAAAGCTAAATCACTATTGTTATTGAAATACCTGTTATTGTTGCCTTATATGATATTGTTAATTGTGATTACCATTAGCTCTAGCTATGGTACCTATTATCCTTTATGCAGAATCCTCGTGTCGATGTGGGTAATCATCGGAACCTGTGCACACAGTCTTAACTCGATGGATAGGGGTAATGTATCCACCTCAGCTAGAAAGGGCCGGTTCTAGCCGTGGGGCCTGATCAGCTTCACGCCTTTTATGTGATAGGAGTTGGAATTTGGTATAAGGCCACCTCTCCTCAATGTGTTCGAGTGATAGAGCAATAGCCTTCACTCACTATGTGTTATAAGTGTGATTTCTGCAAAATTGCCATCTTGAACCCTTGCTAAATTGCAACCTGATTCATGAATTATAAATCATAAACTATGTGTATAAGCTATGTGTTTCCTTTCAAAGGAATATGTGATAATGTATGTGCCTTTTCGTTTACTCATTGAGATTATCTATCTCACCCCTTTTCCTTGTGTGGTTCCAGGTGAGCAAATGTGAGGAGGCAAGGAGATGGCTTAAGCATTCTACTTCGCTTAGGGAATTCCTTGTCCAAGTTATCAATAATACTATTTTCATGAAGTCTTGTCATTAGATGCTCTGGGAATGTTGATTGATATTTATTGAGATATATTATTTTCCTTATGGATTTATATGAAATGATTTATTTTAAGTCTTTCGCAACTTATGGTATTCATCTAAATGTTTTAAATGAGTTAATGAAAGAGGTTTGGTAAGATCCTAAGCATGATTTGTTATATGTAAGTGGGTTCTATGGGCATGGGTGACTTTATGTCTCCCCATGTTCTAGGACTGTCATATCTCTAAGGTTGGGATGTGACAAAGGTGGTATCAGAGCCGTAGTTTTAAAAGTCTAGTTTAGGCTTGTTTTATATGAGTTGCTTAAGTAAAATCCTAAAGCATAGGAATTTTCCTGTCATGTCACTTGCAGTCTATCGCTAGCATAGTTCCGCGAAATCCTAGTAGATTTTAGTGATCCTTGTTATTGTTTGCTTGCCTTACGATTCTTTTGACAGATGACCAAGAAGATTACGCCTGCTCAAGGACCACTACCTAGAGTGCCCCGTGTGACCTGTAAGAGGACTTGGCCAGAGATGCTTGAGAAAGTTGTAACTGTGATTTGCCCTACGAAAGAGAAGACCCTTGACGAAGAGGAGGACCCTGAGGAGCGCTTAGATCCTGATTGGGTATATAGTAAGGTCCAAAGATTGGAGGATAACTATTCATACTTGAAGGAGGAAAACCGACGTCTTAAGGTTATGATTCATGCACTAAGAGAGGATATGGAGCAACTCAGGTTAGGGATTGTTGAGCATAGAGGAGATTACTCGCCAGTAAGGTCTGCATCTTCAACTAATCGCCATCAAGATAGAGATCTTCTTTGCTACCGATGTGGCAACAGTGGCCATGTCGCTCTTGATTGCTTTGGAGGTGGACATGATAACTAGGTCGAGTAGATATGATGATCGATGTAATGGCATAGCACTTTATATGATATGAATGATTTTCCTTGATTGCCTAGTTACCTAGGATGAGATGATTTCCTTCATTATTATGCTATAGTGCGATATTATGAGATATATGCTATATGAATATGGTATGTGATATGTGCAAAACTATGTGATATGCGATTCATACATGACATGTGCTTAATGATGTGATATGGTAAATGCATGATAATGTGTGCTAGGATAAAGGGGAGATTAAATGGGTTAGGATAGGGGATTAGTACTAAATTCCCTTATTATGATAGACAGAATGCCTCCCAAGAAGAAGGTTCACATAGTTGCCTAATCCATTAGGGCTAACAATGATGTTATATCGGACACCGCATCGAATGCTGCCTCTGCACCTATACGGTCAAGAGAAAGATCCAACTCGAGGGCACCAACTATGGGCTCTAGTGAGCAAGCATCTTCGCAAGAAGTGCACGCCATGCATGAAGAAATGAGAGATTTGCACAAGGAACTGGATGAGCTATGAGCTCAATGGCGAGAAGTACCGCCAACTCAAGAGAGGAATGGAGTTACGCCACCTGCGGTAGCGACACCTACTCAGAGAGAGAGGAAACAGCTACCTGATGAGGGAATGATCATGGTGGAGTTTAAGAAGCTGCAATCACCTACCTTTTATGGTGAGGAAGGAGATGACCCTCACAAATTTTTGGATGAGAAGGATAAGTTAGTCCATCATTTATCTTGCTCAGATACTCGAATGATTAAGTTGGTAGGACTCCAACTTAAGAAAAAAGCTTGGTACTGGTATAAGAGGAGTATTGAAGAACGACTTTATGGGGCTAACCCACCTACGTGGGCAAAGTTTAAGCAAGAAGTGATGGATCAGTTCTTGCTAGAAAAAGAAAGGCAAGATAGGGCATTACAGTTCGAGCAACTGAAGCAAAGGCTAGGAATGTTCATGTCGGATTATACTAAGGAGTTTAACTGACTTAGTCGCTTCGCTGTCAACATCATTCCTACCGAAGCAAGTCGTATCAATCATTTCCTTAGAGGACTGATCACACCTCTATTCAATTTGTTAGCAGCAACAGAGTTTTCGACCTTAGCTAAGCTCATAAACAAGGCCAAGATCATAGAGAAAAGATACAAGGCGAAGAGAGCTGAACGATCTGAATGAGACTAGAAAGGAAGGCATAAGAATAAAGGTCATAAAGGATAGCATGGAAATGGAGGAGAACAAAAGAAGGAGTTTTCATCATCTGGACCATAAAATGGACAAACTAAGCAACAGATCCCCACTTGCGGCAAATGTGGAAAGAAACATTTTGGAGTCTGCTGAAAAGATACTGGCGCTTGCCTTAAGTGTAGGCAAATGGGGCACTTCATAAAGGACTACCCTCAGATGAGGAGTCAAGGGAATGGGACCACAGTGCGACCACAATCTAAGTCATTCCAAATGCAAGGACAAGGAGTCAAGGACAAGGGGCCAATGGTTGGGAATGCATCGACAATAGAAAATAAGGGCAAAGGTCGAGTCTTCATGTTAAATCCACAAGAGGCTCATGATTCGCACATCGCAAGTATCATCCCCATCCAAAGTTCTAGCGCAAAATGTTTAATTGATTCTGGTGCTACCCATTCTTTTATGTCACCTTGTTTTGCTAAGTACTTGGGTATAGATAAGGAATTAATGAGTGAACCGTTAGTAATAGCAACTCCTTTAGGGGAAGTGATGGAAGTAAAGTACGAGTATAAGGGCTGTGATATAGACATTAATGGACAAACACTTTCAGTAGTGTTGCTAAAATTGGACGTACTAGAATTTGATGTGATATTAAGGATGGACTGGTTGTATGAGCATGGAGCTTGTATCGACTGTAGAAAGAAACTTGTCGAGTTTCAAACTAGAGATGGGAAGGAGTTTGTGTACCAAGGAGATAGGAATGAGAATCCTCTGAACTTGATATCGGCCTTAGGAGCGAGGCGGATGTTAAAGAAAGGATGCCAAGTGTATCTAGCCCACATAATCGACACTGGCAAATAAGCTGCCATTCGGGACGAGAGCATTCCAGTAGTGGACGAGTTCATGCATGTCTTTCCGAAAGATTTACCTGGATTACCCCCTGATCATGAGATCAAGTTCAACATCGAATTGCTACCCTGTACGCAACCGATATTGCTACCGCCATATCGTATGGCACCAATGGAGCTAAAGGAGTTAAAGATGCAATTACATGACCTGCTCAATAAGGGCTTCATTCGACCAAGCAGTTTACCATAGGGCGCTCCAGTGTTGTTCGTAAAAAAGAAAGATGGCTGTTCCGAATGTGCATCGACTATCATCAACTTAACAAAGTCACTGTGAAGAATAGATACCCATTACCGAGGCTCGATGATCTTTTTGATCAACTATAAGGAGCTGGTCACTTCTCCAAGATTGACTTAAGGTCTGGCTATCATCAACTAAAGATCCAAGGAGAAGATATCTGCAAAACTGCCTTCCATACTAGATATGGACACTACAAGTTCACAGTTTTGCCATTTGGTTTGACAAATGCTCCTGCTATTTTTATAGACTTGATAAATCGAGTATTTAAGCCATTCCTTGATAAGTTCATGATCTTGTTCATTTTGATGACATCCTAATTTACTCAAAGAATAAAGAGGAACATGAAGAACATCTGAGGGTCGTGCTTTAAACGTTACGTGATCACCAACTCTACGCTAAGTTATCTAAGTGTGAGTTTTGGATGGAGTTGGTCAACTTTCTTGGACATGTAGTAAGTAAGGAAGGAATTCAAGTTGATCCTAAGAAAGTTGAAGCAGTAGCAAATTGGCCAAATCCCACAATAGTTTTAGAAGTACAAAGTTTCTTGGGCTTGGTGGGATATTACCATAGATTTGTACAGGACTTTTCTAAGATAGCAGCCCCATTGACCAAGTTGACAAGAAAACAAGTTAAGTTCAATTGGGAAGAGTCCTGTGAGAAGAGTTTTCATAAGCTTCAGGAGTGTTTGGTATCGACTCCAGTTTTGACATTATCAGAAGGAGAAGAAGGATTCACTGTCTATTGTGATGCCTCGAGAGTAGGACTTGGGTGTGTTTTGATGCAAAATGGTAAAGTCATCACCTATGCATCACGACAACTAAAGAGACATGAAGTGAATTACCCTACTCATGATTTAGAATTAGCTATAGTAGTGTTCGTTCTAAAGATCTGGAGACATTACATGTATGGAACGAAGTGTGAGATCTACATGGATTGAATTATTGAAGGATTATGACTGTCAGATTCTTTATCATCCTGGGAAGGCGAATGTAGTGGCAGATGCCTTGAGTCGAAAGTCGATAGGAAGCCTAGCCCATTTGGATGTGAGAAAGAGGTCGATCGTGAAGGAACTAAAGGAATTGTTTAATCAAGGATCGAAACTGGAGATTAGAGGATCAAGAGTTTTATTGGCTAATTTTCAAGTAAGATCTAAGTTAATGGAAGAAATAAGGGATTCACAAGATAGGGACCCATACTTGATGAAGTTGAAGGATGAGATGAGAGAAGGAAAGAACTTTGAGTTTAAGGTAGACAATGGAATTTTAAAATGCAGGAATAGAGTATGCATGCCTATTATGGATGGACTAAAGGAAAGGATATTGAAGGAGGCACATCAAACACCTTACTGTAATCATCTTGGAACTACCAAGATGTACCATGATGTGAAAGCTAATTATTGATATATATGCTATGTGATAAATGCTATGCAATATGTGATATTATATGATGGGTGCTAATGGTAAGGACATGCTAAGTATGACATTTTGATATTAGAGTTAAATAGATTAGAAAGAGAAGTGGACTAGGTATTGATCCAACTGAGATTAATGATTGATAGGTATAGTGTTATGAGGTATGAAATGCTTACATGATACAATGGTTTGATATATGAATTATATGGAGTCATTAAATGATAACTGTGTTTGAAGTTATAGGAAGAGGAATGATAATTAGTAATGACTGGTGAAAGAACAAAACAAATCAATTACATTATATATACATAAGTATATGGTATGAAGTAAGTGAAGTTGTAACAACCCACACTCACTCCAGGAATTTTCGTGATAAATTGCTTGATTTAGAACTAATAAGGTTAAGTGTGTGCTTGTGTGAAAATTTGTAATCTAAGTCATTGATGAGTATGTGGCATATTAAATTAATTTTAATATGCATAATATGAGTTGCTATTATGAAATAAATGATTTACATGAAGTGCATTTGCATAAAAGAATTTATTTTAAATAAAATGAATTTTCATGCATAAAATAATTTTTAAGCATAAAATAATTTTATGGGTATTTTTAAAATATTTTAAAATAAATATTTTTGAGGGAAAAGTTCTAGAATTAATAAGAAAAATATTCTTTTAATTTTAATTCTTATTCAGCCAAAAATTTAAAGGAAAAGCCCAAATACCCAAAAGCCCACTATACCAAAATCCTCCTAACCTAATTCATTAAGAGTATTAGTGGAAATTCCACTCCAACCCTAATATATATTCTAAATTTCGGCCAAACCAGGGTTTCCAGCAGCCATTCTCTCATTCTTTCTATATCTTGATAGAAAATTCTCTCAAAATATTTCTCTCCACTGAAATATTGAAAATACCTTTCCGTTTTGCGATTTCGTGACCGTAATCATAAGTTTTTATTCTCTTTTGATTTCTAAACTGATTTCTATGAAATAAATTATGGAAAAATTATTTTGAACTATTTGATTATTGATTTTTACATATTTAATTCTGTTTGGGTGAGTTTTGGGAGAGAAAATTTATTTTCTACCGAAAACACGATTCTTTCTGCAAGATTTCTCCAAAGGTGAATCTTATAACTTAAAATCACAATTTTTATGCATAAACATCATAAAGGGAGGGGGGGGGGGGGTGTGATTTGTACATGGTTGTAGTCTAAACTAATTTTTGATTTGTTTTGATAAAAAATATTGGATTAAATAATATTTCTGTATATTTTTGCGATGACCGAAAAGTTTCGAAAAACAAAGGAATTTAAGGTTTTCGTGTTAGAACTTAGAAGTTGGAAAATTTTATTCTTGCATGGTCATATGGCTGCCAATTTGTATGAATAGGTGTTCTAATATGATATTTGTTTTGTTTAGATGAAAAATAATGATTTGAATCATGTGTCTGCTAATCGCTAAAATGAACAAAATGCGCGGAAAGCGCGAAAACTCATGATTTTTCACCTAAACCTTTGAACTTGGAATTTTTTTATATCAACCCTATCTATGGCTGCCGATTCATGAAGGGATGTGTTCTAAACTAATATTTTCTATGATTGAATGAAAAATAATAGTTTAAACAATCTATTTACATATTTCTGAAATGACCGAAAAATACCAAAAACAAGAAAACTTGGTTTTGTGCTCTATGATTCAAGTGATGAGTACACCTATGTGTGGACTCTAAGTGTATGTGTATGCTATTTATACATGGGTAGTTATGGGATAGGAGCATCATGAGTAAATAAATACTAAGTAGTAAATCAAATATTATGTTAGAGTTTGAGGAGCTTTAGAAGTGCAAAAGGGACTACTTGTACTAGGAGCAAAGGAACCCCAAGGTGAGTAAACACTATGTTCATGTTACAAGTGCAAGTAACATCTTGTTATGTTACAAATATGTGATGACATGCTATGTGAGCCTTTGTGATCTTTAAAACCCAAGTTCTTTCCGTTTTAAATACTATTATATGATTTCTTTGTCAAACTTGGGTTGCCAAGGGATATTTGGTCCAAAACTATTTTGTTTATCCTAATGAGAACTTTTTGTGATTAACACCCTAACTTATATTCTTTCTGGAACTACACTATCATTGTATCATTGTTTAAAAGCTAAACCACTATTGTTATTGAAATACATGTTATTATTTTCTTATGTCATATTGTTAATTGTGATTACCATTAGCTCTAGCTATGGTACCTATTACCCTTTATGCAGAATCCTCGTGCCGATGTGGATAATCATCGGAACCTGTGCACACGGTCTTAACCCGATGGATAGGGGTAGTGTATCCACCTCAGCTAGAAAGGGTTGGTTCTAGCTGTGGGGCTTGATCAGCTTCACGCCTTCTATGTGATAGGAGTTGGAATTTGGTATAAGGCCACCTCTTCTCAATGTGTTCGAGTGATAGAGCAATAGCCTTCACTCACTATGTGTTATAAGTGTGATTTCTGCAAAATTGCCAAATTGAACCCTTGCTAAATTGCAACCTGATTCATGAATTATAAATCATTAACTATGTGTATAAGTTATGTGTTTCCTTTTAAAGGAATATGTGATAATATATGTGCCTTTTCGTTTACTCATTGAGATCATCTATCTCACCCCTTTTTCCTTGTGTGGTTCTAGGTGAGCAAATGTGAGGAGGCAAGGAGATGGGCCAAGCATTCTACTTCGCTTAGGGAATTCCTTGTCCGAGTTATCAATAATACTATTTTCATGAAGTCTTGTCATTAGATGCTCCGGGAATGTTGATTGATATTTATTGAGATATATTATTTTCCTTATGGATTTTATATGAAATGATTTATTTTAAGTCTTCTGCAATTTATGATATTCATCTAAATGTTTTACATGAGTTAATTAAAGAGGTTTGGTAAGATCCTAGGCATGATTTGTTATATGTAAGTGGGTTCTACGGGCGTGGGTGACCTTATGTCTCCCTATGTTCTAAGACCATCATATCTCTAAGGTTGGGATGTGATAGAAGTATATTAAGGAATTTGTGGTTTAAATACTACCATATAGACTGGAATAACAAGAAAGTTAAGGATTTCTCTATCACTTATGTAAATATCGAGTATAGTCAGGGAAGGAATATTTATCTAGTGTGATTTGAAAGAAGAAGGTATCATTCCTATTTAAATTTTTAGTGCAAGATGCTTATTGATTCTGGTGTTATGTAATTGTTTGCATCTCCATATTTTATTAAGAGTCTTGATAGAGATAAGGAATAAATTAATGAACCCTTAGTAGTGTTAACTCTTTTGGGAGAAATGATGGAAGTAAGGTATTGTTTAAGGATTGTGTAGAAGACATTGATGGACAGAAACTTCATATGGAGTTGTTAGAACTTAATGTCCTAGAATTCGATGTGATCTTAGGAATGGATTGGCTATACGACTATAAAGCTTATATTGATTGTAGAGGGAAGCAATTAAAATTTTGAACTAAGGATGGGAGATATTGGTGTATCAAAGAGATATTTATGATTT
Source organism: Reutealis trisperma (assembly GCA_947687605.1). Classification (NCBI taxonomy): domain Eukaryota; kingdom Viridiplantae; phylum Streptophyta; class Magnoliopsida; order Malpighiales; family Euphorbiaceae; genus Reutealis; species Reutealis trisperma. The sequence continues at coordinate 417,254 of CANTUT010000177.1, read as the reverse complement.
AAGATTTATTAGCGTAATCATGGAATAAATGGGTATACTTAGGAAGTTGAGAAAGGGATGTGGTAGAAGCATCCCCAGTTTTTGAGAACATGTGAGTAAGTATTGAAATTCGAGGATGAATTTCTTTGAAGAGGGGGAGATATAAAAGTATAAGTATTATCAGACTTGTAATGTTGATAAAAGGATAAGTATATTGCTAGTAAAGATTCTTTAGTGATGAGATTCCTTTGAGTATATAGGGTGCAATCAGAGTATAAGGATTTGAACTTTTATAAGATGATAGATGTTAAGGCCATATGACTTGTAAATTTGAGGATCCATAAGGACTTGATGTATGAGGGTATAACATGATTTGAAGATAAAATGTTCTAGATTTGATTTGATTATGTACTTGCATCTAGTATGTCTGTCTATATGTACTAAGTTTTGCTTTATGAAATCATACATCATCAATCATTCATCATGAACCATATCAAGCATTGCATTAAGGTTGCACGTTACATGCAAGGATGAAAATGTTTTAGTTCCTATAAATGATTCTATGAAGTTTTGAAAATTTAATAGTTTTGAATATACTTGAAAGGGATTTGAGTCCTCTGATGAGAAATGTTTTAAGGTGTTAGACACAATAATGTTCAATTGAGGTTACTAGAAAATTTGGTAGTGATCTTTAGTATGGAAAGAATTTTTATTGAGATAACCTAGAATGGCATAGATTTATAGAGATATAAGAGTTGCATAGAGATTTCATTGAATATCAATGGTATTAGAAGGTTTATTATTTTAATATGGATAAGTTAAATGATTAGGAATGTGAAGTATAGCAAGATATAAGTGGAAAAAATCTAAAGTAAGATGATATTACCAGCTAAACATATAAAAATTATGAGGCATTAGGTAATTAGGTCATGATAATGACGTATATATTTTTTAGAAAGGGGAAGTCTAAAATAGTAATAAGAAGTTTATTTGGGATTATAAATTAATAAGATGCAAGTTCGTTTGGGATATGATATATATAAGAATGTTTGTTAAGTCTAAATATGTTTTAATTAATAAATGATGGAAGTGTAGAAATTATAATGTTAGCAAGGTATTAAATACAAAAATATTTATTGAGGTTATAATAGATGAAGTAATAATTATTAGTATGGAATGGAAATTATCAAATATCAATTGGAGTTATTAATTTGGCACTATATGTTAGATTCTTGTATGACTAATATGATAAATAATGAATGGAAGTGGTGATTAAGGTATTAGTATAAATGTTAATAATAATAGAGATATAAGAAAAAGAAATGTTAGAATTACATTTGATTGAAGATGAAATTAAAGGTTCTATTACTTTTTTTTTTTTTTTTTTGAGGTTAAGGGGATACAAAATTATTAAGGATTAGTTTTAAGATTTGTTTGAACAAGAGATTAACATAGCTGTAGCTTAAGCTAAAAGTAATCAATGTGATTCTTTTTAATAGATTGTGAGTATGTGCCTTACTGTGTTTGATAAATTAATTATAGTTAAATATTGAGTTTGAGTGGCGCAGCAGAAGCGTGGCAGAGAAGTTAAGTAAACTGTGTTGTGCTATTAGATTTGGAAATTTGAGGACAAATTTCTTTTAAGGGGGGAGAATGTAACAACCCACATCTATCCTAGGAGTTTTAGTGATAAATTATTTAAATTTAGGCTTATTGTGACAAATTGTGTGACTATATGAAAATTCATGTGTGATGTGATTTATGAGTTTGGGGCATGTTAAATTAATTTTAATATGCCTAATATGAATTATTATTGTGAAATAAATGATTTGAATAATATGCATTAGCATGAAATAATTTACTTTTCGTAAAATGAATTTTCATGTAAAAAGACGATTTTTAAGCATAAAATAATTTTATTAGTATTTTAAAATAATTTTTAAAATAAATATTTTGGGGGAAATATTATAAAAATAATAAGAAAAATATTCTTTTTATTTTTAATTATAATCAGCCCAAAATTTAAATAAAAAGCCTAAATACCCAAAAGCCCACTACACTAAAATCCTCCTAACCTTGTTCATTAAGGGTATTAGTGGAAATTGTACCCAAACCCTAATATATAATGAAAAATTCATCAAGCCTACGTCTTCCAGTAGCCACCACTTTACTTTTCTGTATCTTGGCAGAAAAATCCTCTGAAAATATTTCTTTTAACTGAAATTAAGAAACCACCTTTCCGTTTCCCGATTTCTTGACCGTAATCATAAATTTTTCTTCTCTTTCAATTTCTAAATTGATTTCTATGAAATAAATTATAGGAAAATTATTTTGAACTGGTTGATTATTGATTTTTATAGATTTAATTCTATTTGGGTGAGTTTTTGGGAGAGAAAATCTATTTTTTACCGAAAACACAAATATTTCTGCTAGATTCCTCCAAAGGTGAATTCTATAACTTAAAATCACAATTTTTATGCATAAAGATCACTAGAGGGGTGTGATTTGTGCATTGTTGTTTTCTAAACTGATTTTTGATTTGTTTGGATGAAAAATATTGGACTAAATTATATTTCTGCATATTTCTGCGATGAGAAAAGTTTCAGAAAACAAAAGAATTCAAGGTTTTTGTGCTAGAACTTAGAAGTTAGAAAACTCTATGATTTCTTGCATATGTGGCTGCCAATTTGCATATGGATGAATTCTAAATTGATATTTTTTTTTGTTGAGATGAAAAATGATGATTTAAATCATGTGTTTATATATTATTGTAATGATCGAAAAGCGCGGAAAGCGTGAAAACTCATGATTTTCGCCCTAAGCCTTGAAACTTGGAATTTTCTTGCATAATTATTATTTATGGCTGCTGAATCATGCATGAAGATGTTCTAAACTGATATTTGCTATGATTGAATAAAAAATAATGGTTCAAATAACCTGTTTACATATTTCTGAAATGACTGAAAAATACCAAAAATAAGAAAACTCATTGTTTTGTACCCTATAACCCAAAAGTTGAATTTTCATGTATGAGATATACCATGTATGGCCGATTTATGTGAATTAAAATTCCAAAATGATTTTTGTTGTGTTTAAAGGAAAAATCTTGGCTCAAACCATATTTTTTACATACTACTGAAATAGACAAAAAGAAAGAAAAATTTAGTTTTCCTTTTGGTGATACATTCAGCCTACATAAATATTTTTGTCCCAATGTTTATAATTGTTATGTGATGTGTTTTGATGATTATTGACATGCATGTATGTATAGTAAATGATAAAATTGCATGTTAGTTGGAGGTATGACCCTAGATAAGCTTAAAGGTATTTCGGTATACTTAAGGTATCTTAACCTTATATTGTGATTAGAATGTGAATGTGATTGGGAAATATGGAACTAGATGTTATGATGAATTGATAATGAATAAATGGTCTTGAGTTGATGAAGCGATTGATTGAATGAATAGATCATAAGAGTTAAACATGACACTCAAAAGGTTATTTGTCAAGTTGACATGTATGGATGTGTTAAGTATACTAAGATGACTGTTAAAATGAATCGTTATCAAGATAATGATATTATGATGAACTTAGAAAGATATTGACATGATTGTGATGTGTTTTCATATGGGCCTATAAAGGCTAAGTGTATAAGACTTTTAAGTCAAAATGTTATGTGCAAGTGATGAGGTGCACTTATATGTGCAACTCTAAGTATATGTGAATGTTAGATGTGCATGAGGTAGTTATGGGATAGGATAGCATCATGATTGAAGAAATACTAAGTATCGAATTAAATATTATGATAGAGCTTGAGGAGTCTTAGAAGTCCAAGGGCTACATGAATTAGGAGCAAAGGAACCACAAGGTGAGTAAACTCTAAATTCCTGCTTCCAGTGTGAGTAAACACTGTATTCATGGTCCAAGTGTGAATAAATATTATGTTGTGTTACAAGTATATGATATCATGTTATGTGAGCCTTTAAGATCTTTGAAACCCAAGTTCTTTCTATTCTAAAATATTATTCTATGATTTCCTTATTAAGCTTGGGTTGCTTAAGGACAATTGGTCCAAACCATTTTTGCTTATCCAATGATACTTCCTTTGTAATTATTGCCCTAACTTATATTCTTTCTAAAAGTACACTATTCTTATATCTTTTGCTCAAAACAATAAACTACTAATGCTATTAGGATACATGTTATTGATGGCTTAACTGTTATTGTTATATATGATTACCATTAGCTATTGCTATGGTACCTTTAACCCTTTTTTTTTATGCAGAAATCCTCATATTGATGTGAGTAATCATCGGCTATGTATTCCTCATACTGATGGGAGTAATCATCGGCTTTGTGATCCTCATACCGATGCGAGTAATTATCGGCTATATGTTCGAGAGATTATGGCAATAGCCTTCACTCTATATGTTCGAGCGATTATGGCATTAGCCTTCACTCTATGTGTTATAAGTGTGATTTCTGCGACCCTTTCTAAATTGCAAACTATGAATCATGTACTATAAGTTATGAGCTATGAGCCATTTCTAAAAGATATGTGTTATTGTACAATCCCTATTGTTTACTCATTGAGATCATCTATCTCACCCTTTTTCCTTGTGTAGTTCCAGATGAGCATTATGAGGAGGCAAGGTGATGGCTCAAGCATCCTACTTCGCTTGGGGAATTCCTTGTCCAAGAAAATTAGTTTAATATGTCATGAAGAGTTATCCTTAGACGCTCCGGGAATATTTATTTTTGGATGTTTATTTTGAAATGTTATCCTTCGAGGTTTTAAGTGAATTCTAAATATTGTTTCTTATGGATTATGTTTAAAGTATATTTTAATTATGCTTCTGCAACTTAAAGTTTTCAAAAAAAAAAGGTTCATTTAAGTTAATGTAAGACATTTTTGGTACGATCCTAGGCAGTATTTGTATAAGTATAAGTGGGTTCTACGGACGTGGGTGACCTTATGTCTCCCCATATTCTAGGACCGTCATGTCTCCAAAGTTGGGAAGTGACAGGACCACAGAGAGGTATGATAGGCGGTTGATAAAGGTGGTTTGGCTACTTGAGAGAGAGTACCAGGCTACCCTACTAAGGGAAATAAAAGGTGACCCAGTTGAGGAGAGAGAGACTATAGGAGGAGCTACTAGTAGCAAGAGGATTACAGCACAAATAGATGGGGTGACTTGATCTTTGAAGGAGACTTGTGAATCTACTGGAAGTGCAACACCATAGGTTGTAGTAGTGACTCAAACTACGGTGGCAGTGACAAAAGACACTGTGATTGTAGTGAGACAAGATGACACTACAGTGGTGGTTTAGAGAAGGATTGCTATAATTAGGGTAGAAAGGGGTACTGCAGTTTTTGAACTATAGAGGAGGATTTTTTTAGAGCAGTTTCAAAATTGATACTTAAGAAAGGGTTTTCAATGCTATTGTGGTGAATAGTTTTGATTCTATAGGTACTTCTACTACTGCTATAGAGGGAGCTACAGAGATATGGAAGAGGGTGTGCCCATTTAAGGAGATTGTGGCAGACTCTGATTCTGATAAGGACATGAGAGATGTGCAACTTAGGAGGTAGAGGAGGATTAACTATACCATAACTTTAGACATGACCTTTTTTATTTTTTATCCAAAATAACAGCAAGTTGACAGGACTACACGAAACAAGATAAGTTAAAGAGGACATTGAAAGGGATATCCTTTTTCTCAAAATGATAGGTTTGTATTTTCCAAAATTTGATCACTATTAAATGAGACATCTTTTATTTTTACTCTAATTTCTGTGTAAACTACCCTTTTGGATTTTTAGCTTAGCAAGCTTTCTTTCTATCTTCTTTTTTTTTTCTTTTTTTGTCTTTTTTTTTTGTTTAGGTAAAAGAATTAAATGAATGATGTATTAAGCATAGAAAAAATGAGAATGTGATTCAAATAAAATATTTTGTATTATGATTCGGACTGCACTTGAGTCGGGCTGCCTATGTATCCCTTATATCACTTTTCTATCAGTTATTTCTTTTAGGGAGAATCAGGTCTACGTAGTTCTAATTACATATGCATGAAAAATAGAAATGAAATGCAGATGTCATCTTTAGTTGATGTATCATTTCAGCTGAGTTAGGTGGCTAGGATGGGAGAATTTGCTTCCGTCCACATTTGTGAAGATTGTGCCTCTGTTGGATAGGTTCTTAAGCATGTAGTATCTAGCCCAGTTCAGTTTGAACTTCCTTTTGAATCATGAATTAGGTTTTGGATTTCTCCCAAAACTAGATTTTCTTCTTGCGAACCCTTGTCTCTTACCTTCTAGTTGAAGTGCTCAACTAGTCTCCGTTGATGACCCTAAATTTTATATAGAGCATCGATTCTTTTTTTTTCAATGGCATTCAACTGGTCATAACACCTTTCAATCTATTCTGTCTTCATTATCCATAGGTTCTCCTTGACAGGTTTTTGTGTGTGTAGGTCAGGATCTCGTGAACTACAATGCTTGGATCATTCCTATCTTGCCTTGTACAGAATAGCTCATGAGCTTTTCCACTACTACCATGCAAATGCAATGTATGACATTTTGGATTTTTTTACGCCATAATTAATTGATCTTTTTGCTTCATTTTTTGTGTTTTTTTAGATTTTCCATTTAAAGATAAACTAAAAAAATTAAAGCAAATCAGAAAGTTCAAACTTTTATTACTGATAAAAGTCTCATCAATAGTTACATTAAAGGATAAGCCTAGAAGGCAAAATACAAACTCAGAAGGGCAAGACCTGACAGACTCAAATTCAAAGAAAGATTTAACAAAAACAAACTCAAAAGACTTAGACTTAGACTCATATGCAGACTTAGACTTGAATATAGACTTAGAGAACTCAGACATAGACTCGAAAGACTTGGATAAGGATATAGTAGTGCTGGCACTTTTCTCTAAATAATGGTTATTAAGTGAAGCTTAAGATGATCGGGTGAGCTTAGTGGTTGGGAAAATGATCGATGGCAATGTTAGGCTTTGGGTTTAGGAGTAATGATGTCTCTACTATCAATGAGGTCTTGAATTTTGAGCTTCTGAGGCTTGCACACATCAGTTTTGTGCCCTGGCCTTTAATAATAGTCACAGTGCTCATTGGCATTATAGTTCTTAGGCAATGGATTGGGAGGTGCTCTTTGCTCTAAAGGTTTAACAAGATGGGCTTTTAAGGCCTTCTTATAGATAGTGGTTATAGGCATGCCTAACTCAGAGAAAGCTCTTCTTTCTAGCCTCATTGGCTAGTGATAAGAGATAGCATTTACCTTCCCTTTTCTTTGGGTTGTGCAGTTGGTGGTGTAATTGTTGTTCTTGTGATACTTAGAGGATTCTTCCTTGATTCATCTTGATTGAATCAAATTCTCGATTTTAGAGGCAGTGGCAATGAGAGCTTTGAAGTTGGGGAGGTATTGAGTTTGTAAATAAACCTATTATTGGGGGAGGAGGTTCTTGGTGATGATGTCAATTTGCTCTACTTCATATGGATGGTTTACCATTTTTAGTCACTTTTATCTTCCACCTTGTAAGGAACACGATGAAGGATTCTTTTTGCCCTTGTTTGATGGTTTCCATATCTTGATTGATGGCATCCACATCGATGTTATAGTGATATTGTTTAACAAATGCATTGCATATGTCATCCTAAGTTTTCTTATGATTTTGGTCTAAATCTAGCAACCATTTAATAATAGCTCTAATCAAGGATTGTTGGAATAACTGAGCAAGGAGCTCATCATCCACACCAAAGGGTCTCATGGCACCCATGTACATCTTGAGGTGAGTTTTGAGACATGTGGTGCCATTAAACTTGTCCATGATTGGCATCTTAAATTTTGGAGGAACTCGTACATTCAGAAAGAGAGCTAAAGAGTTGACATCTATCATGTTCTCATGCTTTTTGATGTTCTTAATTGTTCTCTCCATGGCCTCAGTTTTCTCCATCGATTTCTTAACTTTAGGAAAGCTAGAGGAATCTCCGCTTTGAAAAGGATTCGCAGTGGGAGAGGAAGTGGTTGTGTTCAAGTCTATGGTAAGAGAGGTTGGAGTTTCAAATGCTTTCCTATTATTGGTGAGATTGATAATGGGAGGAGTAAAAGTAGGGGTATGGCTAATCTCGGTCTAGGTAGATGCAGGCTTGGCACTAGCAAGAGGGGGAGTGATAGTGGCATTAGTCATTTCCTTGACATCATTGATCATGGATTGGCGCTGGGAATTAAGAAAGCTAGTGAAAGTGGCGGATTGGACATTGAGAGCATGGGTGAAAGTGTCGACTTGGGTCTTAAGAGCAGTGGTGAGTGTGGCTTGGAAAGTTTCTTCTTATTTCTTGAAGAGACTAGTGAAGAAAGTGCTCATAGTATCTTGGTCGAAGTTAGAAATGTTGGTCATTGGTACCTTAAAAATAGAAAAATAGGTAAGAATACAAAATTGTGAAGAAAAAGGGATGAATATAATGGTACATTAGGAAAAGGTTTCCCTCCATATAGTTGGTCACTAGTTTTAACATTGGGTCTTAAGAGCAGTGGTAAGTGTGGCTTGGAAAGTTTCCTATTGTTTCTTAAGGAGGCTGTTGAAGAAAGCACTTATGGCATCTTGGTCGAAGTTGGAAGTATTGGCCATCAGTACCTTGAAAAAAGAAAAATGGGTAAGATACAAAATTGTGAATAAAAAGGGATGAATATAATGGTATGTCGGGACAAGGATTCCCTCCATATGGTTGGTCACCAGTTTTATCATTAGTCTTTGAATCAAGTTGAGCTTGGAGACTAGGTTTTTAGTTAAATAATTTAAATTTGACTCTTAAGTTTAATTTAACTTTGAAAATTAATTTTATGGACGATAAATATTATATGATAATTATAATATCATGATTATTGCACGAGTATGGAGAAAAGTAAAATATCCCTAAATTAAACTAATTACATAAATTAATTAAAAAGGGAAAAGGAGATTGATTGGGATTTGGATTTAAGATTTAGATTTAGATTCCAAACGTGCCTATTTACGTCATTGAATGGGGATCAAAATCTACATTGTTCATTTCACAATTAAGCAGAGGGGTTTGATGATTGATTTGATTTGGGTTTGTAAGTGAGAGGAAAAGGCTAATACCTTTGTTTTTGGCGAGCGAAAAGTTTTATGAGATTGAAGTTCTGTTTTATCGGAATTGGATGATTAAATTGATTGGGAGATTAATTAATTAATTAAAATGATTAATTAACAAATTAATATGATGAAATGGATGGATGGATGGATTAATTAATTAAAATTATTAATCAATTAATTAATTTGGATGAAGGGTGGATTAAAAAAAGGATTAATTTGATTTTCAAAAAAGTGATTAATTAATTAATTAATTGAGTGATTAATTTTAATTTTAAAAAAGAGTTTTAGTTAATTAAAAAGATTAATTAACTTGGTTAGGATGAGATACTTAACTAACTAAAAAGATTAATTAATTAATTAGAGAGTGGTTGGAGGGAGAAGAAAAGAAGAATTAGATGATGGCTATAAACTCTAATTTAAGGGGTGTGGTGAAATAAATAAATGGAGGGGCTATTTATAGGAAAATAAGCTAAGGGTTATTTGGGAAGTGAAAATGTGAAAAGACGTAAAGGGTAGAGTTGGAAAATTACTGAAAAATCATATTGGGGGCATTTTGGGAATTGCAAGAAGGGTGGTGGCGACCATACCACCAGAGGGGTCTATGGCACCACCTAACTTCTGGGCAGGGCCGCCGATGTGGCCGGCAGTATGCCTCTCAGGATGGGGCGGCTCCGCTGGATGCTCTAGTGGCGTGCCAGCTGGATCTTCTGTTTTAGCATTCGAGTTAGTTTGTGAGACTTTCGGGTCAGTTTTTGGGAGTTTCAGATTTTAAAAATTTTATCTGTCAGTGTCAATAGGCTTGAAATTAATTTTAAAATTGCTAAATAGTCAGTCTAAGAGAAAATTCAGTCAATTTTAGGAAAATAATGTCTGGTACAGAAGGTCCGATCAGAATTAGAAAAGTGTCAGTGTCCAAAAATTAAATATCCTCGTACTAATGTGACTAAAAGTCCATTTCTTACTCTAAAGGCACTGCCCCCTACCCCTACCTATTAACTGGCTAGGGGGACCACCGTGTTGGCTTTGTATAGTGCATTACTTTTAGTAGGTGTTAAACTACGACTGATGATGAGGGTGTAAAATTAAGGGTTCATAACTCCTGAAAAGTCCAAAATCACTTACATCAGTGGCCTACTTCAATCTATCTTGAAAAGAAAAATAATTGAATTATTTCAAGAATTTAAGGATTTTTTTGCTTAGGAGTATGATGAAAGTACCAGGATTAAGTAGGAAGTTAGTGGAGTACCAATTGCCTATCAAGCTAGATTTTTGCCCTTACCATCAGCCTCTTAGGAGAATGTGAAAGGTCGTTGAGCTCTAAGTAAAGGAAGAAATTGAAAAGCTACTTAAAGATAGGTTTATAAGACCTACCAAATATGCCTAGTGGCTTTTTAATGTTATCCTGGTGGTGAAAAAGAATGGGAAGCTAAGAGCTGCGTAGACTTTAGAGACTTGAATGCTGCAACTCTTAAGAATATTTATGTCATGCTACTTGATGATATGCTCATTGATGCTGTAGACAAAAATGAGTTATTTTCCTTCACAGATAGTTTCTCATGCTATAACCAGATTTTCATAGCTCCAAAAGACATAACAAAGACTGCTTTTAGGTGTCCTGGCTCTATTAGGACCATTGAGTGGTTAGTCATGCCCTTTAAGCTTAAAAACATAGGGGACTACATACCAACGAGCCAAGAATACAATATATCATGATATGCTGGGGAAGTCTATCTGTCACATTCTGATTTCAGGTGCAATGGTCCTAAGTATAGGTAATACTAAGGACACCAAAACTCGTTGTCACATCCGAACTTTAGAGATATGATGGTCCTAGAACATGGGGAGACATAAGGTCACCCACGCCCATAGAATCTATTTACTCATAAACAAATCATGCCTAGGATTGTACCAAACCTCTTATAATAACTCATTTAAAACCTTTAAATGAATACCTTTAATTGCGGAAGTCTATAATTAAACATTACACATAAAATCCATAAGGAAAATAACATATCTCATATGAGTATCAATCAACATTCCCGGAGCATCTAATGACAAGACTTTAGAAAATAGTATTATTGATAACTTGGACAAGGAATCACCCAAGCGAAGTAGAATACTTGAGCCATCACCTTGCCTCCTCACATTTGCTCACCTGGAACCACACAAGGAAAAAGGGGTGAGATAGATGATCTCAATGAGTAAACGATAAGGCACATACGTTATCACATATTCCTTTGAAAAGGAAACACATAGCTTATATACATAGTTCATGATTTATAATTCATGAATCGAGTTACAATTTAACAAGGGTTTAATTTGGCAAGTTTGCAGAAATCACACTTATAACTTATAAAGAGGTGGCCTTATACCAAATTCCAACTCCTATCACTTATAAGGCATGAAGCTGATCAGGCTCCACGGCTAGAACCACCCCTTCTAGCTGAGGTGGATACACCACCCTTATCCATCGGGTTAAGACTATGTGCACAGGTTCTAATGATTACCTACATCGGTACGAGGATTCTGCATAAAGGGTAAAAGGTACCATAGCTAGAGTTAATGGTAATCACAATTAACAATATCATATAAGGCAACAATAACATATATTCCAATAACAATAGTGGTTTAGCTTTCGAACAAAAGAGAAAAAGATAGTGTAGTTCCAGAAAGAATATAAGTTGGGGTGTTAATTACAAGAAATTCTTATTAGATAACAGAATAGTTTTGGACCAAATGTCCCTTGAAAATCCAAGCTTGTCAAAGAATTCAAATAATAATATTTTAAAATAGAAAGAACTTGGGTTTCAAAGATCACAAAGGCTCACATGACATGATATCACATATTTGTAACATAACAAAATGGTACTTGCACTTGTAGAATGAATACAATGTTTACTCACACTTGTAACATAAACTTAGTGTTTACTCACCTTGGGGTTCCTTTGCTCCTAGTATACATAGTCCCTTTATACTTCTAAAGCTCCTCAAAACTCTAACATAATATTTAATTTAATACTCAGTATTTATTAACTCATGATGCTCCTATCCCATAACTATCCCATGCACATATATCATATACATACACTTAGAGTTGCACATATAAGTGTACATATCATTTACACATAATACGTTGACTTTAAAAGTCTTGCATACTTAGGCCTTATAGGCTCACATGAAAACACATCACAATCATGTCAATACCTTTCTAAGGTCATCACAATATTATTCCTCAATATCCATTCACTTTTGGAATCATCTTATACACTTTACACTTCCATACATGTCACTTAACAATTAATCTTCCAAGTGTCATGCTTAACTCTTAGACTCCTTTTTATATAATTGTCATTTCATCAACTCATAACATGTATTTATTATCAAGTCATCATAACATCTAGTTCCATATTTCTCAACCACATTTGCATTCTAATCATAGTATAAGGTTAAGATACCTTAAGTATACTTTAAGTATACCAAAATGCATTTAAGCTTATCTAAGGTCATACCTTCAACTAACATGAAATTTTATCATTTCTTATACATACATATATGTCAATAATCATCAAAACACATCACATAAAAATTATAAACATTGGAACAAAAATATTTATTTAGGCCGAATGCATCACCAAAGTAAAAACTAAATTCTTTTTTTTTTTTCGCACTTTCCGTTTATTTCAGAAATATGTAAAAACATGGTTTGAACCAAGATTTTTCATGTAAACACAACAAAAATCATTTTAGAATTTTAATTCCTATAAATCGGCCACACTTGGTGTTGTTTATACATAAAAATTCAACTTTTGAATTATAGAGTACAAAATCATGAGTTTTCTTGTTTTCGGTATTTTTTGGTCATTTCAAAAATATGTAAACAGGTTGTTTAAATTATTATTTTTCATTCAATCTTAGCAAATATCAGTTTAGAACACATCTATACATGGTTTGGCAGCCATAGATAGTATTTATACAAAAAAATTCCAAGTTCTAAGGCTTAGGTGCAAAATCATGAGTTTTCACGCTTTTCAAGCTTTTCGTTCATTACAGCAATATACAGACACATGATTCAAACCATTATTTTTCATCAAAGCAAAACAAATGTCACATTAGAGTACTTCCTCACACAAATCGGCAGCCACATATCAATTTAACAATAGAATTTTCCAACTTCTAAGTTCTAACACAAAAACCTTGAACTCTTTTATTTTTTGAAATTTTTTGGTCATCACAGAAATATGCAGGAATATTATTTAATCCAATATTTTCTATTAGAACAAATCAAAAATCAATTTAGAAATCAACAATGCACAAATCGCCCCCTAGTGATGTTTATGCATAAAAATTGTGATTTTAAGTTATAGAATTTACCTTTGGAGAAATCTCGCGGAAAGAATTATGTTTTCAGTAGAAAACATATTTTCTCTCCCAAAAACTCACCCAAACAAAATTAAATCTATAAAAATCAATAATCAACCAGTTCAAAATAATTTTCCCATAATTTATTTTATAGAAATCAGTTTAGAAATCGAAAGAGAAGAAAAACTTATGATTATGGTCAAAAAATCGTGAAACCGAAAGGTGTTTTCTTAATGTCGGTAGAGAGAAATATTTTCAGAGGATTTTTCTACCAAGATACAGAAAAAATAAAGTGATGGCTGCTGGAACACTGGTCTGGCCGAATTTTAGAATATATATTTGGGTTTGGGTACAATTTCAACTAATACCTTTAATGAGCTAGGTTAGGAGGATTTTAGTGTAATGGGCTTTTGGGTATTTGAGCTTTTTATTTAAATTTGGGCTAATTAAAATTAAAAATAAAAAGAATATTTTTCTTATTATTTTTGTAATATTTCCCCTAAAATATTTATTTTAAAATACTCATAAAATTATTTTATGCTTAAAAATTGTTTTTATACATGAAAATTCATTTTATCTAAAATAAATTCTTTTATGCAAATGCATTCATGTAAATCATTTATTTCACAATAGCAACTCATATTATGCATATTAAAATTAATTTAATATGCCACATGCTCATCAATCACTTAGATTACTAATTTTCACAAAAGCACACACTTAACCTTAATAGTTCTAAATCAAGCAATTTATCACAAAAATTTCTAGGGTGGGTGTGGGTTGTTACACCCGTAGAACCTGCTAACCTATCCTTAAGCGAAAATTCGATAGTATATCAACTATACTTTGTCACAACCCCATAATATGAAACCAACAAACAACAAATATTATGCTTCCAAAATATCATCCTTATACCCTCAACTTCACAACTTACATTATGATATTCTCCATACATCCATTAATTTAACTCAATCTATTATATAAATTATGTCATTCACTGTTTTTTTTTTCTTAATTTAACTAATCCATCATATGCACATATATATTCATACATTTATTATGCATCATTTCTTTAATATTCTAAATACAATGGAGCGACTAATATTATTTACAACTACTATCTCCATAACAATATATATACATCGACTTATAATATTGCACACAAAATATATCCTTCATTTTTGGAAAGTATCAAGAGAGGATGAAACTTGACCTTCTCTATAAGAGTTAATCTCCTAAAAATATATAGGGAATAGGGGTGAGTAAATTCAATGAGTATATACTACATTACCATACATATAGCACAAAGATCAATAAGGTTTCACAAGGATAGTACATGGATAAGTAGAGAATATGAATAAATATCAAGAAAGGAGGATTAAATAGCATTTCTTTGAACAAATATTCAAGGAATAATAATTAAAAATCCATATCTTTGTAAGTAGCAGAAATCTAGCCTAATAAAAACAAGAATGGATTTACTACTCATCACATTATATTTGTGATAAAGGTTCTTCTTGTTGAGCAATGTCACATTACTTATGCCCCGCAGGCTAACCCGTGTGACTAGGATCATACCTCCTCCTAGCTGGAGTCAATGCAATGTACATAGCCCATTGTACTTCGCACCGGATAAGGGGATTTCTATCTTTCATAGTCATTAATTTATACCATTTTTTGTACCAAGCTCTTTGGTCAATCAAAATTTTAGAGATAAATTTTCAATTATTTTCAATGAGTTTCAAGTAAGGAAAATGAATTCAACAAACGGCTATCAAATATGAAGTCAACAAATAAGCCTATTACCGAAATCTGAATAGAATCAAATCCAATTTGCCAATGAACAATAGAAACTATTTAGTTTAGGTTCTAAATAAGTATCAATTCAAGGTCATCAAGGAAGTTTCAAAAAATTATACTTAATGGGAAAGGGAGTTAGAACTTACAAGCATAATAATGTAGAATATGTTCACCTTAATTTTCTTTAATTTAAATAGTAATTGCAATAATGATTTTCTTTCTCTCTTTCTTCTTGATTCTCCTCTTCTTTTGCCCACTAGATTGTTTTACATATAATATATACACATAATGAGTTCTTTTATACTCATAATAACATTAAATGTTAAATTTCTATATTTAGTCCATTAAACTTCTACTAACCTATATGCTTTATTTCTTTCATAACTTGAGTTATATTATTCTAATTGTAATTCTTATTTTTGAATTGTAAAATATACACATAATACTACAATATATCTAAAAATCAACTCACTTGGAGCTCTACAACATTCATGGTGATAGACTGAATTTTGTCCTGCACTAATGCCCTAAATAGACTGATCCTTCCCTAATTCTACTAGCATAATTCATAATTCCTAAGTCTAATGGCTAATCCCTTTCTTAAGATAACAAAACACATATTAGGGACTATTTCATTAGTTTTGAGTTTGCTCAGAATATGATTTTATAGCCCCTTACACTAGTGCTTAATTTCTATATCTCCATTGACCTTGTGCATAGAGGCAGCTCTAATATAGGTTCTATAACTCTCAAATTAATAAGAATTTACTCAAGCCCTTTCATGGGATTCTTATTCACACTCCAGCCTATGTTTTTTCAATTTGGATAAGGCTAAATTCAAACATCAAGGTCCTTTAATTTGAGCCTCAATTTCCAGCAATCAACTCCTCACCAAAATTGCCTTTTCTATATTTGTTTACTAGTTTCCCATGTAGTGTTTTTATACACCAATCCAAATTATGAATTTTTGTCAACTTCCTTATACTTATATAAGCCTTCCCTATATATTTCATAAATTAAAGGAATCTCAAACCCTTCCCTAGAATTAGCTAAACCAACCAAACCCAAGCACTCAAGTTCTCCTTCATCCTTTCATCACCTTATCACTTTTACTCTACTCCCATCTACTTAAACAAACTCAATTCAACTCCTTATTTAATTCATACATCAAACAATCATTCTTCTTCATATCCTTCCTAAATCAAAATCAATATAAGGAAAAAGAAATGCACACATCAATCAAACACAAGTTATATACATAAGATCATCATATAAACTTAACTAAGACATAAATCTTACCTTTTCCTTTCCTATTTCTTTTTCTTTTCTATTTACTCGTGTGCTTCTCTCTTTTTTTCTCTTCTTCTTATCTTTTCTTTAGCACTAAATTCTTAAAATTAGAAAAAGATAACTATAGGATGGTAAGTGATTCTTACTTATCCTATATATACATAATTTTCCTTCTTTTATTGTTTTATTTATGACCAAAATTTGGAAATTTCAATTCATTATTTTCCATTCAAATTTTGGCAGCCACTTCAATTTTTAATTAATATTTTTTATATTTTTCAATAAATCAAAAGTCAAAGGCAATGATTGTACATTATCTTGAAATCTCAAAATTGCCATTTTCTTAAGCTTAATTACCCTAAATTATCTAATTATTATTTATTGATGTTTTCAACTTAATTTTTGAGTTTCTAAGTTAATTTTTGAGGTTCTAAGTCTATAATTAATTATTCTCTTGTCCAATCCTCCTAAAGCAAAACCTGGAAAAAAAAATCACAAAATCAAAATTTATCGATTCACATTTAGCGTACCAATTTTGCTTTAATATTTTCTACGCTCAATTTTAATTTAATTTTTGACCTCTGTCATTTTTACTGTCTTCATACTTACCTAAATTCTCCAAAAAAAAATTAGAAATTCTTTTTGAGGTTGAAATTCACTAACCCACACTCAATGCCTCGAATTTTGAACTCATACTCCTTTTTAGGGTTTCAATTCTTAACTTCTTATTTTCATTCTTAGATTTTTCATTTTATTTATTTTTAGGCTAAATCTAGTTCCTCTGATGATTTTTTCTAAGATTCTCAACCCTATAGTATCCACTCAAAGGCTCAATTTTCAAATCAACTTTCTTTTTGGAGTCCCGATTTCTATCTTCCTATTCACCACCTTCCTTCCTCCTTTCACTCACCTCTATTCTAAACTTATTAACTCTAATGACTTTTTGGGTATTACACTCTATCTTCCTTATAAAAAATTTGTCCTTGAATTTTTAAAATACCTTAGTTGTCTCAACTTACAAAATGCATAAACATTCAATCTATATCTCTCAATCTTCCTCAATTTTATATATTTGTTGATTTCTCTTTATATCATCTTTTTTTTTTTTTTTTTTTTTTTGAATGAGCTCTTAACTTTTGTCATTCTTCTTCAATATTCATTACACCCCACATCTTATTTAAGATTCCCTACTTCCATACATAGGATCTTGTATTCATATTTTCTTAGAAAATTCAAGTCTTACTCTAATTTTATCAATTATAATACTTATCCAAATTGCATCACACTCCTACTCATTCATACTTATATCATGTCAATCTTAGACTCTACAATATCATTTGTATCTTGCGATCTATACAAATTTTTTTTACAAGCTATTCTTAATTTATTCACCATTATGCCCCCTCTCCTCTAATTTCATAAGTTTCTTAATACCATGCTCTTGTAGTTCATATTTTACTACCTATCTTCTTGGCTATTTTGTTACCCCTCTATCCCATCTCATGTATAACCTACCATTTTTACCTTCCCTTGATCATGTACATCTACACACTTCCCCCTTCCTTCTTTATTTTCCATGTGTGAGGCCTCGCCCGAGCACCCGGTCCAATCCACTGAAAGAAATCAAAAATGCCCATTTGGGAGAAACATCATGATTAGAACTCGTTATGAGTTCAAAAAATTGTATTTTATAAGTTGTAAGTTGTAAAAGGAGTTGCCACTTTAATTTTGTTTATTTTAGTTGGGAAAATTAAAGAAAAAACCCAATTTGATTGACTCCAAAATTATAACATTTATCCTAAGGAAAAGTACTAGTCCTCGAATGACCAAAGAGGGCTCAGGGACTAGGTTTTGGTTAAAATAATACAAAAAAAATTAGTTTGGCTTAAATACAAAATAGCTTTTAAAAAGAAATTTTTATGTATGCATGAACAAATATAATATGATGTCTGAAACAAATATTATTTGTGCAATATATGGCAAATATGAGATAATGATAATTATCAAATGCAAAAAATAAAGAAAAACTATTTAAAACTATTACAAGATAAAATATCAAAATCAAGAGATCTTTCCTCTAGCCCTTATGGGTTCTAGGAAAAGTACACATTCCCCAAATATAATCTGAACAAATAAAATGAAAAAAATTAAAAATAAAAAATAAAGTTTCAACTTTTATTTAAGAAAAGCAATTTCAACCTAAACTATGTGAAGAAAATGATAGAGAGAAGAAGTTGTCAATTTTAGTGGAGTTGAATGCCTTAGAGATGGCAAGCCTGTGTATCCCTTTGAATGGGAATCAAACCCCACGCAGTTCTTCCTTCTTGCGAAAGAGGGGTTTTTAAGTCATTGCCTTTGTTATCATGTTTTGATTAATTTTAAAGGCTTAGAAATTTGTTAATTAGGTCAAATTTTAATTAGCAAAAATTAGATCTTTTTAGATTTAGATCTTGAAATTGAAATTAAAAAGGAAAAGGAAAGAACTTTTACCTTTGACTTCCATTGGTGAGGAACATAGGGAGCAAGCTTGGCACCAGATCTAAGTTCCACCTTGGCCTGGTACTATCACGAGCACTCCTTTTGGAAGGACTCTTGAATAGCACAAACTCTTTTCTTGAAGGAAAGACTTTGGATCACCTTTGCTTGAATGCCACGAATTCCCTTTTGAAAGAAATAACTTGAGTCACACCTTTTCTTGATTAAGAAGCCTAGAGATAAGATTTAGGGTGATTAGGAAGCTTATGAATAGGGTTTTGAGATTATTAAAAAGCTTATGAATAGGGTTTTGAGACGATTGGGAAGTTTATGTATAAGGTTTTATGTGCTAGAAGAGGTTTTAGAATGAGGTTTTAGAGATTTGGAAAATTAGAAAGGGGGTTTTGATGATTAGAAAGCTTAGGAATAGGGTTTAGAAAGCTTTAAGAAGAGTATAGAAGCACATAATTATGTCCAGAAGTTGTTAGGAGGTGTAAGGTATTTATGGGAGGAGTTTGGGGCTAAAAATTCACAGTTCTCGTGTAGGATTCTGAAAGGGGCATGCTGCGGTAACTGGTTGACGCCTGTAATAACCGCAAAGCCCTTTGCGGTTATAGTAGGGCCAGCTACTATAGCTAATGGGCTACTGCAAAGACCTCTGCGGTAACCATAGAGGAGGCTGTGGTAACCGCAGCTGGCTGCGAGTTATTACAGTTGGCCCGTGGGCTACTGCAGCTCATTTTTCAGCCTGTTCTCATCCATTTTTTATTTGATTTGAGCTCAGTTTGATTCTATGGGTTTGTAATTGAGTGCTAATCATCTAAAGGTGTAAATTTCAAGAAATTTATTTTTCAACGGGGCACGAATCTTAGCAAGTGTCAAGCTGCGGTCGAATCCTAGAGGTGCAAATTTGAGGGTTCACAATTGCCCCCTCATCAGAATTGGCTTTGAGCAAAAGGCAATTTTGATGATAGTAAACCCTAGGATGAGGGATGGTAAGATGAACCAAATGGATGTCTAAGTCAGCGTCTAGACATGTTTGGGTGAAAATGGTTGATTTTTTATTTTTAAATAAAAAGTGGTGAAAAAAAGGAACCATAAGGATGCCTGGATGATCTAAACATTTATGGGTGAAATGATCCTAAGGCTATCCTAGGATGGTCTGATTATAAGGGATACCTAATTTAGATTTAAGATATGAATCCTAAGGCTATCCTAGGATGGGTTTGATCAAAAGGGATACCTAATTCAGATTTAAGGTATGGATCCTAAAGTTATCTTAGGATGGTCTGATCAAAAAGGTTACCTAATTCAGATTTAAGGTATGGATCCTAAGGCTATCCTAGGATGGTCTGATCAAAAGGGATATCTAATTCATATTTAAGGTATAGATCCTAAGGCTATCCTAAGATTGGTTCGATCAAAAGGGATATCTAATTTAGATTTAAGGTATGGATCATAAAGCTATCCTAGGATGAGTCCAATCAAAAGGGATAAGATGAGTCCGATCAAAAGGGATACCTAATTCATATTTAAGGTATGGATCCTAAGACTATCATAGGATGAGTCTGATTAAAAGAGATACCTAATTCAAATTTAAAGTATGGATCCTAAAGCTATGCTAAGATTTGTCCGATTAAAAGAGATACCTAATTCAGATTTAAGGTATGGATCCTAAGGCTATCCTAGGATGAGTCCGATTAAAAGAGATACCTAATTCAGATTTAAGGTATGGATCCTAAGGCTATCCTAGGATGAGTCCGATTAAAAGAGATACCTAATTCAGAGATACCTAGTTCAGATTTAAGCTATAAATCCTAAGGCTATCCTAGGATGAGTCCGATTAAAAGAGATACCTAATTTAGATTTAAGGTATGGATCCTAAGGCTATCCTAGGATGAGTCTGATAAAAAGAGATACCTAATTCACATCCTAAGGCTATCCTAAGATGAGTCCAATTAAAAGGGATACCTAATTTAGATTTAAGGTATGAATCCTAAGGCTATCCTAGGATGGTCTAATTAAAAGAGATACCTAATTTAGATTTAAGGTATGGATCCTAAGGTTGTTCTTTCTGATAGGAGATAAAAAATGATATTCTTATTTGGTAGGAATGAGATGACCCTGTCTGGTAAGAAAGAGATGATCCATTTTCATTTGGAAGTCTGACTTACAACTTATTCTATTGTGAAATGCATCTGACTATGCAATGATTGGATACCTTGAACTTATGAAGAGTCAATTTGGTAGGAAAGTGCTGAGTTTCTGGGAGAAAGATGCCCCCACTTTGGAAAGGCGAATATTTGGAAGGGAGGTGCCCCTACTTTAGGATGATAAAGGAAAGCAGTTTGGTTTTTGGTTGATCGACTAGCTTACAGGTGAAATGGGCATGTCAAGTATGAGGCTGGTTGGTCAATGGTTATTAGTTCAGCCTAGGAAGAAGTCAGGTATGGCTGGAAGAGGTCGGGCTGGGTTTAGGTAGGTTCAGCATAGGATAATGTTTGGCTTAAGGCTGAATTGGAAAGGTTGAATAGGGGGGTCAAGTCCTTTGAGATGATAAGTTTAGTTCAAGTCTTACTTTGGGGAAGGTCAGGTCCAGCAATTGGCTTAGTCAGTTATGGCCTTCTGGTTTTGGCTTTAGGGGAGATTTGTTTAGAAGGCTAAGTTAGGTTCGATTAGGTTCATTTTGAAGCTCAGTCTAGTTTGGCTTTATAAGAGATAATATTAGATGCTCAGTCAAGCTATGGCCTTCTAGTAAGTTCATTCGGAAGGCTTGGTCGAAGAGATTAGGTTAGGATGCTAGAACTAGAAGGCTAATCTTGACTTAGAGGAAAAGGTCAGGCTAGGCAATCAATTTGGAAGGCTCAATTAGATTTTGCCTTAGAGGAGATCATGAAGGCCTTTTAGGAGTGGGCTTTATGGTAAAGGCTTTTTGGTTTAGATTTCATGGCAAAGGCTTCTTGGTTTGGACTTCATAGCTAAGGCTTCTAGATTTGGGCTTCATGGCGAAGGTTTTTAGTTTTGGGCTTTATAGTGAAGGCTTCTAAATTTGGGCTTCAAAGGGAAGGCTTCTAGGTATTAAGGATAGTTTTCTACGAGGGTGCTTTGGATGGCTAGCTTTGGCTCAAGTATGGTGCTATAGGTTTTGGTCACAAGGATACCTTAGGCTTATGGATAAGGGTTTGCCCTTTGACATGGTTGCATCAGAATGGTTTGCAGGCCTTAAGAGGCTTTTATTCTTAGGGGTTATGTGTTTTGACAATTTAATCTTTCAAAGATCATGA
Source organism: Reutealis trisperma (assembly GCA_947687605.1). NCBI lineage: Eukaryota > Viridiplantae > Streptophyta > Magnoliopsida > Malpighiales > Euphorbiaceae > Reutealis > Reutealis trisperma. The sequence continues at coordinate 394,933 of CANTUT010000177.1, read as the reverse complement.
GATATTTGCCAAAAAGGCATGAGATGGGCCTTGACTAGTTTGAGTCCTTCTTAATCAACTTGAGTATGATAGGCTTTAGGAGATATGCCTCAAGTTTTAGTTTTGCTAAGGAAACTAGATTCAAAGATGATGAGTCTTGAGAGACTTGAGATTTTTGGTTCTGCCCATAATGAGATTTTGCCAAAAAGAAAAAGGTGGTATGTGGCTTAAGCTTCAAATGATGGTATGTCTTGCAAATGAGGCTTGGGATAGAAAAGTTTGGGAATGGTTTGAAGGTAGGCTGAAACTTCTAAAAAGAATCATAGAGGTTGTATGGTTTTGCTTTTTGTAGCATAAATCATGGAAAATAGCAAGTCAAGCTTTTATGGTTGTTTGAAATTGAAGAGACTCTTAAAATGACACTTAATTGATTTGACTTGATGACACACTGACTACACTGGCTAAAACAAAGAGCCCTTAGGAATGGCTAAAGGGCTAATGGAGGAAGATAACTTGAGGATCATGGTCCCAAATGAGAGATAGAGAGGTGATGGACTGGAGATATGTATTAACTCTTTGAACTAAGTAATGGGATGGACTAACAACAAATGATGACATTTTAGGAAGACATGGCCCCATTATAAGATAAGGGCATGGAAGACAGCATAACTTTAAAGAATAAGCCTTTGATGAGGAAGGATGACTTTAGAGACATTACGCTAGACAGATTAACAACTTTGGACATGAGGGAATGTGACTTGGATGAGCTTTCTCTCTCTCTCTCTCTCTCTCTCTCCTTTTTTTTTTTTTTTTAGCTCTAACTTTTGTCTAAATTGCGTTTTCAGATTTTCAACTTAGCGAGCTTATATTAATGAAATTTAGGAGAAAGCATCCCACCATGATTTGCTATTTTTCTTTATGTCAAGAGGCTCTGATCTTTGAATTCTAAGTTTGACAGAGGTCTTCTTTAAACTTGTTCCCCTCATTGAGGTACATCATTTGATTACCCAATTATGCAATAGGTAATTACATTTACTTGCTCCTTATGCTTCAACTATTTGATGAGAGGTCCTTCTATGGTTAGGAGATTGTGAAGCGTTTATTGATTTGAGAGAATGAGGATACCCCACATTTTGATCTATGCTAATTATGGTGGATTTAATCTTTACCCCTTTTTTCTTCATTTTCTTTTCTTTTCTTTTTTTCTTTTTTTTTTTTTTAAGCTCATCCATGTCAGACTCAATCAAGGAAGATAAGAAAGTTAATGCATAAATAATGAAGAGAAAACATAGACGCATTATTATAAAGAAAACTTTATTATAAAATAACAAAGAAAAAGGAACTAATATGGTTGACAAAATAAAATAAATTGACAAACTCAGACTTAAACTTAGACTCAGACTTTTAGGCATAGGCTTAGACCCAAACTTAGACTTTTAGGCTTTGGCTTAGACTCAGACTCAAACTTGGAATCCAACCTTAGACAGGTTAGCTAGGCTTGAACTCCTCCATGTTATGCTACTCAGGGTTGAATTAAGGTCTTGGGTCTTGCTTTAGAGAGATGATGTCTCCACTATCAATCAGATCCTAGATTCTATATTTCAAAGCTTTACATGTATTGATTTGGTGCTCCGCTCCTTAATGATATTCACAATACTCACTGGAGTGGTAGCTCTTTGGTAAGGGATTAGGAGGGACTCTTGGTTCCAGGGGTTTTACCATTCTTGCTTTCAAAGCCTTCTTATAAACTACTGCTAATGGAACTCCCAAATCTGTGAAAGCCCTTTGTTGAGATTTCAAGAGTCGCCTACTAGTCATGCCAGCTATCTCTATACTCTCTCGCTCGACATCAACAAGGGGAGTGTAGGTGTCCATATCCTACCATTTAGTAGAGGCTAGAGAAATGGAGGTATTACTCTTCTTGCACCCTTTTTCCATTGTGAGAGTTTGCTCTAGTGCATCAATATTGAGGTTTAAAGGTCTTTTGATAGCAGAGGAGGTGGGGTTTTCCTTGCTTTGAAAAGGATTCAAAGAAGAGGCAAGGTTAGTATTTAAGACTAATGGCATGGCTAAGGCTAGAATGGCATTGGTGTTTAAGATTGAGGATGTAAAATTATGGGTCATGTCAATGGTAGGTGCAGCATTGATGGGCTTAGCTTGGTTCAACATTCCTTTCACTTCATCGATGATAAGTTGGCATTGGAAACTCAAAGCATTAGTGAAAACAGAAGTAAGATGGATTAGGGCATTTTTAAAACTGGATTGTTAGCTAGCTAAAGCCTGATTGAAATTGGCTCGTTGAGTGTCTAGGGCAGAGATGAGAATAGCTTAAAGGTTCTCTTCTTGCTTCTTGAGTAGGTTGGTTAGAGCTTTTATGTCAGTCAGGCTTGCCATTGGTACCTTTAAAACCAAGTCAAAGAATAAGGTAAGTGCTTAGAAAAGAAGCAATGAGATAGGCATGCACACTTTGAGGAAAAAGTCTCCCATTAATGTTGTAAGCTGACTTCATTTGGGCTTTTGATGATTTCCTAATGTTACACAGGTCAAGGTCTTAAGCTTAAGATATCGAGTTGAACCAAAGGTATTAAACTTAAGATAGTGTATTGGGCTAAAAGTATTAGGCTTAGGGTATTGCGTTGGGCCAAGGATAGTGTGTTGAGCCAAAGGTATTGGGCTTAGGGTAGGCTTATAGGCATTTGTCAATCTGGGGGTAATGGATTGGTTTTAAAAGTAACGGGCCAAGGATATTGGGCTTATAGATGATGGTGTCTTATGGCTAGGTTGGCAAGGTATGAGTAAAAAGGAGGGTAAAGCTGTATGATATTAGCTAGGTAGGTATTTAGTTAAGGGAGCTTGGTCAGATTTTAGTTTTGGGTGGCTAGGTCAGATTTTAGCTTTGAGTGGCTAGGTCTAATTTTAGCTTTGAGTGGCTAGGTCTGATTTTAGCTTTTGAGTAGCTAGGTTGGATTTTAGCTTTTAAGTAGCTATGTTAGATCTTTAGCTTTGAGTAGCTAGATTGGATTTTAGTTTTTAAGGAACTAAAGTTTAGTTAGGAAGGCTAGGTTAGAGTTTAGCCTCATGTAATTGGATTTGCAATTTATGGATGGTTTAGTATAGGCTTAAGGATGGAGGGACCATGGGTTTTGCGATTGGATTATGGATGTACCATGGATTTAGAGGTTTGGTGGACCATGGGCTTGGTGATAGTTGGATAATGGTGGACTGGACCATGGGCTTAGATAGAAGTATGGGTTTGGATAGTAATGTTGAAGGTGAAACCAAGTCAACATTTAGTTTGGGTAATGATTAAGGATAAGAGTGAAGCTAGGTTAGTGTTTAGCTTTGGTAAGGATTGTTGAGGGTAAAGCTAGATCAGTGTTTAGCTTAGGTAAGAATTGTGAAAGATGAAAGCTAGGTTAGTGTTTAGCTTGGGTAAGAATTGTGAAAGATGAAAGCTGGATCAGTGTTCGGCTTAGATAAGAATTATGAAGGATGAAGCTAAAATAGAGTTAGGTCAGTGTTTAGCTTAGACAAGGATTATGGATTTGGATTGGGGTACCATATATGGATTTATTTTTACCATGAGTTTAACATAGGTTTGGGTAGGATCGGACTATGGGTTTAGGTGAACCATGAGTTTTAGGCTTTGACCATGAGTTTAGGTGGACCATGGATTTTGGGTTTTGACCATGGGTTTAGGTAGACCATGGGTTTTGGGTTTTGACCGTAGATTTTAGGTGTGAAGGTGTTTAGATAGGTTTTAGACTCTTCACAAGGTTCAATCTATGCATGTACGTATGAATGAATGATTGAAAAAGGTTTCATGAAATACCAAGTTCAGTATTATAGTGCATACAATCCTAAAGAAAGGTTTTATGAGTCATTACATGACAGGGCAAAGGTTGTTTAAAAGGAAGCCATCATACTAGAGATGCGATGTAGCTAACCACATGTAAGTAAAGGAGCCTCGCATGGGTCCAATGATACTTACATACTCATTACACCTCTAAAAGGATTGAAAGATATGTTGTGGGCTAAATGATTTCACTATCGGCAAGCAGACCTAAGGAAGGTTGCCCACTCGATATTACTTTCTGTCTTTTGTTTTCCTAAGAAACTAGGGTTTTGGACAAGGAGCCCAATATAATGATGCATGAAAAGCTACTTTGTACTAAAAAGCCAAACTTTTTGTTTTACTAAGAGTAGTCCACTTTTATCTTTTATTTTGAAAAAGATTTTAAAGTCCCCAATGGAGTCACCAACTGTGAGACTTCGACCAAGCACCTAGTCCGATCTGCTGAAGGGAATTAAAAATGCCCATTTGGAAGAAACATCATGATTGGAACTCACTATGAGTTCAGAAAATTGTATTTTGTAAGTTGTTAGTTGCAAAAGGAGTTGCCACTTTAATTTTGTTTTTTTAGTTGGGAAAATTAAAGGAAAAACCCAATTTGATTGACTCCAAAATTATAACATTTATCCCAAGAAAAAGTACTAGTCCTTGAATGATCAAAGAGGGCTTAGGGACTAGGTTTTGGTTAAAACAATATAAAAAAAATTAGTTTGGCTTAAATACAAAATAGTTTTTAAAAAGAAGTTTTTATATATGCATGAATAGATATAATATGATGTATGAAATAAATGTTATTTGTGCAATACATGGTGAATATGAGATAATGACAATTATAAAATGCAAAAAATAAAGAAAAACTACTTAAAACTATTACAAGTTAAAATATCAAAATCAGGGGATCTTTCCTCTAGCCTTTATAGGTTCTAGGAAAAGCACACATTCCCCAAATATAATCTGAACAAATAAAATGAAAAAAGAAAAAAAAAACTAAAGTTTCAACTTTTATTTAAGAAAAGCAATTTCAACCCTAAACTATATGAAGAAGATGATAGAGAGAAGAAGTTATCAATTTTAGTAGAGTTGAATGCCTTAGAGATGGCAAGCCTGCATATCCCTTTAAATGGGAATCAAACCCCACGTAGTTCTTCCTTCTTGCGAATGAGGGGTTTTTAAGTCATTACCCTTGTTATCATGTTTTGATTGCTTTTAAGGGCTTAGAGATTTGTTAATTAGGTCAAATTTTAATTAGCAAAAATTAGATCTTTTCATATTTAGATCTTCAAATTGAAATTGAAAAGAAAAAGAAAAGAACTTTTACCTTTGGCTTCCGTCGGCGAGGAACAAAGGGAGCAAGCTTAGCATCGGATCTAAGTTCTACCTTGGCCTGATAATATCATGAGCACTCCTTTTGGAAGGACTCTTGAATAGCACGGACTCTTTTCTTGAAAGAAAGACTTTGGATCACCTTTGCTTGAATGCCACAAATTCCCTTTTGAAAGAAATAACTTAAGTCGCACCTTTTCTTAATTAAGAAGCTTAGAGATAAGATTTGGGGTGATTACAAAGCTTATGAATAGGGTTTTGAGACGACTAGGAAGTTTATGAATAACATTTTATGTGACGGAGGAGGTTTTAGAATGAGGTTTTAGAGATTTGGAAAGTTAGAAAGAGAGTTTTGATTATTGGAAAGCTTAGGAATAGGGTTTAGAAAGCTTTAAGGAGAGTATAGAAGCATATAATTGTGTGTTGAAGTTGTTAGGAGGTGTAAGGGATTTATAGGGAAGTTTGGGGCTAAAAATTCTCAGTTTCCATGTAAGATTCTGAAAGGGGCACATTGCGGTAACTGGGAGCGGGCTGCTGTAACTGCAAAGGGATTTGTGGTAATCGCAGGGCCAACTGTGGTAGCCATTTGGCTACTGCGGGGACCTCTACGGTAACTACAGCGGAGGTTGCAGTAACCGCAGTCGATTGCGAGTTACCGCAACCGGCCCGTGGGTTGCCACAGCTCATTTTTCAACCCATTTTCATCCTTTTTTAGTCCGATTTGAGCCTAGTTTAATTTTATTGGTTTGTAATCGAGTGCTAATCATATGAAGGTGCAAGTTTCAAGAAATTTATTTTTCAACAGGACGCTGCCCCCTTGACCCCTGCCCGCTAATCAACTAGTGGGACCGCAGTATGCGTAGCGCACGATCTTAGCAAGTGTCAAGCTATAGTAAGATCCTAAGGGTGCAAATTTAAGGGTTCACACCATGTGAATGAATTTCTTTTGGATCCTAGCTGACCTTCTACGTCTTCTCCCTTTACTTTACTCATCATATTTGACAACTTACTTAAAGCCAACTAGTTTCATACTTAAGGTTTTACAATTACATTTCCATTGAAGACTCAAATTTTACTCTAATCATATCACTTATAGTGCTCCTTCACAGCCATATTTTATTCCTACTTCTTCATACTTATATCTTAAAATTTTATTTTTCCTATTTATCTGCTTCCTCTCCTATCTTGACTTATCCAAATCATTCCTACCTTATGCTACTCTTAATTCTAATTAATTCTTTGAAGAAAACATACAAATACATTGATTAAGCAACTTTCTACATCCATATACAAATATCTAAGTATACTTTCATTTATACTAATTATCATAAAATTTATTAGCACTAACTCCTTTATCATACTCAACCATAATACTTAAGAAACAATATTTACATAAGCTTTTATTCTATCAAAACTAATGTTCATTCTTATCACTCACACCACATAAGACTTTCACATATAAGTAGCTAATTAATTAAACAATAAGATAATAATTTTCACAAAGCTTTCTCTCTCTCTCTCTCTCTCTCTCTATATATATATATATATATATATATATATATATATATATATATATATATATATATATATATATATATATATATATATATACATACATCTATTTGTACATAAAATATATTACATTTTCTTTTTATACATCCTAACTATAACATATTACAAACCCTGGCATTCATTACATTTTTATATCCACATATTTTTTCCACTACATACTTAATATATATTATTTACAAACTTAATTTTTTATATACCTATTGTATTCATAATGCTTTTGTTTACTATATACAATCAAAACTCTCCCTATCTTTTCTCAACTTCTTATTCTGTAAGGTCTCATTTTCCTTCTCTTTTTTTTTAAAAAAAAAACTTTCATTTACATTTCTATTTTATTGCTAGTACTCTTTGTATCTTTTAATTGTTTCCTTATTTTTATTTTTTTTTTCATTCTCTTGCTTTAAATCTGATAATCTTGACTTAATTTCTCATAGTCCCTCTTCAAGTTTCTATACTTCTCTTTTAAAGCTTCTAAACATAATGATTCTTCTCCCTTAGTTAACTGGTCTACATTAAATGACATATCATTCTCTCCTTCTTTGTTTCAATTGATCTTTTCCTCCAAATTTGCTTAGATATACTCTTGAATTCCTATTTCATTTTGCACTTATATACCTCCTCTGAACCTAATTCTGTCTCCTTCAAGGAAGATGTTCACACATTGATGGAAGAAGTTCCTTCTAATGGACATTCGAACTTGATCAGTATATCACTAATTTTACCATTTCCACTTTTCTAGCCGACATTCTACATAACAAAATAACCATAAGAAATCCATATTTATACACATATATGCATAAAAGAATTCTACATATATAGATATTGGAGATATAACCCTATTGATAGACAGAAATGATAAGAAAGGAACCTATGCTCCATAGTATTACTCATAGCTTCTAACATCTATTCTAATTTAATTATTTCATGACATGGCTCTAATACCACTCTATCACATCCCAATTTTGAGGTGAACTATTTTAGGGCATGGGTAACCCTAAGAGCACTGAAACCTAGAGAACTCGTTAACCTATCCTTAAGCAAAAATCCAATAGTGTATCAACTACACTTTGGCATAACCCTAGAATATGATACCAACAAACAACAAATATTACACTTCCAAAATATAATCCTTATACCCTCAACTTCACAACTTACATTATGATATTCTCCATACAACCATTAATTTAAATCAATCTATTATATAAATTATGCCATTCATTGTTCTTTTTTTGCTTAATTTAACTAATCCATCATACGCACATATATATTTATACATTTATTATGCATCATTTCTTTAATATTCTAAATACAATGGAGTGACAAATATTATTTACAACTACTAACAACAAAACAGTATCTATACATCGACTTATAATATTGCATACAAAATATATCCTTCATTTTTGGAAAGTATCAAGAGATGATGAAACTTGACCTTCTCTATAAAAGCCAATCTCCAAAAAATATATAGGGAATAGGGGTGAGTAAATTCAGTGAGTATTTACTATATTACCATACATGCAGCACAAAGATCAATAAGGTTTCACAAGGATAGTACATGGATAAGTAGAGAATATGAACAAATATCAAGAAAGGAGGATCCAAATAGCATTTCTTTGAACAAATATTCAAGGAATAATAATTAAAAACCCATATCTTTAGAAGTAGTAGAAAACTGGTCTAATAAAAACAAGAATGGATTTACTATTGATCACATTATATTTGTGATAAAGGCTCTTATTATAGAGCAATACCACACTATTTACGCCTAGTGGGCCTAGCCATACAACTCAGATCATACCTCCTTCTAGCTGGAGTCAATGCAGTTTACACAGCCAAGTGTTCTTCATACCAGATAAGGGAATTTTTACCTTTCATGGTCATTGATTTGTACCATTTTTGGTACCAACCTCTTTGGTCAATCAACATTTTAGAGATAAAATTTCAATTATTTTCAATGAGTTTCAAGTAAGGAAAATAAAATCAACAAATGGCTATCAAATATGAAGTCAACAAATAGGTCTATTACCAAAATGTGAATAGAATCAAATCCAATTTGCCAATGAACAATAGAAACTATTTAATTGAGGTTCTAAATAAGTATCAATTCAAGTTCATCAAGGAAGTGTCAAAAATTATGCTCAATGGGAAAGGGAATTAGGACTTACAAGCGTAATAATATAGAATACACTCACCTTAATTTCCTTTAATTTAAATAGTAAGTGCAATAATGACTTTCTTACTCTCTTTCTTCTTGATTCTCCTCTTCTTTTGCCCACTAGATTGTTCTGCATATAATAAATATACATAATGAGTTCTTTTATACTAATAATAACATTGAATGTTAAATTTCTATATTCCGGCCATTAAACTCCTACTGACCCAACAACTTTATTTCTTTCATAACCTTCTAACTATAATTATTCTTTTTGAATTGTAAAATATACATATAATACTACAAAATATCTAAAAATCAGCTCATTTGGAGTTCCACAATATTCATGGTGACCGACTAAATTATGTCCTATGCCAACACCCTAGATAAATCGACCCTTCCCTAATTTTACTGGCATAATCCACAATTCCTAAGTCTAATGGCTAATCTATTTCTTGAGATGATAATAAACATATTAGGAAATATTTCATTATTTTTGAGTTTGGTCAGAATCTGACTCTATGGCCCCTTAAACCACTACTCAATTTCTATGTATCCATTGACCCTACTCATAGAGGCAGCTCCAACGTAGGTTCCATAACTCTGACATTAATAAGAATTTACTCAAGCATTTTCATGAGATTTTTATTTGCACTCTAGCTTACATTTTCTCAATTTTGGATAAAGCTAAATTCAGACTCCAAAGTCCTTCAATTTGAGCCTCAATTTTGAGCAATCAACTCCTTACTGAAACTGCCTTCTCTATATTTATTTACTAGTTTTCCATGGAGTGTCTTTATACACCAATCCAAATTCTAATTTTTTTTTCAAATTCATGACTTCATTATACTTATATAAGGCTTCCCTATGTATTTCATAAATTAAAGGAACCTCAAACCCTTCCCTAGAATTGGCCAAACCAACCAAACCCAATAACTCAAGTTCTCCTTCATCCTTTCATCACCTTATCACTTCTACTCTACTCCCATCTACATAAACATGATCAATTCAACTCTTGTATTTAATTCATACATTAAACAATAATCCTCCTTCACATCCTTCCCAAATCAAAATCAATACAAGGAAAAAGCGAGGCACACATCAATCAACACATAAGTTGTATACATAAGATCATCACATAAACTTAACTAAGACATAAATCTTACCTTTTCCTTTCCTTTTTCTTTTCTTTTCTATTCACCCGTGTGCTTCTCTCTTTTTTTCTCTTCTCCTTCTTCTTTTCTTTAGCACTAAAGTCTTAGAGTTAGAACAAGATAACTATAGGATCGCAAGGGATTCATACTTATCTTATATGTACATAATTTTTCTTTTTCTTTTTTATTGTTTTATTTATGACCAAAATTTGGAAATTTTTCAATTTATTATTTTCCATTCAAATTTCAGTAGCCACTTAAATTTGTAATTAATAATTTTTTTTTGTATTTTTCAATAAATCAAAAGTCAAAGGTAATGATTGTACATTACCTCTAAATCTCAAAATTGTCATTTTCTTAAACTTAATTACTGTAAATTATCTAATTATTGTTTATTGATATTTTTAACTTAGTTTTTGAGGTTCTAAGTCGATAATTAATTATTCTCTCATCTAATCCTCCTAAAGCATAACCTAGAAAAAAAATCGCAGAATCAAAATTTATCAGTTGGCATTTAGTGACTTATTTTGCTTAAGTATTTTGTACGCTCAATTCTATCTTAATTGTTGACTTTTGTCATTTTTAATATCTTCATACTTACCTAAATTCTCCAAATAAAATTTAAAAATTTTTTTTGAAGTTGGAATTCACCGACCTACACTCAACGCCTCAATTTTCGAACTCGTACTCTTTTTTAGGGTTTCGGTTCCTCACTTCTTATTTTCATTCTTAGATTTTCTATTTTACTTATTCTTATTCTTAGGTTAGATTTTGTTCATCTGATGATTTTTTTCTAAGATTCTCAACCTTATAGTATACACTCAGAGGCTCAATTTTTGAATCAACTTCCTTTTTGAAGTCCCAATTTCTATCTTCCTATTCACCTCCTTACTTGCTCCTTTCACTCACCTCCATTATGGACTTATCAGCTTTACTAATTTTTTAGGGTGTTATAATGGAAGTCTACATGGATGATATCGTTATGAAGTCCAAAAAAACTGAAAATCATATGGAGCATCTAAGAAAGGGCTTCTAGAGGATGAGGGACCACCAGCTGAAGCTAAATCCACTTAATTGTGCTTTTGGGGTTCCGACTTAAAACTTCCTAGGATTCTTAGTACACCAAAAAGGGATATAAATAGATAAGAATAAGGCAAAAGCAATTATGGAGTTAGAGCCTCCTAGAAATAAGGAGTTACAGAGATTCTTGGGGCAAGTAAATTACATGAGAAGATTCATTTTCAACTTTGCTGGAAGGTCTAAAGTTTTTTCTAAGTTGCTCAAGTTGAAGTCTCAAGAAGTTTTTTTTTTTTTTGGAGAATACCACTATCAAGAGACTTTTGAGAAAATCAAGGAATACCTCAATAATCCTCCAGTTTTGATGCCTCTAAGAGCAGGAATTCCATAATCCTCATTTGGATATAGCTCAGCAGTACTCTGCAAATTTGTGTTGGGCAAACATGATAGTGTTCTAGCTGGTTTTATTTATTTCTTTGATTTGTTTGTTTCTCTCTTGACTCTTTGCCTTTATTTATAAAAAAAAAAAAAAAAAAAAAAAAAAAAAAAAAGAAGACCTCTAGGAGGTACTATGTTCGAGTCACATACCTTACAAATTATATTTTAATTTAATTTAATTTCAATTGAAAAACCAATTGGTTCAAAGGGTTTTATCCATTTTTCAATTATAAAGAATTTAGAGATAGGTTCAAAAAAGTATTATGTGATTTCGCGCTTTTGCAAATAGAGCCTATGATTTTTTTTTTTTTCTTGCAAATTCAGGCATATGGTTCCCTTTGTTAGCATTTTTGGGGTTTAAATCCTGATACTGTTATCTTCTTGTACACGTAGTGCGCTCTGACCAATCATAAGTTTTTCCCCTTTCACGTGGCAATTAAATAATATAATAAAAAATAGATAGGCTCAAAAAATACCTTATAGTTTCACGCTTTTGTAAATAGGGTTCGTGGTTTTTTTTTTTTTTTTTTTTTTTTTTGCAAATCCAAATATGTGGTTCACTCTATGTGCATGGAGGTAACAACATTAGAATTTAAGCCTCCAGAAATACTAATGGAGTGAATTAGAGGTCTAGATTTGTAAAAAAAAAAAAATAGCATAGTCCCCCATTTACAAAAACGCGAAATTATACGACACTTTTTAAACTTATTCCAAGAATTTATTATTCAAATCGGACCGCCTAGTGATCTAGTTTAAAATTTTTTCAATCCGACTGATTAGTTCGATCTGAATTTTACAATCGCATTAAATACAATGAATGATTAAATTTTTAAAGTATTTTGATTACAATTTAGAAATTTCAACTTATATCATTTGACATTTAAAATTCAATATTTAATTTTCAACACTTATTTTCAGTTTTACAAAATACTATTTTATATAAATAATAAATTAATTTTACAAATAAATTGAATTTAAGATTAGGAGTATCAAAATTAAAAGGAAAAGCAATAATAATAATAATAATAAAAAAGGGGAAATTTCATTTGTAATAAAACTAAATCAGATTTTTCAATATCAATCAAACTTAGCCATAAATCATTATATCCAAATCCAACCTCACATCAATCTTTATTAATTAGATTGCATTATTGGGCAAATCAATTATCATAATTAGCTAGAACTTGAAAGATCCATTGAACTTAAATAATGTATAAAAGAGTTAATATTTAAGTGTCAAATGTGTACATATTACCCAAAAAAAAAATGTCAAATGTGTACAACCTATCTTTAATATGAAAAAGAAAAGAAGTGAAGAGAGACAATCAAGAATTCAAATTGATATTTTGGAAGAGAAAAAAAATCTCAAAAAAAAAATCTGGATTGTTTATTTATTTTGAGGTAAAAGGTAGTTTAAACATTAAAATATTAATGAATAGTTACTATTTAGTCTATGTATTAAAGTGAATTACACTAGTCAGGATCTTTATTTTAAAAAATTAATTTATTGATTCTTATATTTAATATTCTTAATTTTTTCCTTTCATCATAATAAAATGATTTATAATTACATCAGACAAACCTTTATTTCCAAAAAATTAATTTAATGGTCTTTATATTTACTATTCATTAAACAATTTAATCCTTTCATTAATATCTCTATTAAATTGCATTAATATATTGATTTTACCATTAACTCAACTCCAAATTTTATTTTTTACCATATGAATCAATCTTTAATTTAAAATTTATTTTCTCTTGTCAACTTCACCATAATTTCAATATATACTCAATAACAAATTTAAAGTTTTTGATATAATCTCTTAATTTTTTTTTAATTTTTATAATGTGAATATAGAAAAAAAATAAAAATATCAAACAAAATCTAAAAAGTGTCCCATGCTAATAATAAAAAAATAAACATAAAAAAATAGAAATTATAATTAACTCAAATGTTGAAGCATTGATATGCTCATCAAATAGTTAAAAAATAAATACTAAAGCATTGAGTAATATTTTTTTTTCTTTTTCTTTTTTTTTTTTAAATGAGAAGAAGGGTAGTATTAATATTTTTATTTATTTGCTTTTTCAGTTGGCTAACAAAATATCAACTCAAATTCTTATAGAAAGATTAGTTATTTGATTAATAGTAAAAGTTGGAATCATTAAACTTGTTTTTAAAAATAAAGGTATTTACTAGTATAATTTACCACAAGGAATAAATAATTATTTATTTTTTAGGTTAAAAAAATTATAATTGATTATGTTGTAACGGTTAAATTAACGGGGATGAATTTGTTGGACGATGATAAAATAGTATACGGGACCATTAATTTAATTTTTAAAAAAATAAATTCTAACTAATATATTTTACCATAATAAAAGGACTAAATAGTAATTCACCCTTAAAAGAATGCGTTGCGTCCAATTTTAGGTAATAACACATAAAGTTACCAAACACCAAGCTTTTAAGACACTCAGTGCTGCGTATCATTTATTTGTCCACTCCAATCATCAAATAAATTAATCAGATTGGATCTAATTAATGGATTGGCTGAGTTCTAATAGTTTACATTGGAATCATTTTGAGTTCTAATAATTTTGGTTGAATTAGAGTCACTTTGTGTTGTGTTTAATTCATTTCGTGCTTTGATTTTCGTATGAGTTTAGTTCAAGTCACTAAAATAATTTTTATAAATAATTAATACAACTTATAAATAATTTATTTATTTAAAATTTCTCATAAATTTTTATTAAACTTACATAAAATTTAGACATTTTAAATTTTATGTAAGCTAGACACAGTATTAGTCAATTATAACAAATTGGTTTAGTTAAAAATTTATGAGAAATTTTCAGCTAATCTCAAGAATTAATATTTTAAAATTTTGTTACGAATATGTCTATTATTTTTTATAAAATTGAGCAAGTATTTGATTGCATAAAACTCGCTTGGTTATTTTTTCTTTTTTAGTGATAAAAAGCTATGTTAAATAGTCAAATAACTATTATTTATAAAAATTTTAATTTAAAATTTTTTTAAAACACCTCCAATTTATTTAAAAAAATAAATTATTTTATTAAAAATAATATTTTAAAATAAAAAATAAATATTAATATTTATCTTTAACGATCACATTAAATATATTAACAGTATCAATAAATAATAATTTTATCAAATACTACTTAATAAAAGCTATAAATTACTAGCACTAGGTAAATTAACTATTACTTATCAGCTATCAATTATACACAGGTGTAGCTAAATCTTCCCTAAAATTTATAACTTCAGCTACAATTTTAAGGTTATCAGCTAAAAATCCGCATAAGTTTTTAGCTCTAAAGCAAATCCAAGTTGTCAGCCTTGGATTGGCTCTGTCATAACAAAAACGTGGCATCACCAGTCATGGTTTTGGTTCCTTTTTTTTTTTTTTAAATAATTTTCCACAATTTTCATTTTCTCCATTGACTCTGAAAATATGTCTACCTGAAACTATCGTCTTTATTTGGTGCAAAGCCAACCCCTTCAAAAACCCCTGCAACCGAGTCAACATTTCTCTTTTTTTATCTCTTCACAACCCAAAAATTTTGTTCATTTAACACATTTAATCACAACCCATATAACAACTTCTTTATTGTGATTCCCCTTCTCTATTTTCCCTCACTTTCTTTCTCTTTCTTGCCCAGTTTTTCCCGAGAAGGAGAAGTAATATAGAGAGTGAGTTGTTCAAGAAGGGTTTTTCATTAATGGGTGTTTTGTCAAATTTAAGAGGGTCTAGAACAGCAACAAACAAAGAAGGATTACCTTTATCTGATGGGTTATCATCTTCTTCTTCCCCTTCGGTTCCTAAGAAGAAATGGTCTAATTTTTTGCCTGTTTTTGTTGTTCTTGTGGTTATAGTGGAGATCGCCTTTTTGGGTCGACTTGATATGGCTAATAATGCAAGTTTAGTTGATTGGGCTGATAGTTTTTTTAATAGGTCGCCTCCATCGCGTGATTCTGGTTTGTTGGTTGTGGAAAGTGAGGATTTTGGACAGGAATTGGTGGGTGTCCAGAAAACTGAAAGAAATTTGGAATCTGATAATTGCGAGGAGTGGTTAGAGAAAGAGGATGCTGTCGTTTACTCAAGGGATTTCAATAAGGATCCTATCTTGGTTATTGGTGCTGAGCAGGTCGTGTTTTTTTTTTTTTTTTTTTTTTTTTTTTGCTTGCCTGCTGTTTTCCATGTTGGTTTTGAGCTGTTTCATATGTTTTATTCTGTTCTTTTGGCTGCTTGTTTTAATTTGTGAGTATCACCAATTAGTTTTAAGTATTAATGATTAGTTAGCTGAGTTTGATTGATTAGTTCCCAATTTTCATCTTATGGCAACTTGGACAGGTTCTTCGTTTGTTCGTTGTTACTTATAATTGATCTTGACATAGTGCAGGCTTGGACCTAAGGTCTTCTATTTGTTTGGTCAAGTATATCTTGAGTTGCTAGTTCACAAATAAACCATCTGCAAGATAGATACACGCATTTGTAATATATTTATCTTTCTGACTCTTTTTAGCTGAAAGATCTAGCCTTGACGATATAATGATGATTATCTGGTTTTGACTTTTTTTCTAGAGGCAGTAATGGGATGAAGCAAACCATGTAGGCTGTACCCGGCTACATTTAGCTTGTATCAAAATTTAGTTGTGTTGAGCTTGTTACTAACTGGTTCTTCTTTCAATACTACGTTCTGGTCTTATTAAACCTGAAAAGAAGGGTTCAGAGCAAGAAGATAATTGAAATGCTGTAGATACAAGTGCCCTAATTATTAAATCAAGACATCATTAGCTTAAGTTATGCAAATGAGGGTCATTTGGCTTCCTGCTAATGTTACTTGGGAAAATGTGCTCCATTTATCAAAGTAGAGGTTGACCATACTAGGGTCTGTTTAATTTTAATATTATTTGCCCCTTAGCAGATTAGGAATGTTTTGTAATGGTAGAAATTTATTAAATATTGGTGCTGTGGGATGAAATTGCTTAGTTCATGTATTCTATATAGGAGTAAAACTATATTATCTTGCATGTGTAAATTATACTTCCATGAATAAAGTTTTGGAAGAGAAAAAAGAAAAGTTATTCTTGCTGGCCCCTTTTCCTTTCTTGATTCTTATTATGGTCCAATCTTTTAATGGATAGTGGTGTGCTCCTTCATTCCACCTTATTGCTATTACTAATGCCTGTGACAATTCTTTCCCCTGCTTTAATGATTTGTACAAGCCAAATGTTTCAGCAACATTATTGAAAATTATCCAACTATCGTTGATGTCTCACAATTTCTTTTATGTGCATATGTGTATGCTTTCATGCAGGAGTGGAAGACGTGTGCTGTGGGTTGCCATTTTGGCTTTGAACCCAGTAAAACTGCAGATGCTGCATTTGGTTCACCTGAACAAGGTGGAATACCTAGTGTGCTCCGATCAATGGAATCAGCCCATTACTATGCAGAGAACAATCTAGCTCAGGCACGACGGTGGGTAAGCACAATCGATAAAAAAAAAAAAAAAAAAAGGACTTAATTGTATTCTGAAAAAGAGGTTTTGTTTTTTGACAATAAGAAACTCAAGCAAGCATAAAAATATCTTTTCCAACCATTTCTGGAGTTCATTAGAAGGAAAACTGATTTTTTGATTTTCTTGTAAAATAGGAGGGGTTACAAAATTGTGATGACAACTAGTCTCTCATCGGATGTGCCAGTTGGGTATTTTTCATGGGCCGAGTATGATATCATGGCACCAATGCATCCAAAGACTGAGAAAGCGCTTGCAGCTGCTTTCATTTCAAACTGTGGTGCACGCAACTTCCGCTTGCAAGCTCTTGAGGCACTCGAAAAGGCGCAAGTCAAAATTGATTCTTATGGTGGCTGCCATCGGAATCGCGACGGAAGAGGTTAGCATGCCTGCCTCTTTTATTTTTATTTTTTTACATGCTTATGCTCAATTGTCATGTCTCTTCATTAAACTGCAGTCTAATTCATAGCATTCCCCTTCAAAATGCCATTATCTGTCTGTAACAACTTCACCTTGAAGGTGTTGATCTAATTGCCCAATATTTGCTGTTGTAGTAGTCATACACTCATATTTGGTGAGTGTCTTGTAACTGCTTGTCTTTAATATATAGGTCTATCTTGCCCATTTATAATTTTCTGGATATATCAGTTTTGGGCCTATAAACTTTCCATGCTGGCAAGCTAGCCATGTATAGCCCAGGCCATGGGCTGGGTCCGACCCAAATCTGAACTGGTGGGACCCAGTTGCAGTCCTTTGTTGGGGGACCCAGTCCTTGATCCCCCCTCTTGAACTGGTTCTGAGACCAGTGAGCTGAGAAAAATTTTCCTGCAGAAAATTCAAAAATTATGACTGGCCGGAACCAGAATGGACCGGAGAACCAGTTCAGGTCCCGGTTTGAACCTATGTAGGATCTGGACCCAGTGGCTCAGACCTGGAACTGGCCAGACCCCAGAATAGGGCTGGCTAGGTATGAGATTTCACAGGCAAAGTTATAATTAATGGTTTGAAAATTGTGCATGCGCTGGTTGTCATCTTTGCACATTTTTGCAAAGAATGAAACTGATATGTTTCCTAGTTTTGAGGCTTATAACAAATCAATTTTGTCTCTGATTCTGAGTCTGGTCCCGACTATTCTTCTAGCTGTTTGGCTATAGATGGAGTTAAAGGCACATTAGATTAGGAGGTTTTCCTTACTAGGTAATAGTTTTGAGTAATTTATGCTGTAGTTAACGTGTAATGTGTTATATTAATGTTTCATCTTTTAGTCTCAAAGCAGAAGTATACTAGAGTACCTGAAGCAGCCTAAGTCTCTCCTTTATATTTTTGGCGCTTGCCCAAG
Organism: Reutealis trisperma; assembly: GCA_947687605.1. Classification (NCBI taxonomy): domain Eukaryota; kingdom Viridiplantae; phylum Streptophyta; class Magnoliopsida; order Malpighiales; family Euphorbiaceae; genus Reutealis; species Reutealis trisperma. The sequence continues at coordinate 376,559 of CANTUT010000177.1, read as the reverse complement.
TTTTAGGAGTGCGCTACAGAGGCTGGAAGAGTAACATTTTGGGTGACATTTTGTTGGTTAGATTTGATGGACATTGGATGTGTTCAAATCTGACCTATGAGGATTTGATGTCCTCCCCCTTTTTAATATAATTTTATCATCCTTCTTCCTTATGCACTTAATGATTTCTCCACCAGCACTACATGATACTTTATTTTTTCCTCAATTTATTTTCAGTGTTTTTTTTTTTTTTTTTTTTTTTTTTTTGGGTAATCGTCATTGGTTTTAATGATAATACTCTCATTTATGATATGCTTTTCTGCATATAAGGGCTCCTTCCCTCCTCTCCTTGCCCTTTTCCCCTGCCAAAATGTTGGTTTATTATCTGCATCATTTTATGAGATTACAATATGATTTTAGGTTCATAGCATAAGTTGAACTTGCTTAGTAATTGTCTCTGTTATAACATTGGTGCTCTATCACATAATGGTAATCCATTGTACTTGGACATTAGAAGTATTGTGTAATTGTTTATGCACTTGATGAAAATGTGCTTCACATCCCTTGGCACACATCTGTGTGCTGTGCCTAGGAAGTAGGTACCTTTGCACCTTGTGCTTTGGACACTTTTGGGTACTTTTAGTAAGAAATAACGAAATAAGTTGAAATTATGCCAATGCTGCTCTCTGGATCTGGTGCATAACTGAGCAGTTATGTCTAACATAAGCGAATGTAAATAAAATGTCATAGAAGAGATTAAGCTGGTTAAGGAGATCTTTGTTTGACAGTATAACTCAACCTCAAAGCCAACATGCTTGGTATTTCTTTGTACAGGTCCTTTATTTTTATCCTGCTTGGTTTTTTGACAATTTTCTAAAGGTCGAAAAAAACCATCACATGTTTCCTCTTTCCACCTGTCGTCCCCTTAAATTGTGTAACTTGGATCTGCTCAGTATTCTGTATTGTTGCATTCACAAATCTATTTTGAATATGGAAAAACCATCTCAATTGCCTGCCCCTTGAATTATACTTAATGGATCCTACTTTCTCCTTCTTCATATTGAATGTACTCATTCTTGATTTGATTCTTTCTTGTATCTCAACACATCCATCCTAATAGATGTCTTGGGTATAAAAAATTATTTTTCCTTAAGGGTTAAATGAAAAGGTGATGCAGAAAGTCTTAGCCACCATTGGATGTGCAGTCCATTGGATTTCTGTTCTTTTATGCAATATAAAATCAATTGATTTGCAAGATATTGTGAATTGATTCCTTAATTTTGATCATAACACTAAATAGCATCAGTTTCATTTATATATTTTATTTAGCTGGAATTATGTTATGCATGATAAATTCTGATAGAAAGTACTTCTTTTGCAGTGGACAAAGTAGAGGCTCTGAAACACTATAAATTTAGCTTGGCTTTTGAGAACTCAAACGAGGAGGATTATGTCACTGAAAAATTCTTCCAATCTCTTGTTGCTGGTATGGGGATTACCTCTCAATCTCTCTTTCCCTCTGCACCATATACCTCGGTTAATGGTGGGGATTAGGATTTGTTCTTGATAAATGTTTACACATTCTTTTGCTTTAGCTTATGAAGATTTGCTTCAGAATATGTATGCTCTCTCTGACATAGAAGTAGAAACAATTTATTGAATTGAATGTAAAAAAGTATAGTTTAACTAAAAAATTGGGAACCTGAAGGTTCAGAGATAACCAAAATTGAAATCAAAATATTTTAGGTACCATACCTGTGGTTGTTGGTGCACCAAATATACAAGATTTTGCTCCTGCACGTGGCTCAGTTCTACATATCAAGGAGCTAGAAGATGCTGAGTCAATCGCAAAATCTATGAAATACCTTGCAGAAAATCCTGAGGCATACAATCAATCATTAAGGTACAACTGAGTCTGATATATCAGAAAACTGATATAATATTTTCATGGTTGATTGTGGTTGATATTTGCTATCATTGTTCTGTTTGGTATGTGTTGTGGAGATGGGTTTTTTTTTTTTTTTTTTTTTTTTTTTTTTTTTTTTTTTTTTTTATGTTTCCCTCATGAAGAGTCCATTACTCAGGTGGAAGTATGAGGGCCCATCTGATTCTTTCAAGGCCCTAGTTGATATGGCAGCTGTACACTCATCATGCCGTCTTTGCATTCACTTGGCAACTATGATTCGGGACAAAGAAGAACTTAGCCCCGGGTTCAAGAAACGCCCTTGCAAGTGCATGAGAGGGCCAGAGACGGTGTATCATTTATATGTAAGAGAAAGAGGAAGGTTCAAGATGGTGTCCATTTTCTTGAGGTAAACTCATCAATTTCAGAAGTGCTTTTTCAGATTTGATTGCATAAATATATACATGCACATGTGCACGCGTATATGCTGCATACGCTAGCAGACATGAATATGTTCTCGGTAAATAAAGTTCAAAGGATAAAAGAAAACTAGTCCAGTCACTGTTACATCTCTGTTCATTCTATAATTCAGGTGCATAACAAATGTTTCATAAATTAGTATAGTCACTGTTTTGCCATTTTTTACATCTGATCTTACCTGTTTACTGTTTGTCTAGATTGATGTAGAGACATGACAATGTGAATTTTATGTCATTCTAGGGTCTGGATGTTTCTGTATTTTATAAAACTATGGTGTGCAGGTCTGGAAATTTGACCCTAAATGCCCTGGAGTCTGAAGTGCTCAAGAAATTCAAGTCTATGAAACATGTGCCCATTTGGAAGCAGGAAAGACCTGAAAGCATAAGAGGAGGAGACAATTATAAAGTCTACAGAATATACCCTGTAGGCATGACGCAGAGGCAAGCTTTGTATACGTTCAAATTCAATGGGGATGCTGATTTCCAGAATCACTTGGAAATCAATCCATGTGCAAAGTTCGAAGTGATATTTGTGTAGAGTGATTTCTGCTTTCTCGGTACTTCCAGCTAGAGTAACCAGTGTTTGGCATCAAATGCTGCAGTATTTGCAGAGGTAAAGGAAATTGTGGAGAATAGTTTGCCTTTTGTCTTTCTTGTATCGATCTGATGTTTTGCACGTGCAAGGAAATGTTGTATAAAGATGGTAGGACAGAAATCTACTTGGAAGAGTATGTATCGCTCACTGGAGGCAAGCCCCTTGATACAGCTTTAATTTGGATCCTTAGCTGACCTCATATTCTAACCTCATTGTGTATGATAAATCATTTGAGAATCTAAAATTACATTTTTTGCTTTAACTAGACATTGAATTTCTTTTGGTTTACATTGTGATGCAAATGATAATGATTTTTAGTAATATTATTATAAAATAACAAATTCTTAAAAACTTGAGGATTATTTTTGCTAGTTGCTGAAAGATTATGACATCTTGTCTTATGGAGAAATGAATTAAATAAAATTTTTTGCATTTGTTTTCTTTAACCATATAATCATTCTATTAAGATTTGTTATAAATTTTTGTCAGTCAATTTTTTTTTAATAGTTTAAGAAAAAAATAACGGTAGGAGTACTAAAATATCTTGAATAATAATAAAAGGAAAAAATTAAAATTAAAAAGGCCAACTTGATTATTGACGTTTTTCAATTCACCTAATGGGAATCCAAAATTAACTTTTGTGACACAATTAGTAGGATATAAGAGGCGTTTGGGATTGCTATTTGGACGTAAAAAAACAGCACTTTTAGAATTTCTATAACTTTATTAATTAATTTTTATTTATTTTTATAAATTATTTTTATAAATTTGTTTTTGAAAAAATTATTAATTTGTCTGCTCTTATTTAAAAGTAATTTTAAAAAATAATTTTTAAAAAAATATAAAATTTTTTATTAAATAGCGCTTTTGCCAAACAGTAATTTTAAAAACTCCCAATCCGATTTTAATGAAACAAGTGGCTGGTGGACATTGATTAACCTGTCCTGTTTAAAAATTGTATATGTATATATTAATGCAAATAAATATATATTATATCTTTAAAATTTATTTTTACATATATTTTTTATGTTATAATTATATTTTTTTAAAGTAAAATATATATAATGGCACATTTTATACATATATGAATATATTAAATTTTTTTATAAAAACGCAATTTTTATACAAATATATAATTTTTTACTCTTCAAAAATAAGTAGGTATTTGTGATCCCACCTACCTTACCCCACCCTAATATAATATGGGTAGAGAATAGGTATTGCCAAAATCGATCCCATTTCCAATCCATAACCATCCTTAATAATTAGGATAAAAATTTTTATTTTTGTCAACTAAACTCAACTTTTGTTTTAAATGAAACTTAAAAATTATTTTATCTATTTTAATAATGCAAAATTTATAGTTTAATTAAAACATTACTTATACATTTCAATTATAATATTTGATAGTTTAAATTTTTTTGATTTATCATACAAAAATATTTTCTTTATTATTTTAAAAACATGTGGATTAATTTTGTAGGAAAAATTGGGCAAATTCGAAAAAAGTATTGGGGTCAATTTAAACTTTTATCTAAAGAAAAGAAATAAAAGAAGAGAGACTAGACCACATTAAGGTTTAAATGATATAGTGGATGCCTGGTTTAGATGTTGAAACTAGATAGGGCTGAGCATGGGATTCGAAAATACTGAATCATACCAAAAATTCGAACTGAATATATCCATAACAAAAAAATATTCGTTGACTATTTGACTTATTCCGTGCTAAACCGTATCAATTTTTCTTGTGGTATGGTACTGGAAATTAGTAATTATTCATGTCAAAAACCATACCGAACTATTCCAAACCAAAGAATTGAAACTAAAACCAATTTAATGGATTCTTATATATATATATATATATATATATATATATATATAAACACACACACTTTGGTATTGAATTGGTAACACATTTAAGGAAATTCAATAATGTATAAGTAAAATTTAATTATATATTTTGTAATTTGATTTTTATTTTAACTTGGTGAATTGTAAATAAAATTCTTTAATTATACACTATATAGTTTAATTTTGATTTTTGTTGTATGTACTTTTTTAATTTTAGGTTTAAATAGAAAATATATATTTTTAATTATTTAAAAATAAAAAATCTCCAAATTTTCATTTTGTCTCATATCATACTAAATTGTCCCATTAGACCCGAATCTATTAAAAAAATATGATAATGAAGAGGATTAAATATACTATGAAAACTAATTATCAATAATCGGTATAAAATCAAGAATATACAAAATTTATTTAAGCTTGAAATACGTGAATTTGCTTTCCTAAAAACGATATTTACACCTTCTTTTCAATAAAATTGCTACAGATTTGATGCAAATAATTTTAGTGGATATGACAAACATTTAAAAATTATGTATTGAGCAAATAATAAAGAATTTCTAATAGAAATTAAAAAATATTTAATTCAATCATTTGGAGAACTAATGGCAAGAATAAAAATTAAAAATCTTCTTTTTTAATTTAATTTCAAATACCTAATTCAATCATAATTTTTTGAAAAGATAAAATATTTTTAAAAGACACAACATTTAAAAGGATATGATTTTTGGAAAAGACACAATATTTGGAAAGGACACAACTTTTGATAAAAAAAAAAAAAAACTATCATTTTTATTTGAACAAATGTCTAACAATCCTCTACTTGTTCAAATAAAAATAAATTTCTCCAAGTGATTAAATAGTATTAATGAATAAAGTAATATATCTTTCGATTTGAATATTACCTTAGTGTAAGCATCACAAAGTAAAGTCGAAATCTCAAATAACATAAAAGTTTTGAATTTGTTGTTTCCAATGATAACACCGGCAACACTACACACATAAATACAAAGTATTCTCATATTCCACACAATTACACGCTTAGCTCTTTACAAGGCCATGAGCTAATCCATCATTTATGAATTTTTATAAAAAAAACTCCAACTCCCAATCGAAGTGGCATCACTTTTAAGTTCATATAAGTGAAATTCTTCTAGTATCTTTATCTCTCTTTGAGATACTTGTACTAATTTGACTGAACTTCATTAAGAGTATAAATAACTCAACCCTCATACGGTGACAACTAGCACTTTTAACATCTTTAGATAGGACTAATAAAATATTTTAAAGTGTTGAATCACTCCACATGTTAATGACTTGCTTTTACCCTTTGAACTCTACATTACCCATTTCATAATGTTGAATAGATTTGCTACCATTGGTGAATCTTTATTCAAGGAGTTTCAGTCCAATCTATCTCGATATTTATTTTGCAACTTATCTTATGAGAGATTTGGTGAACAAATTAATTAAATTCTACTTGTTTTTACAAATGTGAATGAAATAATCTTACTGTTGATTAATTTCCTTACATAATTATATCTAAGACTTATGTATGTTGACTTTCCATTGTATACTTCACTATACACACTTTAATTTTAAAGTGACTACATTTCTTCAGTACTTTCTTTATGTAATGAGATTGACTCAAAACATATCCCCCACTATTTATTTTTATCTTTATACCTTGTATGGTATCAACTTGCCCAAAATCTTTCATTTTAAATATTGAAGAAAGAAACCTTCTAGTTTCTACAACATATTTCATGTAAAAGATAGTAACCTTTTTATTTCTACAACACATTTTATGTCGTTGCTCACTATTAGCATATCATCGACATAAAAATAAGCTATCACCATATATTCATCATATGTTTTGAAGAAGTGAACATAAATTTTATCTTGTCTTGCCGACACTGAAATTCATCCAATCATAACGATCCACATAAACGAATTTTGATTTATAACTTGATGGTATATGTGGCTTCTATGGTGAATTTGTACAACCCACAAATATTGTTTTTAGATTGTTAGAAAAATATGATAATAAAGAGGATTAAATACACTATGAAAACCAACTATAAATATCCAGCACAAAATCAAGAATATAGAAAATTTATTTAGGATTGAAACACGTAAATTCGCTTTCCTAAAAATGATATTTGCACCATCTTCTCAACAAGATTACTGTGTGTTTAATGCAAATAGTTTTAGTAGATATGACAAGCCTTTAGAAATTTTATATTGAGTAAATAATAAATAATTTTTAATAGGATTTAGAGAATAATTATTTCAATTACTTAGAGAATTAATGGCAATAATAAAAATTGAAAATCTTCTTTTTTAATTTAATTTCAAATATCTATTTATAAGTATTTTCACAAAAGATATAGTTTTTAAAAAAAAAATTTTGAAAAAATATAACTTTTTAAAAGACACAACATTTAAAAATGATACAATATTTGAAAAACACATAATATTTGGAAAGGACACAACTTTTGATAAAAAAAAACTATCATTTTTATTTGAACAAATTTCTAACAATTCAAATTATTTTAAAAAATCGAAACGATTCAGTATGCATTTTTCTTTACAGTTCGGTTCTGGAGATTTTCAAATATCTGAATTTGTCCAAACTATGTTGAGCCCTAGAGCTGGCTGATAATTTTTTTTTGTCTTCTAACAACTAACTCAACTTGTTTGCTAAACCAAAAAAAAAAAAAAAAAAAAAATGCTATTAGTTGACACATATCTCAATATTTATTTATTTCAAAAGGTTCATTTAAACTTTTTTCCTTATCAATGAATAGTTGATACTATATTTCTACTTTATTACTTTTATCATATAAATTTTTTTTATTATAATAAAATTATTTTTCTCAAATTAATTTGCATATGACATGCATGCTTATTTATAATTTTTTAAAATTAATACATAATTATTATAATTATTTATAATATTTAAAATAATTACTACATTCCCATTTTTAAAATTATAAATATATACATGGACAACCCTCTAGGCCCCCAAACAATTTATTTTTAAATTTTTTTGAGTATATAATAATAATAATAAAATTAATCTCTAATTAAATTAATTTATCAATGTATTAGATTAAATTATACAAAATGTAATATAAGTTAAATTTTTTATTTCTAAATTTCTCATGTTATAAAAATGTTTTTGAAATTTGAACTTTATGTTACTTTTTAGGTTATATAAAAATGTAATAAAAATGTAAATATTATAAAAATATTTTGTATGATTTATAGAATTATTAACCAATATAATTTTTTAAGATCTTTTATTTAAAAAAAAGAAAATTAATAAATTTTTTTATTATTCAAAAAATTGTATAGAGCAAAATAATTGAAATACATAGACAACCTATCAATTTTAAAATTTTGATATCTTTATTTTAACATTATAAAATTGTTGTTGGAAAATATTGTTTATGCATGCTACAAGTGTAAGATACACGAACCGTAGAATTGCACCTTAGACTTCTAAAATCAAATAGATGTAGATCTCCAAGTTTCCTTAGTTACAGTACGCTTGGATTAAAAAATGCCAATAAATTAAATTGAAAAACCAAGAGAATAGGAAATTGAATGAGCTTATGAACACATGAATTGAAATGAAATTTGAGTTTGAATTGCATTAAGTGAAATTGCATTAAATGGTAATATTAACAATGGATTAAGAAACTAGAGGACAAATACTGGGAAATTAAAGTATGAACAAAGAAAATTACTTGAATGAAAGTAAATGCTTGATTGAAATTGAAAATGCTTGAGAAATTGAGTAGCTTTGAGTAATCTTTTGGGTAATTATCCATCCCTTTTTCTTGATCACCTTCTTCTCTTTTATAGCCTTCTTCTGCAACTGTCCACTAGCCTATCAAATCACAATTTCATTTTTGCTCTTCATGCTCCTTAATTTCTTACTTTCAATAACTTACAGCATATAATAACTACCAACTTAATTACATTCTTCTTTGTCCCATCCACTAACCAATTAATTAATTAATTTTAATTAAGTAAAAAAACTAATTAATTAACTTGGGCTAGCAAATTCATGGGTTTTAACAATAATAATGCACTACAAATTTATGATGTAAACAATTACTCCCTCATATATATGTTTTAGCCTAAAGGCTAAGACCATATATATGATGAGCCATGCCCCCCAAACCTCTTTGGAATAGTGCTCCTTCATTAGCTTCACATACTATAGGTTGGTTGACTAGATTTGTATTGACAAATATTTGTTGAGAAATAAGCCTGCCATGAGGGCAGCCATTGAATGGTGTCACTTTTGGAATGGCAGTAACTTCTTCTCTCCTAAATGGAGAAAGGTGTTTTTCATTGGTAAGTACTTGAGGTGTAGTATATTCTTTATGGCCATTCTCTTCCTATGAGTTGGCGAGTGAATGCCCCTTGAGCTCCTCAGTATTATTCTGTCTTGGAAGCCTTGATGTTGTATTTTGGCTTCCAGCACATAATGATCTAGGCTTGTACTCATTTTTTCTAATAGACCAGCTATTACAGATCTAATTTGATGTATAGCCCTATGAGGCCTCATCCAGTCACCGGTCCAATTCGCTAAGTGAAATCGAAATACTTATTTGGGTTTAAACTCACGATGGAATTCTTAGGTTCAAATAGGTTGATTTTGAAAAGAGTCGCTATCTCAGTTTTATTTTATTTGGCAAAAAAATTAAGGGAAAAATTCCAACATCCCAAAAGAAAATATCACTAGCCTCAAAACTAAAGAAGATTCAAGGACTAGGTTTTCGGTTGATTTTAAGAAAATTAGTTTAGCAAATTTAATATAAAATAACTTAAAATAAATTTCATGAATAGTTTACATAATGCATGGACAATTATATAATGTATGAATAAACAAATAAATAAACATTCATTCAAAACAATAAAGCAAATAAAGTAAAAGAATTAAATTTACAATTTAAAATCAAAATAGGGGATACTTCCTCTAGCCCTTATGGGTTTTAAGAAAGCCACACATTCTCTAAAATAATTCTAAAGTAATAAATCAAGAAAAACAAAAACAAAACAACATCATAATAAAGAAAACAAACTAAAATCAAATAGCACAAAGAAAAGAACTACTTCATACAAGAGAAGGATTATTGTTTATTTAAATTGGATTTGATGCTTTAAACAAATCCCTTTGAATTAGAATCAAAATCCACGTAGTTCACCTGAAGGGATTAGTTTAGCCTAACCATTTTATTATGTTTCAGTTCATTAATTGAAAGGTGGGTTGATTGATTAAATCATATTGATTTATTACCAAGTTGTTAATTAGGTTAGGTTTTAATTAACAAATAGATATATCAACTCAAATCACTTACCAAGTTAATTAAATCAAATTCTAATCAACATGCTTAAAAATAATGAAAGAAAATGATAAAATATGCAAAGTAAAGAAATAATAAACGAAGAGAACAAACTAAGTAATCCTAAGGAAAAAATAACAAAACAAACAAACAAAACAATATAAAGTAAAAGAAAAATAAAAAAAAAAACAAAACAAAACAAGAAAATAATAAAAAAGGAAATAAATACCTTACGAGAACAAGGCTTGGGGATGTAGGGAGGATGAAGTGGACGACCAGATCACAATTCCACCTTTGCTCAGCAGAACAACAGCCTTTAAATGGCAACTTAGACGGTGTTATTGAGGCATCCTCAAATTGATCTGAGAAGAGATCCCTCGAAACAACTACCCAAATAAAATTTTAAACTAAAAAGTTTGTTTCTTTCGGACCAAACTTATGGAGATGGTTCACTTGATGTAAAGGCTAATCAAGCAAACAAAGAGGTTAAGAGATCGAGATGTGATGAAAAAGGAGTAGGAGGACTGTTGTATATAGGGGAAAGGTTGGGGAAAAGTTTCATATACTTTCGATGTGAGATAGGTGCACAAAACGAAGAAAAATAAAAAAAATAAGGAAAAACAAGATTTCTGCCACCAGAAAGCCCGCAGCAGCCCAGGGCCTTATGCGGTTGCCAGGCCTAACTTCGCCTATTTTGCTATTTTGGCCCGTTTTCATCTGTTTCTCATCCGTTTTTTTATGATTCCAGTTGCATTGTGTCATTATTTAATCCTAGATGATCTAAGGATGGTTCAGAGCACAAAGTGATAGGTTTCAACTCTCCATTTCTCGATTTTTCAATTTTGGTTTTTGAAAGTCTGTTTACCACACCCAAGTACTTATAAGGTTTCAAATGTAATTTGGAGAGTGCAAAATTAAGGGCTCACAAGCCCTATCACCAATTTGATGTAAAGCCCTAGCATTCTGTTCCATAGCTTTCATTTGAGTCTCCATCAAATGTTTTTGGGTTTCCCATAGAGTCATGGTTTGTTGTCTAATGGCAAGGACTTCAAGTTATTTTCATAAACAAAATTATTAGAAATGAAATTTTCACCTTGTCCTCCAACAACAAGTCCTGTTGGAGTGATTGGCGCCTCATTGTGATGTTGAATCTCCTAAGGCGTTGAGCTTCTTTCTTCATATGCATCATAATATGAATCATAGTATGAATCATAATATGGATCATGGTACACGTTGTAGTACGAATCATAGATTGCAAAACCTTGTTTATAAGGAATGTATGCATCATGCCTTACTGTTGCAGGCGCAAATTCCAAGTCCTGAGACCTGGCAACATAATATTCTTCATAAAACATCTTCTGAATCTAATAGCATTCCTTCAAATGTGTCCCACCGAGCGTGCTAAAATTATGTTGGTGGAAAATATTGTTTGTGCGTGCCATATGTGTGAGGTACATGAACCATAGGATTACATCTTAAACTTCTAAAATTAAACTGATGTGAATTTTCAAGTTTTCTTAGCCACAGTACTCTTGGATTCAAAAATGCCAGTGAATTAGATTGAAAAACTAAGAGAATTGGAAATTGAATGAGCTTATGAACACATGAATTGAAACGAAATTGAGTTTGAATTGCATTAAGTGAAATTGCATTAAAATGTAATATTGACAGTGGATTAAGAAACTAAAGGACAAATGCTAGGAAATTATGAACAAAGAAAATTGCTTGAATGAAAGTAAATGCTTGATTGAAATTGAAAATGCTTGAGAAATTGAGTAGCTTTGAGTAGTCTTTTGGGTAATTGTCTATCCCCTTTTCTTAATCACCTTCTTCTCTTTTATAGTCTTCCTCTACAACTGCACACTAGCCCATCAAATCACAATTTCATTTTTGCTCTTCATGCTCCTTAAATGCCCATTTTCAATAACTTACAGCATATAATAATTGCCAACTTAGTCACATTTTTCTTTTTTCCATCCACTAACCAATTAATTAATTAATTTTAATTGAGTAAAAAAATTTAATTAACTTGAGCAAACAAATTCATAGATTTTAACGATAATAATAATGGACTGCAAATTTATGGTGTAAACAATAATATTTTTAACTAATCAAGTGAAAAAAAAAAACTTGCAATGAATTTTTTCTATTTAATTTAATTTTAAAGTGAAAATAATCATTGTACTTTTTATGTTAGAAGTAAATATTTTAAAATTGATTTCGTCATTCTAAATTCATCCCTGAATATACATAAAAGATTAAATATAACTTTCTTAATCAATTCCTTTGTTAACACATTAAGATTAATATATATATATATATATATATATATATATATATATATATATATATATATATATATATATATATATTCACACACACTTATTGTAATTTTATATTTCAATTACAACAATTATTAAATTTTTACCAAATATCTATATCTATTGGCTAATAGCTACCAGATAGCCGTTCAGCTGTGAGTTATCAATCACCAACTATCACTTATTACAAGTAATTAAACCAAATAAACTTTTAATGATAATCTAATGTATATAGGATATTTTACTTTTTTTTTTTTCAATTCACTAAATGGAAAATTTTAAGTTTTTGGACGGAGAACGCAAACAAATGTGGAATATTATTCATTTAGTTTTTTAAAAAATAAATTTATTAATTAGGTTAAATCTAAGTACTATTGTAATTTTTTCTATCATCAAACAAAGCAACAATTTTCCCAAATTAGAAGATCTATCATCCATAAACAGTAATTGAATATTGAAATTATAATATGAAAAAATCTTGCCTATATTGAATACATGTTTTTAACTTATATATTCAATCAAATATGTGAATATTATTTCATTGAAAATATTTATTCGTTCATTTATTTATTTTACCTGGTAAAAAGATAGGAAAGTTTTTGTAACAACCTATTCTCAATTCTTCTTTTTGTTCGTGCTTATTCATCTGTGAATTGTCCTTTTGTCTTCATAGATAGCGTAAAATTTTCTTACTCAACTTATCAAGATATGACAATTCTATATCATAAGTTAGTTTAAAACAATAAATACTTGTAGAACCTTTCTATATGGATTTATATAACTTAATCTCGAAAACGAGCATGGCCAACTTATTCACATAATTAAATAACAAATTCATGTTTAAAAAAAATTATGTTTTATTTATTTAAATCACTTCAACACATAAAATTTCTTTATATTATACGGCGCATCTAAGGTACATCAATAACGGATGACTTTTAAAGCTATCAATATTTAAAATCTAATTAGTTACCCAATTTTTTAACTAATTAGATTGCAAAATATGGAATTTTTTTTAATTAATATTTTAAAACTATACCCTGAATAATCTAATGATTAAAGTCCATATTAGGACAAATAACCCAAAGAGCAAAACAATATAATAGTGTACGGGGAGTTGGAGAGAGAAAAAGACAAAATAGAGAAAAAAGAAAAAAGGACAAAAGACAAAATAAAGAAAAGAGAAGAAAGAAACCTCATTAAGCAATGAATGAATATTGCCTCATGAACTTGTAATTGGTCAAGCCAAGTGATCAACGAGTCCACTACGGCTCTACGCCACTTGTTTTGGGATTTTCCTCGTCGATTTTGTGGGGCGGACCGAAACCGCGGCTTTTGGGTAATTTAAAAGGTTAATTAAATTAAAAGCTTCAAAGTCCCCACCTTCTCACCATCGGGTCATGGTGGCCTTTTGCTGGGCGGGAAGAGCGTCGCCGACAAAACTTATTTTTATTTTTTCCCATTAAAATTTTTACATTTTCAGCAAGTTGCACGCTACACTCTCTTCTCTCTAACTGGGGGCGGATTTACTAAGAAAGCAGTGGGACTGACTTTTTGAATTTCTTTCTTAAAATATATATATTTATAAATATGTTTCTCCTAAATTTTACTTTTTTACCTATTAAATTACAACTTATAAATATTTTATTTTTTATATAATTAATTATCTCTACAAATAATTTTTCTTAGATCTGTCCCTACCTCTAACAATATTTAAAAATATTTTATCTGTTCACAAATTATAATTTACTTTTGTTTTAGCATAAAGATTAATAATTTGTGTTTATTTTGTTATTTTACCATTATTATAACCACAAATTACATTAATTATTTCATAATAATATGATTAATAATAATTATACTAAATGACATATTTAAAAATATAATAATAAATTTAACTTAAAAAAGAAAATATATTACTTATTTTGGATATTTCAAAAAAAAAATATGCACTGAAATTTATAGACAGAGAGAGTAATATGCAAACATCAATTTTATGAGGATTTAGTGTTGCTTTCTTTTTCCCTTTTTTTTAGCGGTAACAGTAAAAAAATTTTCAATCATTGAAATTTAAAGTTCAATTAATAATAATAATAATAATAATAATAATAATAATGTTTCATATGTTATGATAAAATTTGAATTTTATAAAATTAATAATTTTAGTATTCCACATAAAATATATTAATAAAAATAATAAATAAGGACATTATTTAAATATTATGATACATTTTACTTATATACTATTAATATTAACAAATTATATTAATAGAAATAATTGCACTTTTTAATTGATTTGGTATTTAATTATGTGAATGCATATAAATATTAAAATATTTATAGATTAAAATAAATATATATTTTTAATTAGAAGCAAGTATCTTCATAACTTTTTTTAATTTCAGTGACATTTTTTTCAAAAATTAATTTATAGTTATAAAAATTAGAAAATTAACGGTTAAAAATAAAACTGCCGTTTTTTTATATTTGTTTTATCAAATATTTTATGTTATTATTTGGATATCCAATCATTAACTGCATGTTGGCTTCTAAAAGTAAGACCAAATGGACAATTAATGTATGCCGTATTTGTTTCAATAAGTTTAAGGGGCTCAAATTGATTCGAGGGTTTTAAGTAACCATGTGATATAGTGATAGGTTTTATATAAATATTTGAATTTTACATAAGTTTTTATAAACATTTTAAATTTGAAGTTTGAACTATAGCTACCATGATAATAACTTTTTATTAATTTTTCGTATTTATAGAATGAAAATTAGTTAAATAATTTTAACGTTTGAATTTATTTATTAAAAATTAATTTTGGAGGAATCAATTAATTAGAAAGTTAGAATGATTAATTGAAAAATTCAAATTAATTATATATGAGTGTATAGTATATGTATTTTCAAATGAATTTTAGCATTTACTTGACTAATATAGTTAGACTTCGATCTAACTGTACGTCATTTAAATTGTAACATAACCTTATGATATGACATGACACATCATTTTATGTATATAATATGATTTAATGTAATATGTCATGTTAAATAATTTGAGTAACGTAATATGTAATATCATCATTTATGTAAATTTCATATGAATCGCCTAAATGATTTCTGATTGAAAAAGAACTTTAATAATTCACTTGCAATGAATTAAATTTTGATGAGCATATTAAAAAAAAAAAAAAAAAACCCTTAAAATTTAATAATTTTTGAGTTTTTCCCCACTAATAACTACAAAATTCCTCAGTGTTGTTGCATTTTGGGGTCATTCACCCCAATAATAACTACGAATTGGCTCAATTTTAATAATACACATTATTTTCATATGAAATTTTTTTAGTATTGTTGCATTTTTCTTATTAAATAGAGATCTCCACCACTGTAAATGCTAGTCATTGCGGATTTATTTTATTTTATTTTACATTTATAATTTTTCACTTTTCATATTTGTCCTTGAAATTTTTTTCTCTTAATTTTTTTATATTTATCTCCTAAATTTTTATTTTCATCAATCTAAATCTAAGAACTTTTTTACTTAGGCTTTTAT
The DNA here is from genome assembly GCA_947687605.1 of Reutealis trisperma. Classification (NCBI taxonomy): domain Eukaryota; kingdom Viridiplantae; phylum Streptophyta; class Magnoliopsida; order Malpighiales; family Euphorbiaceae; genus Reutealis; species Reutealis trisperma. The sequence goes on along the minus strand of CANTUT010000177.1, from coordinate 360,512 downwards.
TATATATATAGTTATATTGGATTGAAATATCCTAAATTTTTCTATTTTTTTTTTTATAATTCTACCTTATTTTTTGAAAATAGACTATTGTATATTTTCAATTTTATAATTCTAAAACTGTTTTACGATTGTACCCATTAGTTAAAATTGCTCATTTGAATTTTTTCTCTCTTTTAGTGGCATATGACATAAATTAAAAATATAAGACATATTACTATTTAATCCCTCATATTTAGTCTAATTAATAAGTTCACTCTTTTTTTTAGAAAACAAATTAAATGGTCCCTCACATTTATTTTTGTTAATAAAATAGTCCATCTCTTTAAAAATAATTAAATTTTTTTGTTAAATAAATGAAAATATCAACCCTTGTATATATTATGTGGTTATAAAATCTAATATATTATATATAGTCTCTCATTTTTTTTATTTCTTTCTTTTTTTTTAATAAAAACTCAAATTAAATATTAATTTTCTAAGTTTCCACTAATTTTTCCACAAAATATAAAATTATACTATATATCTTTTTTCTGAAAAAATTATACTATATATCTTAAAAATAAAAAATATATTTTATCATAAACAACAAATATGATTCTACAATTTCAAAAAAAAACATAAAAGCTTTCATTTTAATTATTTTGAAATGCATATACAATTTTTTACTGAAAATATAATTTTATATATTATTGTATTTTTTAAAATTTTTGAATGAAAAATTAAGTTCCACTGAACTAAAAAAGTAAAAAAACTATTACATTAATTATATATCAAAATTATTTTGGATTTAATTAGATAAATTGAAAAAAAAATGAATTAATTTTTTTTTCTTTATAACCAAGTATTGCAGTACGGTTACTATTAAATTTGCTGTTGACTGCTAAAAATTATTTTGAATAACAATAATGACTATTTTGTTAATAAAAATAAATGTGATGAATTATTTAATTGATATTTGCTTTCTAAGAAAAAACTATAAATAAAAAAAATTTTAAAATCATTTTTCTCATTTAAAAAATTAAGAAAATTTCAAAATTATTTTTTCTCATTTAAAAAATTAAGAAAATTAATACTAATTTTCTCTCCATTTTTCAAAAAATAAAATAAGAATTCAATCATTAAATTAAATTCATTTATATTTTTTCTATAATCATCAAATAAATTAAAAAAAAAGCAATAAAATATTTGAAAAATACAATAAAGAATAAAAAGAGAAAAAATATAAAAAGAGAGAAAAATAGAAATTAAGTGATAAGAAATTAGAGTGTTTAAGTTATTTTAGCATATAAAATGAGTAATATAACCACTTTAACATGTAAAATTAGTTATAAGTACTAAAATGTACATACACTTAATTGAACAATAAAAATTCAAATATCAAAATAATAAAAAATTAAAAAATTTAGACACCACTTATATATATATATATATATTGTGAATTTTTGTTCCCTCGACTACCATTATACCGACTATAATCAGTGTCTTCAGAGTTTAAAATCTATATAATATATTAGCTTAAATTTGAGAATTTGTATTAAATTATAAGATTTCACCAAATTCCAAAAAACAATAGAACACAATTCTAAATGAATAAAAACAAAAAATCTTTTGTGAAGAGATAAAACTAAAAAGAAAATTATGGATTAAAAAACCCTAAAAAAATTAAAAAAAAAAAAAAAACTCCCACAAAAGGAAAACAAATTAAAGCTAAGGAAAAAAAAATTTAAATTCTCACTCTTGAAGAAGTATAATAAAACAGAGGCTTCTCCCTATAGACAAAAAAATTAATCTAACAAGTTGAGATTGTACTCGACGTGTGTGAAAAAACAATATATACAAAAATAATATATATATATATATATATATATATATATATATATACTAATAAAAGAGAGGCTTCTCCCTGTATACAAAAAAAAATCATCTAACAAGTTGAGATTGTACTCGACATGTGTGAAAAAACAATATATACAAAAATAAATAAAAAATAATAATACTAATAAACAAGTAAATAAAACCAAGTTTAACTGTCAGCTTTCAATCTTCTCCTACAACAAAATTTTACACCAAGAAAATAAAAGAAGGTGACCCTTAAGACTGCCCAAGAGTCCCTTCCAAAAATATAAAACTCCTTTCTTCTTCTCCTACAAAATGCCTTCTTTCAGTACCGTTTCTTTCTGCTTCTACAATCACCACAACAATATCTTTCTTTTCCTCTCATTTTACTTCTTATTATACGCACAATCATGTCTTCTCTTTTCTCTGTTCGTTTTCTATCACCATCATTATCCCACTCTTCAAGACCCAGAACTAGACTCTTTGCTGGTCCCACGGTGGTGCAGCCGGCTGAGGTGGAAGTGGATGTTGGGAGGCTGGAACCACGAGTGGAGGAGAGAAATGGTTACTGGGTTTTGAAGGAGAAGTTTAGACAGGGTATTAATCCTCAAGAAAAGGTGAAGATTGAAAAAGATCCAATGACACTTTTCATGGAAAATGGAATTGAAGAACTTGCTGAATTGTCAATGGAAGAGATTGATCAAAATAAAAATTCTAAGGATGATATTGATGTTAGGCTCAAGTGGCTTGGTCTCTTCCATAGAAGGAAGCATCATTGTAAGTTTTAGCTTCTTTCTTTTTAGTAGGTTCTTTATTTCTTTTTTATTTAATTATCCTTTTTATTGTCAAAATTTCCCCTTGTGTAATTTTTTTTTCAAATTTAAAATTATATGGTTGGATTTGAAGTTTTTAATTGTTTCTCTTGATGAATTTTTTGATGCAGTTTTGCTTAGAATTTTTTTCTTTCAATTTTCAGAAGCTTAATTTGAACTTTTGCTATTTTCTTATGATCTTTTATTTTGGATTAGAATATTATTTTTCCACCTACAAGAAAATGAACCATAGAGCATAAATAGACAAGTAAAATGGAACCACACATTCTATATAATGAAAGAAGTGATGGGTATATTTTATTTTTTGTTCTGTTCTGTTTACTGGAAAACAGAACAATAGAAATATTCTTTTCAAAAACCTTGTAATTTTTTGGGTTAATTTGGCTCTGACTGGGGTTGAAAAAGATCCTGTCATTTTCAATCTTTTATCATCCAAAACAATGAAATAGACCAATTCTGTGCAGCAAGTAGAGATCAAAGCTTGATCTGATTGCCAGGTAATAATCATTCCAAGAAATCAAAAATCCTCATCTTAAAATGGTCACTCTCAATCCCACATATGATAAGATATTCTAATTATGTTCACAATCAAACATGGAACCTATGTGAATTTCATGGCCATGGTTGGATTGCTTACATTCATTATTCTGGTGATTAGCTTTTCAATGTTACATGTTCAGATGGAAGATTTATGATGAGATTGAAGCTACCAAATGGAGTAACAACAAGTGAACAAACGCGATATTTGGCGAGTGTGATAAGGAAATATGGGAAGGATGGGTGTGCAGATGTTACAACCAGGCAAAACTGGCAAATTCGTGGTGTAGTGCTGTCTGATGTGCCAGAAATACTCCAGGGTCTTGCTGAAGTTGGCTTGACAAGCCTGCAAAGTGGCATGGACAATGTGAGAAACCCAGTAGGAAATCCTCTTGCAGGAATTGATCCAGATGAGATTGTTGATACAAGACCTTACACTAATTTGTTATCCCAATTCATCACTGGAAATTCACGTGGCAATCCATCTGTTTCTAATTTGTAAGTTCCTTCCACTTCCTCCCTTCGAGGAAACATAACTTAATTTGCTCAAGTATCATCCATAGAGTTTTGCATTTGGGAAATTGTAAGAAATTTCTGAAATTATCTAATGGTCTTATGGTTGCTGGATTTAGAATTCTTTATTAAATCAGAGATGAGAAGAGATAATCTACAAATGCAATAAGTATGAACAATAAAACTGATTTGTCTTCAATGTTGATAAAAATTTCTTCATCTTTGCAGGCCAAGGAAATGGAACGTATGTGTAATTGGCTCTCATGATCTTTACGAACATCCGCACATCAACGATCTTGCTTACATGCCTGCCACTAAGGATGGACGTTTTGGATTCAATTTGCTTGTGGGTGGATTCTTTAGTGCCAAGCGATGTGCTGAGGCTGTCCCTCTTGATGCCTGGGTCTCAGCAGATGATGTGGTGCCAGTGTGCAAAGCAGTACTAGAGGCCTACAGAGATCTTGGCACCAGAGGAAACAGGCAGAAGACAAGAATGATGTGGTTGATTGATGAACTTGTGAGTAAACCATTTTTCTTTAACAAACGAGTCAAGTTGTATGTGAAGACCACCATAACATGCCGTTCAAGTTTAATCCCCTTTCGGAGTTTTATAAAGCTTAACCTGTAATATTGTTTTTGTGACTTTTGTGTAAATACAGGGCATTGAGGGATTCAGATCAGAGGTAATGAAAAGAATGCCAAAACAAGAACTAGAAAGAGCATCTTCAGAAGATTTGATTCAGAAGCAATGGGAAAGAAGGGACTATTTCGGTGTTCATCCACAAAGCCAAGAAGGTTATAGCTATGTTGGTCTCCACATTCCTGTCGGGCGTGTCCAAGCAGATGATATGGATGAACTAGCTCGTTTAGCTGATGCATATGGCTCAGGTGAACTCAGGCTCACTGTGGAGCAGAACATTATAATTCCTAACATTGAGAATTTGAAGATTGATGCGTTACTTAAAGAGCCTCTGTTGAAAGATAAGTTCTCACCAGAGCCACCTATTCTCATGAAAGGTTTAGTAGCATGCACTGGAAACCAATTTTGCGGGCAAGCCATAATTGAGACAAAGGCTAGGGCCCTAAAGGTGACAGAAGAGGTGCAAAAGCTGGTGTCAGTTACTCGGCCAGTGAGAATGCATTGGACAGGATGTCCTAATACCTGTGGGCAGGTTCAAGTAGCTGATATTGGGTTCATGGGTTGTATGACGAGAGATGAAAATGGGAAAACTTGTGAAGGGGTGGATGTGTACTTGGGAGGGAGAGTAGGGAGCGACTCACATTTGGGAAATATTTATAAGAAGAGTGTCCCTTGCAAGGACTTGGTGCCTTTAGTTGTGGACATTTTGGTTCAGAACTTTGGAGCTGTCCCTAGAGAGAGAGAAGAGGAAGAGGATTAACTTAAAGAATCAGGATTAACTTGGAGAATCAATGGTTCATTCTTTTATTCTCCTAATTGGAGAAAGAACGAGGCACTGAAATGAACACTTGGGAAACTGATTAGTTTGGTTTCATTTGTTGGCTTTGTGTAATTTGTGGCATGTTAGATATTAGAAGTAATAGTTTATCATGTGAAATAATTCACCTGAAAATAACAACATTTCTATGAAAAATAAAGGAAAAGGTCAAAAGTTGTTTTCGTTCTATATTCATAAAGCAAGTCATCTGATGTGGAGGATGCCATTATAAGGTTTCTCTGTCTGTCTGGAGCAATAAAAGTCATAGCTGTTAAAACTGGAATAGTCTGTCGGTTCAATCGAAAAAACAAGGAATCCTTCCTCAAATCGGTCCGGTTTAGCGATAAAACTTGGAGAAACCCAGGCGAACTGGCTGGATAATCAGTGATCCGGCGACTTGGACCGGTTTTCCCAGGGGATGGAGGCGGTGAGCGAGGACTAATGATAAATGAAACACCGATTGCAGCCGTTCAATGTAGTATATGTTGTGCATCATTGGGCAAACCATGGCGAAACACATAATTTAAATCAATGGGCAAATTACGGCAAACACAAACAATTGGGAGAGAGTAATCGTGTAAAAATTGAGAAAGAGAGAGAGAGAGAGAGAAACTGTGTACTATAAAGAAGCAAGAAATAGAGAGAGGGATATTAATTATATACTATATAAAATAAAATAGTAGATAAAATATTAGAATTATATATATAAATATAAAATAAAAAATGGAATTAAAATTAAATAATTCTAAGATATGTAAATACACTGGTAATTAAGTGACTGAAATGCCCTTGTCATTTATAAAATAATTGCAAAAACTTTTCTTTGATCAGAGTTGGGTCATCGGCTTTTTAAAGTGAATGGCTTGATCCTAAGAGAGGCCCAATTGTGTACAGACTTTAAATTATATGATATTTTGTTTGGAGGAAAGATCATCTTTTCATTTAATTATATAAAAACCAAATAATATATGATGCATATTAGGGCTAAGCATGGTTTAGTTTAATTCGGAGATTTGAAAATATCTGAAATTGGATTGAAGTTTAAAGATTTTAATTTCTGAAAATTTAGAATCAGAACCGAAATAAAAAATTTCTATATTGTATTGTTCCGAAAATTTCAGGACAATACAATTCGGATATCGGATATTTCAGTTCTAATTCAATCCAATCCAATCTAAAATAAAAATTCGAAGAAAATATATTTAATAATTAATTTCTTATAACTAACCATGCGGTTTTAAGTTTTATTTTTTATAAAATTTAGATTTAATAAATTAATATATTATATTAATAATTATAATATATTATTAAATGATTATATTAATAAATTAATACATTATGTTGATATATATAATTATATATCAAAACTATATATTAATAGTTTTTGCGATATAATTATATATACTACTAAAAGTTAACACATAATTTCTTATAATTAATTTCTAACTTTTTATACAAACTATTAATTATCTATTACGAGTACTTTCTTATTGATAACCTGTCACACAAATGTTAATCAATAAAAAAATATTTTTCAATATTATAACATTAGATACTAATAAAAGTTAATTAATAAAAAACTTTATTAATATCACATAAACTTTATTAATACATCAAACTTTCTTATTATCACTCATTGATTAGTCATAATATATATTAAAAGTTTTTATTTTAAAACATATAAATAATGAATTTAAAATTTTTAATTGTAATATCTAGTTATATCTTAGTATTATTAAAACTTAATCTACATTATATTACTAATTTTTCATTGATATAATTTTAATAAATCTAATATTTAAGTAAATTATATAAATATTAATAGTTATATTCCATTGAGTTAAGGTATATATATTTTTAATTATAGAATTATAATTCATTTAAATTTTATTTTCATATAATCTTAATATAATTTGATAACTATTATAATGACATATATAATCTTATAATTTTTGTGTAATCTATATATTATTCAATTAACATTATTTATATATTACAAATAAAAAATTAAAAAATTTTGGTTATTTTGGTCTAATTCAATTCGGTATAGTTCGGTTCAATTCTCGATCCGGATATACGTTAATTTCCAAAACCGTATCAAAATATTTTACTTGATTCAATTCGATTAAGGGAAAGTCAAAAAGTCAATAGTTTAGTCTAATTCTGAATATTTTCGGTTCAATTTTTCAATTCAATTTAAAATTTTTAATCTGTATACTCAGTACTAATGCATATTATATTTTTTAACATATAATAATAAATATATGATATATTTAAAATTTTAGTTCAATGCTGGTAAACTTTTTGACCCGTGATAAAAGTTCAAATGGGTCAATGACGAGTTATGGGTCCATGATATATCCAAAGACACTGATTTTAATGCTACAGCGTTCTACTTTGGACAGTCCAGGTGACTTCCATAGTGGCCCGAGCGGAGATTTTAACATTAGATGACATAATTTTAATACTAACTGTTGATGTTTTAAAATGATTTATACAATATTTAAAATTATTATTTTTTTTTACATGTCAATAGATACTAAAAATTACATAATTTAATGATAAGAAAATATGCTAACAAAATTGTATGAATATATTTGAAGTTTACATACACATTTTTGGTTTTATAATTGTCCAATAAACCTTATAATTCTTACAATTAATTTTGCAATTCAACTATCATTTTGTATAATTTTTCCAAAATAAAGATTACAAATGTTGAAATGGCTCCTCAAAATGGTCCATATATTGAAAATATATCATTCAAGATTGTTTGGCACTGTTTTTTGACATAGGTAGCTATATTTATTTTTTCATCTTTGATAAATGTGCAAATATTAGTTGGCATAGAAGGAGTTTATTGCCTATAAAAGGTTAGAACTTAAGCTTTGCAAATCACCCCAAACATTAAATCTCTCTCTCATTTCTGAGATTTAATTGTTATTTTTCTCTATCTCTTTTGTAATATTTCACTTTGTAATATTTTTTTAAAATAGTAAAATATTATTTTGATAGTGTCTGAGGATGTAGGCATAATTGGCCGAACCTTATTAAAATCTTGGTGTTCTCATTATTATTTATTTAGTAACTATTGTTGATTATTTTATTTTGATGATATATCATGCTTAAATTTTTTTATGAAAAATTCTGTCAAAAAGACGATAAGAGTTTAAGCTAATTGGATTTTAAGTAAAACCGTTGTGATTTTTCTAATTAACTGAAAATTTTTTTTATTATAATTTTTATACAGTTGTTCACATTTGATGAAAACTAATCCAATTTCCACAACAAACCCAATGTAAAAATTATAGAAAAAACTGAAGAAATTACATAACGTATATAAAATTTACAAAACGATTTTTTTTAAAGAACTTTACAATTTTATCTGTCTATCTAGCAATTTAAATATTGCTTTATTCAACTTTTGAGTGATTTAAAAAAAAATAAAAACTTTTGAGTTAGAATTACATATGTCGATATTATATATTATAACAGACATGGAAGAAATTATAAACGCAGCTGAAAATTTTATGAAATTGTTTAATTTCTATATTTTTTTAATAGATTTTATAATTCTCTTAGTGCATTTTGTTAGATTTTTTAATCTCTATTGTGTGGGCTTATATATTTATTAGAACAATTATATTAAAGGACTATTTTATAAGTGTGTTTAGTTTAAGTGATTTATTTATATGAAGCTCAAAAACTTCAAGTTTTGGTATGGGTTAATAGGTGGATATCTGTTTCTAACCCAAATAAGCTTAATGAGATCCTAATGGGTTAGTATATAAAGAACTTTAGGGTTATGATTCCCAATATATCAAATCATTCAGCCACTTTTTGTTTTCTTTCCATAAGAGATAAAGAGTTGAATAATCTTATGAAATTAGAGATTTGACTAAGAAAGTCCATACCTGCTGTTTTAGCATTCATTCATCATTTATTCCGCAAAGATTCGATTGCTATAATGGATACAGATATTAATTTTAATCTCCTTAATAATTATAGTATGATAGATTTTGAGCATTAAAGCAATAAAGATTTATGTGATTCTAACAAGTGGTATTAGAGCCCATATCATGTTAGGTTATTAGGATTAAAGAATTATTTTGCTTGATTCATGATAATTATGTGTTATTAAAGATCTGAAAATTCTTTGATTTGCGGTAAGCTTGGGTTGTAACAAATTGTTTATTTAATTTTATTAGTACACGATTGTTATATATGAAATTAGAATCGATTTGTGTGTTGCAATATTATATATATGTGAAGTCCAATTCGTTAACATATATATACAGCTTGCTTCATAATGAATTATACTATGGATAAAGTATGTATAGTTGCAAATTGTTTACCATATTGTATTGTTTTGTTTGGACTAGTTAAAGTCAATCGATTCCAAATTATATGCATATTGACAATGGCCTTTATGTGTGTAAATATATATATATATATATATATATATATATATATATATATATATATATATATATATATATATATATATATATATATATATATATATATTGATTTTCATGCTATTTGCTTTTGTATGGGCATTCAGTTTTTAAGTTCTAACATTATATTTATATACATATGATATTACAAAAGCCAAAAAAAAAAAAATGTTAATTATTTGGTGGCCAATCGATTACAAGTATATAACACTTTGGTTTGTATGTTCGTATACTTTTATTGTTATGTGCTTATTAGTGCAATACTAAGGATTTTATTTGCAATAGTTATGTTTAGTTTTTAAATTAAATTAATTGAAGCAATATGCTATCAAAGTAGTCTCTAATGTGTAAATTGATTTAATTTGGAATATAAGGATGTTGTGTGTTTATTATTTATGCGGACATTAATCGGCCCAAAGGAAGGTTAATATTTGGCTAAGTAACGAACATACTTGCGATGATAAATATTGATTATAAATATTGATAATTATAAAGTCATTTTCCATGTGAATAATAGTCGGTCCAAAGAAAGACTGTTATTTAACAGGATTTATTATCAATGTTTGATTGTTGCGTTGAGAGTATCATTTACAATTTATATTTCTGTGCAAATACTAAATGTCAAGTTGTGCTAGGTATATTGTTTTATGATTTTCTTGTCAAAATTCTTGACTTAATGACATGATTATTTATTGCATGTTTTTTTTTGTTCTCTATTCAGTTTCTGCAACTGCAAATAATGTTTCTGCTCAAATTAGTGCCATTCCTATGCTAAATGGTACAAATTTTAAGGTCTGGAAAGAGAACATGGAAATTGTTCTCAGTTGTATAGATTTAGACCTTGCGCTAAGGGCGGAGCGACCCATTCCAACTGAAGATAATTCAAATGAGGCTAAAATTGAGAAATGGGATCACTCTAACCGCATGAGTCTAATGATTATAAAACGTTCCATATCGGAAGCGTTTCGAGGCTCTATTTCTAAGAGTAATAATGCTAAGGAATCTCTTGTGGTAATACAACAATATTTTGCCAAAAATGAGAAATATAAAACGAGTAACCATTTGGTTGCTTTGATTTCTATGAGGTACAGGGGAATGGGAAATATAAGGGAGTACATAATGGAGATATCAAATCTTGCTGGAAAACTAAAGGCACTAAAGTTAGAGATAAATGAAGATTTACTCGTGCATTTAGTTCTCATTTCTCTTTCTGCACAATTCAATCAATTTAAAGTGAGTTATAATACTTAAAAGGACAAATGAACTCTTAATGAGCTCATTTCACAGTGTGTGCAAGAAGAGGAAATGATTTAGAGGGATAAGATGGAAAGTGCTCACTTAGCATCAACCTCTTAGAATAAGAAAAAGAAGAGGGCTAAGGATACTGCAAGTGAAACACCCAAGCAGAAAAAGGCGAAGAAGCAAGGTGATGAATTCACCTATTTTTTCTGCAAAAAGGGAGGACACATGAGAAAGAGTGTTTTAAGTACATTGCCTGGAGTGCAAAGAAGGGTAAATTTCTCACTTTAGTTTATTCTGAAGCTAATTTACCTTCTGTACCTATAGACACTTGATAGATAGATTTTGGTACTACTACTCACATAAGTGTGTCTATGTAGGGTTGCCTATGGAGCGGACCGCCAACTAATGATGAAAAATTCATTTATGTGGGCAATGGCAATAAAGTTCCTGTGGAAACTATAGGGCATTTTAGATTACAATTAAAGACTGGTTGTTATTTGGATTTGGTTGAAACATTTGTAGCTCCGTCTTTTAAATGAAATTTAATTTCTGCTTCTTGTTTGGACAAATGTGGATACTTTTGCAATTTAGGAGATGGTAAAGTTATTATCTTTTTAAAATCCAATTTTATTGGTACTGGTATTTTAATTGATGATCTTTATATGCTAAAAACTATTTCTTCCTATAATGAAATCTTGTATACTAATTTAAGAGGTACAAAATGTAAATTAACTGAGACTTCTGCCACCCTATGGCATAAGCGTTTAGGCTACATCTCTAAACAGAGAATTCAGAGGCTTGTGTCGGATGGAATTCTTGATTCCCTTGATTTAACAGATTTCAAAGTTTGTGTTGAGTGTATTAAGGGAAAACAAACAAACATAAAGAAATTAGGTACCAACAGATGTACGAAACTCTTAGAATTAATACATACGGATATCTGTGGCCCATTCCCTATGGCAGCATGGAATGGTCAACAATATTTTATTATGTTTATAACGACTACTCCAAATATGGCTACCTATATTTAATAAGTGAGTAATCTCAATTCCTAGACTTTTTCAAGTCTTATAAAGTGGAAGTTGAACTTCAGCTTGGAAAGAAAATTAAAGCTATCAAATCTGACTGTGGTAGAAAATACTATGGTAGATATGATGGATCAGGAGAATAATGTCCAGGACCCTTTGCTAACTTCCTGAAGCAATGCGGTATCGTCCCACGGTACACTATGCCAGGCAAATCCAACATGAATGGTGTTGCTGAGAGATGAAACAGGATGCCTAAGGATATGGTAAGAAGTATGATTAGTCATTCTTCATTACCTGAATCGCTTTGGGGAGAAGCATTAAAGACTGCAGTCTATATCCTTAACAGAGTACCTAGCAAAGTAGTAGTTAAAACCCCATATGAAATGTGGACTAGAAAAAAGCCCAATATAAAGCACTTACACATTTGGGGATGTCCAGTTGAGGCAAGGCCTTATAGGCCTAATGAAAGGAAATTGGACTCTAAGATTGTTAGCTGTTACTTTGTTGGATATGCAGAATGCTCTTGAGGATTTAAATTTTATGATCCCACTACTCGGTCCTTCTTTGAGATGAGAGATGCGAGATTTCTTGAGGATGTAGAGTTTGGAGGGAAAGAATTAAGGAACGTCATTTTTGATGAAAAAGTTGTCGCTGAAAAAGAGAAATTTATTTCTCTTCCTAATATTGCTATTGACAATGATTAGGCAATAATTCCTGACATTATTCAAGATGCAACTTTGGTTCAAGACAACAATGAAGTTCTTCCTATAGAGCAAACTCAACAGCCTCAAGAAGTGCTGTTAAGAAGATCCAATAGAGAAAGGAGAAGTGCGATTCTAGATGATTATATCGTCTTTCTCTTGGAACAAGAAGATTCTGTAGGTTTAGCAGAAGATGATCCAATCAACCTTCATGAAGCTCTTCAAAGTTCCAATTTTGAACGTTGGATCAATGCCATGCAAGATGAGATGAAATCCATGAAAGATAATGACGTTTGGGATTTTGTCGAATTGCCTAAAGGTGCGAAGGCCATTGGTTGCAAATGGATATTTAAAACCAAAAGGGATTCAAAAGGCAATATTGAAAGATATAAGCCTCGTATAGTGGCTAAAGGATTCACTCAAAAGGAAGGCATTGACTATAAAGAGACATTTTCTCCAGTTTCATTAAAGGATTCTTTTAGAACAATAATGACACTTGTAGCTCATTTTGATTTAGAGTTACATCAGATGGATGTAAAGACAATGTTTCTCAATGGAGACATTGATGAAACAATTTATATGATTCAGCCAGAAAATTTTGAATCCAAAGATTCAAAGTCTATGGTTTGTAAATTAAAGAAATCCATCTGCGGTCTCAAACAAGCTTCTCATTAATGGTATCACAAATTTCATCAAGTTATTACCTCATATGGTTTTAAGGTAAATATGGTTGATGATTTTGTATATCACAAGTTCAGTGGGAGTAAGTTTATCTTTTTGGTGTTGTACGTTGATAATATACTACAGGCAAGTAGCGATATAGGCTTATTGCACGAAACCAAGAAATTTCTCACTAAGAATTTTGAGATGAAAGATCTTGGGGATGCCTCTTTTGTATTAGGCATATAGATACTACGAGATCGCTCTCAAGATATTCTTGGGTTGTCACAAAAGAGTTATATCGAAAAGGTGCTAAGTAGATTTGCCATGAAAGGATGTTCACCGGGAGATACACCTGTAGCTAAAGGAGACAAGTATAGTCTCAATCAGTGCCCTAAAAATGACCTTGAAATAAAGGAGATGCAAAAGATTCCTTATGCATCGGCAATAGGAAGTTTGATTTATGCTTAAGTGTGTATTCGTCCTGATATAGCATTTATAGTGGGACTATTGGACAGATATTTTAGTAACCCAGGACTAGATCATTGGAAAGTAGCCAAACGGGTTATTCGGTATTTGCAGAGAACAAAGGATTTCATGCTAACTTATAGGAAATCGAATAGTTTGGAGATTATTGGGTATTCTGATTCCGATTTTGTGGGATAGCAAGATAGTAAACAATCCACTTTGGACTATATTTTTATGTTGGCTGGAGGAGCTATATCTTGGAAGAGTGCCAAACAAACACTTATAGCTTCTTCAACCATGGCTACAGAATTCATAGTTTACTTTAAGGCATCTAATAATGGAATATGGCTGCGTAATTTTGTTACTGGGCTACATGTAGTTAATGGTATTGAAAGGCCATTAAAATTATTTTGTGACAATAAATTTGCAGTTTTATATTCTAATAACAATAGAAGCTCTGTGAAGTCAAAACATATTGACATCAAGTTTCTATCTGTTAAGGAAAGAGTTCAGAGTGGTCAGATTTCTATAAAACATATAGGGACAAACTCCATGATAGCGGATCTGTTAACAAAAGGTATGCCACCTAATGTTTTTCATGAGAACACTGCTCATATGGGTGTAAGCATATTTTGTAATACATTGGTTTAGTAGGAGTTTTACTTTGGATGTTCTATATAGTGAGACATGTTTCCCAAGTTTATTTTATGCATAATAAAGTTTTATAATTCATTTCATTATCTATATCTTTGAACTTATTTGTGAATTGAGGATTGATCTCCCTAAAGAATAAAGTACGACCAATTGGAAATAGGCATGTTTGAGATTACATTCCATGTAATTTCCATGCCACTCATCCATACTTGATGTATTTTATTGAATATATTAGCATGGTGAGCATGGAAGGTTAGTTACGCTTATATATAACAAAAGCCGCCATGATCTCATATTAATGTAGGAAATGAACCATACTGAAACTAAGGTGAAGTCTAAAGAAAATAGCACAAACGTGTACACATAAAGAATTTGTTTAATAAAATTGTTTCAGGTTCAATATATAGACCAAGTGGGAGATTGTTAGATTTTTTAATATCTATTGTGTGGGCTTACATATTTATTAGAACAATTATATTAAAGGACTATTTTATAAGTTGGCTTAGTTTAAGTGATTTATTTATGTGAAACCCAAAAACTTAGGGTTTTTCCTAACCCAAATAGGCTTAATGGGATCCTAATGGGTTAGTATATAAAGAACTCTAGAGTTATGGTCTCCAACACGTCAAATCATTCAGCCACTTTCTGTTCTGTTCTCATTAGATATACAGAGTTGAGTAACCTTAAGAAATTAGGGATTTAACTGAGGAAGGCCATACCTGCTGTTCAAGCATTCGTTCATCGTTTATTCCGCAAAGGTTCGATTGCTACAATGAATACAAATATTAATTTTAATCTTCTTAATAATTCTAGCATGATAGATTTTGGGCATTAAAGCAATAAAGATTTATGAGATTCTAACACATTTTGCAACAAACTATTACCAATTTACCATAAATGACTTTTTGAGGAAAAAATTACATAATCTAGTCATAAAAGTGATAGAAGAATATGAGGAAATTATATAAGCAATTGTATAATTTAAATTTAAATTTAGATTATATACTTCTTAAAAAATTTTATAATTCTTTTGCAAGTAAAATTTATATAATTTAAAGTTTTACATAAAAATTTAGGTAGTTTAAGTTTTCAAAATAATTGTACAACTAAGGCATAGTCTAATAATAAATGCATATATGATATAATAATTAGGGATGAAAATTTGACCCGACCTACTAGATACCTAGTACAACCATAATAGATTGGGTTTTACCTGCCCCATTTAATGATGGGTTGGATATGGGTTTAAATAAAAATACCTATTACGGGTATAGGCCGGGTGCGAGTTAAGAATATACCCACCCTTTACCTGACCCGATTATTATTATTTTAGTTTGATATTATTTTTCTTTATTAATATTGTGTTTGCATTGTATTTACTGAATATATATTGTAGTTGTTTTATTTAATTTTTTAGATTTTAATCATATTAAGTTGCTCTTAAATTATCAAAAAAATTAATATTTAAAGTTAATATGAGTAAACAGGGAGGGTCGGGTAGTAAATTACTAGCAATGGGGCGGGAGCGGATAATGCAAAACTTGCTCCATACCAAATTTTCAAGATAGTTTACTATTTTTTCAATTCATTTTGCAATTTGACTATGAGTTTAGATAACTTTTATAAAAAATACATAGTCCAATAATAAAAAGAAAACGTCACTGGAAAATTTTTCTAAGAAATTATAAATCTTCTATATAAATTTAGATTTCGTAATTTCCCAAATCATATATGTATGTGTGAATTTTCTAATTATTTCTATCATATCATCAATCATATATTGATAATTTAAAATATTGAATTATAAAATAAATTCTAAATTAATAAACTAAAAGATTTAATAATTATTTTTATAATAAATATATATTTTTAAAGATCAATTTATATAACATTAGTTGCATGTAATTTATTCTACGCATATACATACACATATACACATTTATATGGATATAAAAAAAAAAGCATATTATATCTATTAACTAATTATTAATATTTTATATTAATAGTAAAAATAAACTTTTTACATCCTTTATTTTGATTTAACTATTCCTTTATCATGCAATATTTCAAAAATGTGTATGTATCTCTTGAAGGAAAAATCTATCAAGCGATTCGCAGGCGTGTTAGGAAGTAAGGACGACGGATTGCAAAATGTTTTTAAAGGATTATCTAAATTTAGACTAAGATCACCATATAAAAACCAAAAGGAAAGAGAGAGTAAATTAAATTTGTCTTTCGAAGTGCATAAAATTCACTTCCGCTCAATCTATTAATGGCTCAAAAGCCAATTGTTATATTCTGAATCTGTGTTCATTATGTATGGCGCACAACGCATGTGTGAAATATTTGTTAAGTTAAAAGACGCATGAAATTTGTAATTGCTAAAAATTGACGCGCGATTTTTTCCTTTTACAATTCAATTAGCGCGTTTTTCTTTTTTACCATTTTTTCTTAATTTTAAATGCTAATTATTTTTTTATTTATTTCAATGCTTAAAATTGAATTATTATAATTAAATATATAAATTATTTTTGTTTCTTCCATCTAATAATTATTATAATTCTAATGAATATATAATTTATAATTTATAATTAAATATATAAATTGAATTATTATATATTTTTTTAAAATTAATTGGTACATTGTTGCTCAAATACAGCCACGTTGGTATTAAATTGCATGTACGTTACTTTTGAACTATCAATTAATGATAAAATATATCTTCAATTATAATATTAATGATAAAAAAAATATACCGATAACAATTAGTCTATATACATTAGTTTTGTACTATAAATACATTGTAATTTAACTACATATACATGACTCTCCAATTACATGTACATCATTACTTAAAATGTATGTACTTTAGTGTTGAATTGCATATACATTATTTTTGAACTATCAGTTAATAATAAAATATATCTTCAATTACAATATTAATAATAAAAATATCCTGATAATAATTAATTTATGCACATTAGTCTTATACTAAAGATACATTGTAATTTAACTGTAAGCACATGGCTCTCCAATTACAGGTACATTATTACTTAAAAGCATGTACATTAGTATTAAATTGCATGTACATTACTTTTGAAGTGTTAGTTAATGATAAAATATATCTTTAATTACAATATTAATAATAAAAATATTCTGATAGCAATTAGTCTATACGCATTAGTCTTGTACTAAAAATACATTGGTTGTTTTGTATTCTATGTATATTAGTATTGAACTGCATGTACATTAATATTGAACTGAATGTACATTAGTCACTTTTTTCAATACCAATGCATATAGAGTAAATAGCAAATATGCATAACGTTTAATATCAATATTACTGCTAGTTTGATAAAGAATTAATGAATTACCTTGTCCCCTTTTGCCTTTTTCATTTTGTCAGCATTTTCTTCTTGTTTTTTTTTTTTTTTTAAAGGTGCTACAACTTTTCCTTTCCCAAATCCTCCTTCTTTAAGCTCCTCATTCACTCTAATTCTTACATCACTAGTAGTCCAAGAACTCAAGGTTTTATATTTTCTTTGAATGAATTGTCGTAGTTTGAATTTTACTCTGTCCAAGTATGAAAACTCTTTAATCAAATATAAAAAATAAAAAATTACTGATATAAATAGTTATAAATAATGTACATGGCTCTCCAATTACAAGTATATTATTACTTAAAAGAATATATATTGGTGTTAAATTGCATGTACATTACTTTTAAACTGTTAGTTAATGATAAAATATATCTTCAATTATAATATTAATGATAAAAATATTCTAGTAAGAATTAGTTTATGCACATTAGTTTTATACTAGAGATACATTATAATTTAATTTTATGTACATGACTCTCAAACTACAGGTACATTATTACTGAAATATATGTATATTGGTATTAAATTGCATGTATATCACTTTTAAATTGTCAGTTAATGATAAAATATATTCAATTAAATACCAATTTGCTTAGAATATAATAGTAATGTACCTCAAATTCAATATCAATGTACCAAAAAAAACAAATAAATAAAATTTAATATACCTGTTCCAATAATTTGAGTTATTAAACATTTTATAATTATTTAAATATATTTAATTAAAATTATAACAATTATTAGATGGGAGAAATAAAATTAATTATTATATTTTTAATTTTAATTATTGAAATAAATAAAAAATAGTTAGCACTTAATTTAAAAAATTTTATGGTCCATTTATAGTTTTTTGAAATATTAGATACTTTAAACAATTAAATAATAAAAAAGTGAAAAAAAAAGAATAAAACACGCTACAGAGATTGTTATAAAAAATCGCGCATTTTCATTTTATAAATATCTTGCACATGTGTTTTGAACTTGTGTCCGTGGTGCAACATGGACATGGGTCCATAGTATAATTTGCGCACAAAAGCAACGTCTGTTGTAAGTCTACTGGAAGTTGTGTAACACCTGGGAAATCCAAGGAAAATATTTTATTATTTATGCATGTATATATATATGTGTGAGAGCTGATTGGTCCAAAGGGGGCTAACCATTTTCTCCATTTTTGGTCAGTAGAGAAAGAAAGAAGCCAGCAAGGGAGAGAAAGAGAGCGAGCAACTGCAACACATATGACTATCATCCATTGACTGATTGGCAACATGCATGGCACAAGTGAAAAGCCCGTCCGCTGATAAGCTCAGCAATGGCCACCGGAAGCCGCCGCAGTGCCTTATGAACGGTCTGCTAGTGAGAACTTCTCAAGCTGTTTCTGGCCAACTCTGATCTCTGATATTTGTGCCATTGGATTCCTCATTCTTTAGGCTTTCATTTTGATATCCATTTTGTCTCAAATGTTTCATTTTGATTTTTGATCGAAATCTGGATAAGATTAAGTTTGCTAGCATAGATCTCCGATGAGTAAAGGAAAGTGATTAATATTTTTGGATTTCCTATTTTGAGACAAATACGTAGATATCAGTTTCACCAACAATGGCTGCTGAAAGTAGTTTTTTGATGATTTTTCGATCGAGAATCAGAATGCTCATTTCTATTCGGACACGGTTAGAGCTCTCGAGCTTAGATGGGTTGATTTTAAAAATATTTTTGAGAGTCGCCATCCTAATTTATTTTAAATAGAAAAATTAAGAAAAAATCCGATTTATGACTCCAATTCATTAATTTTAAATTAATTTATTCAAAAATAAAATTACTAGTCTTTGAAACCATAGAGGATTCGGGGACTAGGTTTTTTGTTTTATATAATTTAAATTTGACTTCTAAGTTTAAATTGGCTTAAAACTTAATTTCATTAATGATAATTATAAGATAATAATTAAAATGCATAAGCATAGCATAATTATTAATGCATGAGAAATTTAAGAAAAGCAAATAAAGTAAACATTGACAAGTTAAGGAGAGTATTCCCTCTAGTCCTTATGGATATTAGGAGAACCACATAATTATTCCTTAACTCCAAAATAATTAATTAATTACATAAATTAATAAACAAGATGCCTTTTCTTGCTCTTATGGGTTCTAGGAAGGCCACAAATTCTCTTATAAAATATTAACATGAATATAAAGAATTACACAGAAAGAAAGAGGGGAAAATGAATTAATTTGGGATTTAGATTTGAGGTTTTGATTTAAATTTCAAATGTACCTACATACCCTATTGAATAGGGATCAAAATCCATATAATTCATTTCCTGATTAAGTAGGAGGGAGCAGATTAGGAGTTGATTAGATTAATTGATTTAATTTGGAATTTGAGGGTGAGAAAAAGATATTATACCTTTATTTTTGGCGGGTAAAGGGTTTTACCAGACTGAAATTCCATTTCATCAATGCCAGAAAATGATAATCCTACTCAAAGAGAGTGAATTAAAGCTGAGGGTTGGTTTGATTGATTGATTAATTAAAAATGATTAATTAGATGGATTGAGTGGATTAATTAATTAAAAAATTAATAATTAATTAATTGCATGGATTTAAAAAGTGATTAATTAATTATGAAATTAATTATGTGATGTAATTAAAAGGATTAGTTAACTAAATGGATTAATTAACTTGGTTAGGGGATGAAAGTAATGAATTAAAATCATTAATTAATTAATAATGAGATTGATTAGGGGGAGAGAAAGAAGAGAATTAGTGGATAGCCTATCAATACTAATTCAAGGGGTGAGGAAAATGGTTTGGGAAGTGGCTACTTATAAGCAAATAAAGTGAGGTGAAATGACCAAAAAAAAGGCCAAAAAAGGGGCAATTTCTGAATTTAAGGGCTGGATAACAGGACCACCATGCAGATTCGCAAGGGCTCTGAGTAGATCTGCAGAGCTATCCAGTGGAAGCTACCAGATTCTCTTAGCTAGCCTGAGGATCCGCCTAGATGTCGGGAGGATCTGCAAGCAGGGACAGCTGGCGGTAGACTTTTTATGATTTTTGAGGTTTTCGGGAGTTTCATAATTCAAAAAATTACTACTCAGTGTTAGTAGACTTGAAATTAATTTTAGAATAGATTAATACAGTCTGAGGAGAAATTTGATCACTTTTGGGAAAAGACTACCTGGTACAAAGAGTTTGGTCAGGATGGGAAGGTGTCAGTTTGTGCTAAAAATACTACCGATGAGCCTAGTGATTTCAGAATGAATTTCGGAGGAGCTAAAATAAGGGTTCACAACTATCTCCTCATTATAACTATTTATTTGTTAGACAGTTTTGGTGAGTGTGAACTCAGGATTTTGATAGGTTTGGGTGTGAAAAATGATTTCAAATGCATTGTAATGGTTTTGGTAATTTTAATTTTTAAAATTTGATTTGGCAGTTTTTGGGGGACTGAAGGATATTTTGGGCTTAATAATTTTCTTATTTTTTGATGTAAGGAATGTGTTTGATTAAAAGGTAGGCAAATGAGATGTCTATGGGTAGCGAAATATCATACGAGTATGTAAAAACTTTTGGATTTGAATTCTGAGTTAAAATGGATTAGGAAATGTATTTTTACATAGTTGGATAATTTAAAGGCACTTTTTACTATGCGATACAATTCATTCAACCCTTTGTAAATATGTTACTCCTCACACTTATTTTGCACACATTCGCACACTTTCAATCTTTCATTTGCTCTTTCAAGCTCACTTCTTATCTTGAGCTCTTCTCCTTTTTTTTTTTTTTTAATTAATCAATTAAAATTTCTTTTTCTTTTTTTCTTTTTTGATTAATCAATTAAAATTTCTTTTTTTCCTTTTTCTTTTTTAATTCAATTTTGACATTTACTTGCCTATTATTTAAATTGCCTTTTAGGTTTAGTACTTCACAACAATGGACTCCAAATTTGGTTAGGGATCTTCCTCCTCTCGTTGTGTTGCCACTTCTTCCTTAAGTGGGCTACATAAATGCCTATATGAGGTGCTAAAGGAGAGCTCTAATCACTCCCTCCTTCTACAAGACCCTGGGAGGCACATCTCTTACAATGGTCAGCTGGCGGTTAGTATCTCACGGTAACCTTTTTTCAGTTCTTTCTATTTCTTAGGAACCTCAAATTGGTTGTATGTTTGCATGTCATTTATTTTTTGCGAGTATACATGTATATTGGTTCATCCTAGGCTGCGACTATCAAGAATAAAGGTGGGCGGAGTAACTTAGAGGTGGTGATTAGGTCCATTCCTCAAAGGAGCACTGTTAGTAGTCTTGGGCATGGGCCGATTTGAAATCAAAACAGGCCTAGTTTGAAACTAATCAAAATCAGCTCAAAATTTTGTGAAACCCAAAACTAGACTCTAGCCAGTCTTGAACGTTGAAGAGATCGATTTTGGTGTGGTTCCTCATTTAATTGAACTAGAATTGCCAGTTTCGGTTCAAAAATCAGCAGGTTCAGTTTGAAACCGAGTTGTGTAGGTCACTTGTGTGTGTGTGGGGCTTTGTATGTGTGTGGCTATATCAAAATGCAGTGCAGGTGTGTATGTATTTTGCTAGCAATGGTTAAAAAAATGACCATTCATTCAATGATCACTATTTTTTAAAGTAATTAAATGAAATTACATAAATATACTCAATAACAAGTATATAACAACTAGTTTTTTGGACTTTTTGGGAATAAAAAATTAAATTTTTTCTATAAATACATTGTTTCTTAATTCATTTTTCACACAAAAATTATTCTATATTCTTACTCTAATTCAATTTCTAATTACTCTCTTTAATACTAATAAATCATAATATTCTTTTATTGACAAATATTATTTTATTCACATTATTTTTTTCATTCATATTATTTATTTATTCACATTATCACATTATTATTCACAAAAAAATTTTTTCACATTAAATTTTTTCACATTATTTCATTTTTTCTTTTCTTCACATTAATTTTTTAATTATTTCATTTTTTTCTTTTATCTGCATCAATTTTTTCACATTATTTTATTTTTATTTCTTTTATTCATATTAAATTGTTTTTTCACATTTTCACATTTTTATTTCTTTTATTCACATTATTGTTATATTATACCATTTTTAATAAAAAAATGGCAAGTAATAATGGTATATTTTGTGGTGAATATTAACCTAGAATTATTGATCTAGATAATATGATGGATCATTTGGAAGAGGATGTTCCAACTCAAGAAAGTCAATAAATTGGGATGGAAGAAACAAATGTGCAAGCAAAAAGTCAATCTCAATCCGACATTTTTCAAGTGCATTTTGAGAAGAAGCAAAAATCCAAAGGCTCCCACAAAATAGTTTGCATTTATTATGGGCAAGTCTATAAATATAAAGTTGGAGGTGGATATGAGACATTTAGAAGACATTTGCAACAAAACATCCTACCCAAATTGGAGTTCAAAAGAAAAAAACTCAAATTTTTGGGTGCACAAATTCTTAATTATCTTCTCAGTTATTTAGATATTTGGATGAAAAAAATAAAGAGGAAGTATGTCACGACCCAATTTATAAGCAGTGACTATTCTAGAGCTTAGGGAGACATAAGGTCATCTAAATCCATAAAAACCCATTGAACTTATCATTATTTAGCATATTCCAAAATATAGCTTATCCCAAGATTGGAACCTCTTTACTCTTTACCATTTTTCATTATTACTTTATCCATTTACTTATAGTCAATACACATTAATGCCATTTTATAACCATTGTGTGGAGTATCATTCTCAAATATTAATAATACTATGCATACATTTCTTACTTACCACCATAAATATATATATAACAATTTCTACTATTTGTTTATAATACTTTTCCATTCAATACATTTTAGAACTAAACCTTTAAACACTATGAAGCTCTAGATCGATTATCCTCAGAGTAATATATACAAAACTCAAAATATGGCAATTTAGCATAGCACTTCCCAAGTGGAGAAACTAGCTTAGAATTTACCTTACTAATGAGTCATCTTGATTTAAAAAATTTTAAATAGCTACGGAATCAGTCAAGCTCAGTGAGTACATAATAATATAACATAATATGAAAGCAATATAAGAAGTTATCACTTGGATAGGTTCAAGATGGCAATGGAATGATGTTAATTAAAGTTGGACATTTTAATTTTAGAATACATTTTAGTAGAAATAATAGTGTCTTGGAAGCGGAAAGCTTCCCATACATGAATATTAAAGAGTGATGGTCTAAGTCTTGCTTACTCATATGCATCATACTATGCAAGATTGATTGGGCCTTACGGTTAGGCTTTCCTCTTTAATAGAGGTTAGGTACTCTGACCCTACCCACGGGCTTATACCAAGTGCATAAGGTCTAATATATTTTCTCACACCAAAGAGGATTTCTGCTTAATCATGGGTATCAACAAAAGAGATATACAAGGTCTATATTAGGAATTCAATGAAAAATAGTTTGGCATATCAATCATTCTCATAATTGAGCACAACATATAACCAATATAAGAGGCTCATAATGGTCAAATATAAGAAGGATATGAAATTTCAAAGGTTGAACAATCAATGGGCAAATGCATATTTAATATCACTTCAAGGTATATGCCAAAGGATGGTAATTTAAGTAATGGTTTGCAAACAATATGACATGATCACATCATATTATTAAATACTCACCTTGAGCCCCTTTGCTCTTATTAGTATTCACTCTTGATTAAAATAGTGTCCTTCACAATCTTGAGCAATATCCTTGCCCTTGCCTTGAGGTTTTACACCCATGTTATTTTAATTACACATCAATTAATAACTAATAATGTTAACAATCATAACTTATCTTATACTTTATTTATTATTATTATTTCAACTCACAATGGAGGTATATTAATAATGCTATATTTATATCTATTCTCATTTCTAATCATTTCCAAACTTAATTCCTTATTCAATTTCATGAATTCAAGTCTACATATCAAAATCCCTATATTGATCCATAAACCCTAGAAGAAAATCATCAATTTCCTTTCCAAATCTTAAATTGATCATAGATTCATCAAATTAACACCTAGACAATCAATTCCCACTAATTATTTGGAATTAAATCACTTTGAATCATTAAAACCCTAACTTGTCCCACTTTGGGTAAATTTGGGGAAAACCTATAATTCTTCCTCAAATCTTCAAATTAATCATATAAATATGAAATTAACATAACAAAAGCCTATATGATCATTCAATTGTCCAAATCAAACATTAGAACATTAAATTCTCCTTTTTATTAAGTTTATGTCACTAAGATTTTCAAATCTTGAGCCAAGTTTCCAAAATCCATTTTGACACTTTCACATCATTTTCTGCATCTAAAATAAACTTGGATGCTTTTAATTAGAATTTGAAATATTTCCTTGATCATTTTCTTAAGTTGGCTAAAATACTTCTTGTTAGAACTTAGGTGATTTTTATGCTTTCTTTACCTATCTTCACAAAAATCCTTTAATTCTCAAGCTAGATTTTCATATTTCATCTAAGAACATCCAAAATTATATCTTATATATATATATATATATATATATATATATATATATATATATATATATATATATATATATATATATATATATATATACACACAAAACATATGTGTTGTGTAGTAGGAATTTATGCAACTAAAATGTCAAAATCACAGTTAGAACATAGAAAGGTGATTTCTCACATTGGGTAACTTTGATTTGTTAAGATTCTTATTGATGTTGGTGTAGAGAAAGTTTCCTTTTGTTAATATGAAATTTTGGTGTAGAGATAGGCAAAATGATGTTCATAACATAAGTTTGCATATATATATATATATATATATATATATATATATATATATAGCCCTAATGCACTAAGAAGGGGGGTTGAATTAGTGGGAAATTAAAAATTTAGATAGAAAGAAAATAGCGAAAGAGAATGAGCATGATCAATTTTATAGTGGTTCAGGTATTAACGAACCCTACGTCCACTCCCCAATCTCAATTAGGTATTCAACTACTAATTGATACTTACAAGGAGTTTTAAGCTCACTCCAAACTTACATTGTGTTCCAATGGCTCACACACAACCCTATCAAGTGTTTCCCTTAGGTTCACACTTAAACCTATACAAGAGTTTTCTAATGGCTCACTCTCAACCTAATACTTTGTGTTTTCAAAGCTAACACTCAACCTAACTTGAGCAATCAATGCTTTTACAACAATAAAAAAATAAAGAATAAGATATGAGATTTGAAATTACAAAGATTTAGCTCTTAATAGATGTTCTCTTATTGTTAGGATGTTTGAAGAAGGTATTTATATGACTTTCTTTTTCAAATTCCCGTTTGAAATAATATGAAGTTAATGATTTCATGACAACTTGAAAATCTTGCTTCAAATATACATTTTGACCAAAGTCACATTCGCTACTAACATTTATGGGTGCGACTGAAATTTCATAGTCATGAATACCTTTTTGCGGTTGTAATCTCCAGATTCCATAACGGCTAGTGACTTGTGGCTTTTATTAGTTGGCTCCTTCATATGTCTGTTGCAGCATTTGAGTTCAATATGAAAGTAGCGGTCGCGACCTATATTTTGCGGTCGCGAATCCAATATCCCGCCTAGAGTCGCGATCGCAATTGCTCTATACGAATTTTGAATTAATTGCCTTTTGAAGATCTTGGTCACAATAAATTGGTCATGATCACGATTTAATGGTCGCGGTCACGATTCTTGCATAATGGTCGTGACTCAAAAGTTAGGCAATATACTAAAGGAGATATCAATGTTCTTTCAAATCCAATCAATTAAACAAGTTATGATATGAAAAATAGATACTTAAACAATCATTAGATAGCTTTTAATTTGATTAGCAATATCAAATAGAGATTGACTAAGTTTTGAAATAACTTAGGTCAACAATCTCCCCCTTTTTGATTTTGACAATCAAATTGAATTTAAATATAAAATAACTTAATATTAAATTGAATTGAGATTACTCCCCCTCAATTGATGCAAAGATAAACATATTTAAAGAATATTTCAAAAAAAATTTTGAATTATTAACCATAAACAACATATTATAAATATATTTCTCCCTCTTAATATATTCTTTCCTTTTAACATATTTATTTTATATTTAAGTTCTTATAAAATTTTCTCTCTCTTTGGCAATATCAAAAAAGAAATGAATTGCAAATAGAACTTTGCATAAAGAGAAAATAAAATAGCTATACTTAGTCACACAAGAGTAAAATTGAGAAAATTCATAATTGCATTAATTTGAAGTTGGATAGTGCCATATTAGAATGCATAAAAACATAAGAAAAAAAAATTGAAACAAAGAAAGATAAATAAAAGAAATTTAAGAAGCATCTCCTTCATCTTTTGGTTCCTCTTCTGTTTGATGAGGAGCCTCTTCTTCTTCATATGTCTCCTCCTTTTCTTCACTAAATTGCCAATCTTGGAGGTTACATTGAGGGAGACCCATATGACCTTGCATATTGTTAGATATAAAATAGCATAGTTATTTAGGATAGTTATGTGTTATTTTCCTTAGGTTTTTGCTTATAATTATTTGATTATTGCATTATTATTCTTATCTTTATTTCTTTTACCTTAGTCTTGTGTTTTGAAGGTTTCCTTAGGCATAATTCATGCATAGAGTGGTGTTTTGATACCTTAGAATGAGGAGTGGTGCAAGCCGACTCATGTCGAATGTGCCTAATTGTGACAAAGTCTGCCCGTGCCGAGTCATGCCATCCGTGCTGACTTGTGACAGAGCCTGCTAGTGCCGAGTCCCACCTGAGTCAGCACAGGTGTGCCGAGTAGTTTCCACAACTCTTCATTGCACCTTTTCACTATCACATCCATTTGAAAGAGGTATGAGTTGGGATGCTTAGAAGCCTATGAATACATAAACTTTGCTTTGTTTATGTATGAAAAAAATACTTAGTTTTAGTTTTTATTATTTAAAAGAATTGAAGTTTTAAGTGAAAGACATATTCAAGAAATTCAAGGAAGACATCAAGGAGACTATTCAATATCAATTAACTTCCAGGAGAGCATAGAAGAGTTTATCAACACACTTGTTATATCTTTTTATTCTCCTTTTCTCTACTTAGTTGCTTGATGTTTAAAATACTTTCTTGTTGTTGTTTGGTTCTAGATACTATGTATTTAGGCTAAGTCCTTGTTTATTAGAATTGTAAGGATGAATTAGTCTTATGAACTACATTTTTATTCTCTTTATAATACATGGATAATTTAATTTTAATTGAGTGCTGGAATATGTTATGTATGCTTGATCACCATATATAAATTGTTAATTAAATTGTTCATAATGAGAGTTGGGGCATTTTGGTGGAATTGCAATTAAAATTATTTAAAGGATAGGAAAGTACTTGCAGACAAGAAATCCACTTTAAAGGGTTAAGAATTGGCATGGAACTTAATGGTTTTTGTTTATCTCTACAATATCATGCGAGTGCTTGTAGACTCTAAATGAAAATATCCTTAATTGACAACAAGAGTTGCTTTTAAGGAATGTTGGTCATTTTCTCCAATCATTGCATGAGTTTGTATTTTTGTTAACTTTATAGTTCTTGATTAATTCTGAATTGTAGTTCTAATATACATTGCATGAATTTGTTAATCATACATTTAGATTAATTATAGTAATTTGTAAATTTTAGTAATTTTAGGATAATTAAAATATTTCAACATCTTCTTTTATATCAATTGCTTATCCATCTAATTATCTATTCAGTTAATATAAAATTGCTCCAAATTCCCAGTGTTCGACACCCTACTTGCTCTATACTTAATCTTAGAGACTAGGGTATTAAATTTGACCCATATCAAATTTTGGCGCTATTGTCAGGGAGTTTGTTTAAAATTTTTATTAATTCAAGAATAGAGAACGGTTGTTTTAGGTCTTAACTTTATATTTGTTTTTGTAATTTTATAATTATTGATTCGTGATTTTACTCTTGATGACATTCACTAGAAGTGCTAGTGATAATATTCTACACTTTGATTATGAAATTGAATTAACCTTACGTGCCTTTCATAGGGAACAAAGGCAAAGAAAGTGAATCAAGAAAATTTGAATAGAATGGTTGATCCACAGAGAAGAACATTAGGCAATTTTGCCATGCCCTATATGACAAGTGGTTTTAGAGGAATTATGGCTCCAGCCATTATAAACAATAATTTTGAAATCAAGCCAAGCATCATTCAATTGGTACAAAACAATTAGTTTGGAGGTTTACAAGGAGAGGATCCATATGCTCACATATTAACTTTCCTCAATATATGTGCAACCTTCAAGATCAATGGGGTGACCGATGATGCAATAAGGCTTAGGCTTTTCCTATTTTTAGTCAAGAATAAGGCACAACTTTGGCTTACTAGTTTGCCTAATGAATCACTCACAACATGGGCTAATTAAAGCAAGCATTTCTTCATCAATATTTTCCACCACACAAGACTGCCAAGTTTCGCAATGAGATCACTACTTTCAAGCAAAATGGAAGTGAGACAATCTATGCATCTTGGGAGAGATTCAAGGAACTCCAAAGGCAATGCCCACACCATGGTTTGCCGGATTGGATGATCCCTCAAATTTTTCTATAATGGGTTGACGGATGAGAATAAGAATATTGTCAATGTAGCCTCTAGTGGGAAATGGATGGATAAAACAGCCAGGGAGGCTGTTAATTTGCTTAAAGAACTTGCATCCCAAGGATATATGGGAGAGGAGACAATAATGGCAAAAGCAAAAGGGGTTTTAGAACATGATACCATCAACCTATTGAGTGCAAAGGTAGATGCTCTCACTAAATTGGTAAGTAAAGTTTAAATTAATTCTGTAGAAAGTACTAATGTTGTTTGTAGTTATGTGGAGGATCTCACTCATATTCTCAGTGTAATATGAATTCTAATGAGGATGTGAGTTATATGCAAGGAGCTTATAACTAAAGAACAGGATTGAACTCAAACTTTTATAACCCTCAATGGAGAAATCATCTTGGATTTTCATGGTCAAATCCATCCTCATTATTAAACTCCCCATTTAAGCCAAACACTAAACCACAAAACCCACTAGGATTTCCTATGAAACAATAAGCTTTTTACCCTACCCAACCTAAATCTCACTTAGAAACTTTTATGGAGCAATTTATTGGAACCCAAATTTCCATCAATAAGCAAAGTGAGGAGTAATTTAAAAACCTTAATTCTAAACTCGAACAACTTGCTACTCACAACCGAATCTTAGAAACCCAAATTGCCCAATAAGCCTCTTCCTCTAACTCCAATCCTTGAGGAAAATTGCCTAGCCAACTGGAGTTTACCCAAAGGGAGACTTGTCAAGCAATTACCCTAAGGAGTGGAAAAATGATTGAAAATAATACTAATAAGAGTAAGGAAATTAAAGATAGGGTAGAGGTTGACTAAGGTAGTGTTAATAATGAAAAGACCATACCACCCAAAAATGATGAACCTACCATTGATCTTCAGAAACTCCCTTTTCCACAAAGGTTCATTAGAAGAAATTTAGATAAACAATTTGGAAAAGTTCTTAATTACCTTAAAGATATCACCATTACCATTCTATTTATAGATGCCATAAGAGATATGCCCGTATGGGGTAAATTCTTAAAAGATATCATTAATCACAAAAGTGAAATTGAAGAATATGGCTTAGTTTCTTTAGTTGAGGAATCAAAAGCCATGTACTCCAATTTTCCACCTAAACAAAAAGATCCGGGATGCTTCACCGTTCCTTGTATAATTGGAGGTGCATATTTCAAAAAAGCATTATATGATATTAGTGCTAGTGTTAGTTTAGTGCCCTATTCAATTTACCAAAGGCTTGATTTGGGTGAACTAAAGCCCACCAAAATGTGTCTTTTAATGGTGGAAAAATCTATTAAGTATCCCCTTGGCATTCTTGAGAATGTACCAACAAAAGTGGGTGAGTTTATTATGCTTGCTGATTTCATTGTTTTAGAAATGGAAAAAGATCTTGAAATTCCTATCTTATTTGGGGGGCCATTCCTGATAACAGTTGGTGCAATCATAGACATGAAGAAAGGTAAGATTACTTTTGAGGTAAATAATGAAATTTTAGAATGTGATGTTTTTAAAATGATGAAATCTACACCAATGGAAGTAGTAAGTAGGATTGACTCATTTGGCATAATTGATGAATGTATTGATAAAGTTAAACATGAATGCATAAGTCAAGATCCTATTATACCATACCAGGAAGTAGAAGTAAGTGTAAACCATTTGGTAACTATTCCATATCATCATCTAAGACCTTCAAGGTTTGAACCATTAGAAAGAGATGATGATCCTATGCCTTCTACACCTAATGAAGAAGTAAAATTAAAACTCAAGCCATTACCATCAAGTTTAAGATATGCATTTCTTGATTCTAATTCTAAATATCCTTTTATTATGAATTCATCCTTGTCTTGTGCTAATATCGCTATTTTGGGTAAAATGTTGCTTAGTCACAAGGAAGCTATTGGATACTTTTTAAATGATTTGAAAGGAATTAGTCCCAAAGTATGCATGCATAGAATAAACTTAGAGGAAAATGCTAAATCCTCCATTGAAGGTCAAAGATGACTCAATCCTACACTTAAAGAGGTAGTAAGAAAAGAAGTCACTAAATTGCTTGACAATGGAATCATATATTCCATTAGTGATAGTAATTGGGTAAGCCCCATACAAGTTGTCCCTAAAAATGGTGGTTTAATGATTGTGAAAAATAAATCAAATGACCTAATACCCACAAGAACTATCATGGGATGGCATATGTGTATAGACTATAGGAAACTCAATAAAGCAACTAAGAAGGACCACTTTCCTTTGCCTTTTATTGACCAAGTGCTTGAAAAATTAGCCAATTTCTTATATTTTTGTTACTTAGATGGTCTTAGTGGTTTTTACCAAATCCCTATATATCCTAAAGACCAATCTAAAACTACATTCACATGCCCATATAGTACTTTTGCTTTTAGGCATATGCCTTTTGGCCTATGCAATACTCCAGCTACTTTTCAAAGATGCATGTTTTCCATATTTAGTGATCTTATTGATGAATATATTGAGGTTTTTATGTATGACTTTAGTGTTTATGGCACTAACTTTGAAAATTGCCTAAAGAATCTTTCTAAAGTGCTTAACAGGTGTAAGGAGCATTGACTTGTACTTAATTGGGAGAAATGCCATTTAATGGCACAAGAAGGAATAGTACTTGGCCACTTAGTATCAAAAAGGGGCATTGAGGTTGATAGGGCCAAGATTGAAGTAATTGCAAATCTACCCCCACCAAAGTGTGTCAAAGATATAAGGAGTTTTCTTAGTCATGCCAATTTCTATAGAAGATTTATTAAAGACTTCTCCAAGATAGCAAAGCCACTGTGTAAGTTGCTAGCCAAGGAGGCGGTCTTTGAATTTGATAGTACATGCCAAGAAGCCTTCGATACCTTGAAAAAGGCTCTCACATCAGCACCTATTTTACAACCACCAAATTGGGAGTAATTGTTTGAAATAATGTGTGATCCTAGCCACTTTGTGGTAGGGGCCATGCTTGGACAAAGAAGAGAGGGTAAGCCATATATGATCTACTATGCAAGTAAGTTGCTTGATGATGCACAAATTAATTACACCATTATGAAAAAAGAACTACTTGCTATAGTTTATGCATTTGATAAATTTAGAGCATATTTAGTTGTGCAAAAAGTGATAGTATATTCATATCATGCTGCTTTAAAGTACCTTCTAAGCAAGAACGATGCAAAGCCAAGGCTCTTAAAGTGGATTCTTATGTTACAAGAGTTTGATTGGGAGGTAAGAGACAAAAAGGGAAGTGAGAACTTTATGGCGGACCATCTATCTAGGCTAGATCAAGACAGACTGAAAAAGAATGATGATGGTGTGCCAATTAATGAGACATTCTATGGGGAACACTTGTGGAGTCTTGCTTCTAAGGAACTTCAATGGTTTGCAGATATGGCAAATTATTTGGTAAGTGGTATACTACTTTATGGGATGGACTATAGACAAAAGAAGAAATTTTTACATGATAGCAGGTTTTATTATTGGGAGGAACCTTTGCTCTATAGAAGACATGCTGATGGCTTGATTAGAAGATGTATCCCCCAAGATGAGACCCAAGATGTTTTGAGGCATTGCCATTCCTTGGATGTAGGAGGACACTTTGGTACTTCTAAAACAACATCCAAGGTACTTCAATGTGGTTTTTGGTGGCCTACACCATTCAAAGATGCTAAAAACTTTATACTTATATGTAATAAATGTCAATGGATGGGCAACATCTCTAGGAGGAATGAGATGCCTTTACATGGTATCCTTGAGGTGGAACTATTTGATGTATGAGGAATGGATTTCATGGGTCCCTTTCCTTGTTCCTTAGGTTACAAGTACATTTTGGTAATTATAGACTATGTATCCAAATGGGTTGAAGCTATCCCCACCATCACCAATGATGCAAAAGTGGTCAAGAAAATGCTTAAAAAGATAATATTTCTAAGGTTTGGTACCCCAAGAGCATTAATAACTGATAGAGGCTCTCATTTTTGCAATCAAGTTATAGAAAGTCTCCTAAAGAAGTATGGAGTGACTCATAAAGTTTCTACTCCATACCACCCACAAACAAGTGGGCAAGTCGAGGTGAGCAATAGAGAAATCAAATGGATTCTATAAAAGACAGTATCTTTTTCAAGGAAAGATTGGGCATTGAAATTGGATGATGCCTTATGGGCATATCGGACGGCCTTTAAGACTCTGATCGGTCTTACACCATATCAATTAATCTACGGTAAGTCTTGTCACTTGCCCGTGGTACTTGAACACAAGGCCTATTGGGCAACAAGGGCTTTGAACTTCAACTTGAAAAAGGCAGGAAATAAGAGGCTGCTGTAACTCAATGAATTAGAGGAATTAAGAATGAATGCTTATGACAATGCAAGGTTGTATAAGGATCGTACTAAGTTATGGCATGATAAGCATTTGGCTAACAAGGAATTTCATGAGGAAGAACTTGTTCTACTTTACAATTCAAGATTAAAATTGTTTCCTAAAAAGTTAAAGTCAAGATGGTTGGATCTTTTTAAAGTTGTAAAGGTTCATCCTTATGGATCAATTGAAATCGTCAATGATAATGGATAAATCTTCAAGGTTAATGGCCATCATCTTAATCCATATTTGATTGGTGAAGTATTTGAACAAAGGAGTTCAATTCCCCTATCTGTACCTTAATTTGGAAAAGGTTAGGGTCAAGCTATAGACCATTAAATGTAGCAAGGTATTGTTTACATATTTTTAATTTTTAATTTTGGTATTTTTCTTTTATTTTATGTTATTTCATTTCTTTTGGATTTGTTTTCACCTCATTATAGTATTTATAGTATTTTCTTTCTTATATTTTCATAATTTATAATTTAATTTAAATCTTCTATAATTCATTAATTTAATTTAAAAAAAAACATAGAATTGGGTTGTGTTGACTCTTCTCGACGGACAAAATCTGTAGGTGCCGACTCTTCCCGACTGTGCAGACTCATGCTCCCTCTTCCTCCCACCAACTTTTCCATTTTTATTTTTTAACCCTAACCCTAGTTTTTAATTAAATATTTCTTTTACGTCAGATTCTATTTTCCTTTCCCTCTCTTTTCTCTTTCACATGCTTATACTTTCAATTCATAATTTCAATTTTTCAAAAAACTGAAAAGTTATATCCTTTCCCAATACATGCCATATCTTTTCATCTTTTACAACTTCTTCTGTTCTAAACACCCATTTGTTACCTTCTTCTCTTTTAACACCTAACACTTTATTTTCTTTTAACTCTCCTTGCTATCTTCTTCTTTCCTTTCTAGCCATCTCTTCTTCCTCATCCACAAAAGTCTCTCTGCACATTCAAACCAAATATTTTTCTCTGCCATGGGTAAGTCCAAAGGTTCTACTTCTTCAAGACCACAAGATGAGCAGCAAGAGGAGGAAAATCTGGCCACCATTTACAAAGCTAAGTTCCCTATCCTTTCATATGAAGAAGGTGATAGATTCACAATCCTTAAGATTAGGGGCATCATTGGCTATAAGTATATTCCTTCATCTCTCCTTAATGATGTAGATAGACATGACTCTTTGAATCAATTATTGACTAATTGTGGGCTTAAGAAATTTGTTTCTATGCAAGCACATACTTATGTTGATTTAATTACACAATTCTATACATCTTTGGAAGTGAATCCAAATGATTCTCATATACTTGAATTTCAATTCTTAAGAAAGAAACACCAACTTACATACTCTTTCATGCATAAGGTTTTTGGCTTTAAGAAAGATGGTATGTGATCCTCCTAAGTCTTTTAGTGTGAATGAATTTTAGACCTTTTTGACTGATTTGCAATCCCCTTTTCAGCCAAAGAAGGGTAAGGCAATGTTTATTAAAGATTTAAAATTCTGGTTATTACACAAAATTCTTGCTTGTGTTGTTTTCCATAAGTCTAAATTTAATAGAGTTTCTGCACAAGAATTGTTTCTAATGTGGTGTATTCATACTAAAAAGCAAGTGTGTTGGGCTTATTAGATTTTTAATCAACTTTTAACATGTGTAGCCCGTAAAGATGCTCCACTCACTTATGGTCATGTTGTTACAATCATTGCTAAATCTCTCAATATTAACCTTGATGATTTTCACCATGTTGTTAAGTGTTCTTATTTTACTAAGCAAGCTTTTGTGAGAGGTGAAGTAGTGGATGCTTCTTTTAACTTGATTTCGGCAAGGTCTCGATCATATTGGAGAGGGTTGGCACAAGATGAAAATGACTAATTAGATGAAGAAAATGTTGAGGAGGAGCAATCTAGTGAAGAAGAACCTCACCATGAGGAGCAACCTGCTCACGATCTTCCTCCATCTTTGAATGTGCCAAGTGGTGCAAGTAGCTCATCAACTAGGGAGACACTACTTTTAGAGCAACTTTTGGAGAATCAAAGGATAATGCAATGCCAATTGAATGATATGGAGACTTGGAATGATAAATTA
This sequence comes from Reutealis trisperma, assembly GCA_947687605.1. Taxonomy (NCBI): domain Eukaryota; kingdom Viridiplantae; phylum Streptophyta; class Magnoliopsida; order Malpighiales; family Euphorbiaceae; genus Reutealis; species Reutealis trisperma. The sequence goes on along the minus strand of CANTUT010000177.1, from coordinate 324,624 downwards.
ATCGCCGCCAATATAAGATGGAGTATAAGATGAAATAGTTCTTTGACCAATCCGGCTATAACATCCAGTCTCCTCCATCTCCATCGGCAGATTGAGGGAGTGCTTCTTTCCTTTCTTTTATATTTGGGATCCACATTGAGGGCAATGTGAAGTTTAAGTATGGGGAAGGGATAGAATTAGGATTTTTGTTGCTTTGCTTTGTGTGTTTGTTTGTTTGTTTGTTTGTTTTGCATGTTTGTTTTCTTAGTTTAGTCTTTGCCTTTTGCATCAAAATTTTCAAAATTTTAACTTTCAAAATTAACTTTTCTCCACATTCTTTAGTAGTATCTTACTTAGAGTCATTTTAAGTTTTGTTAAGGAGTTACTTTATAGTAATTTAATGAATAATTTTATGCCCAATTGGTAAAATTTTTAAGTCTTTTGTAGCATTTGTTTTGAGTTTGTCTTTTTGTCTCATTTTTATTATTTTCAAAGTTTTAAAATTATCTAGTCAACTTTCTAACTATGCTTAAATGCTAAAATTGTAAGGATTTAAGTTTTGATTTTTAGGGATTTAAGTTGCCTAAAGGAAACTATAGCCATAATACGAGTAATGCATCTAATCAATAATGGATGAGGAAAAAAATAAATAAATAAAATAAAAAAGAAGTATGAACAATCTTTACTAGTGTATAAATGTATGTTGCATAAGTTGTGTGCAAATGAGTTTACTCCTTAGTTGCATTCAATTCGAAAGATATGCATGATGTCACTGGTGAATATATGTATGTTGAGTAAGTTGTGTGTAAATGAGTATGCTCCTTAGTTGCATTCAATTCAAAAAACATACATGGTAATACAAGTATAAAAAAAAAAAAGAAGTAAAGTAAAAAATAAAGAGCGTCCAAAAATGCTATGAGACTAGATATATTTGTGCGTAACTTATGTCCTAAAGGTTATTTATATCTTTAGAATTCTTGACTTAATAAATGAATGTTTTGACTAGAAAAGTATGGTTAGGACCTTGACTCCATAATTATGACTTTGTTCTTGATAGTAATGAGATAATTAGACAAACTTAGGGCTTATACTATAAGACTTGTCACCTTTACCATTGTTGGGCATTTAAAATTGTTTCATTGATACATTAGTAGTATACTCCTTGCATGACTCAAAGTTAACTTAGTAAGATTACTACATTTATTTTGGAAAATTTAAGTACATTGTTTTTCTCTTTCATCTTTTCTTCTTGCTTGAAGGCAAGCAAGGTCTAAGTGTGGGGGAATTTGTTAGATGCAAAATAGCGTAGTTATTTAGTATAGTTGTGCATTATTTTCTTTAGGTTTTTGCTTATAATTATTTGATTATTGCATTATTATTCTTATTTTTGTTGCTTTTACCATAGTCTTGTGTTTGAAGGTTCCTTTAGGGATAATTCGTGCATGGAGTGGTGTTTTGATACCTTAGAATGAGGAGTGGTGCAAGGAAGCTAAAAGAAAGCATGTGCTGACTCATGCCGAATGTGTCGAGTCATGACAGAAGCTACCCATGCTGAGTTGTACGGTCCGTTCTGACTTGTGACAGAGCCTGCTGGTGCCGAGTCCCACCTAAGTCAACACAGTTGTGCTAAGTAGTTTCCACAACTCTTCATTGCACCTTTTCACTATCACATCCATTTGAAAGGGGTATGAGTTGGGATGCTTAGAAGCCTATAAATACATGAACTTGGCTTTGTTTATATATGAAAAAAAATACTTAGCTTCAGTTTTTATTGTTTAAAAGAATTGAAGTTTTAAGTGAAAGACATTGTGAGGCCTCGCCCGAGCGCCGGTCCAATCCGCCAAGGGATCTAAATGCTCTTCGGGAGAAACTCCATGATTGAAACTCGCTGTGAGTTCGAAAAATTGATTTTTGTAATTTGACAGTTAAAAAGTGAGTCGCCACTTTAATTTATTTATTTTAATTGGGAAAATTAAAGAAAACCCAATATGATTGACTCCAAAAATAATTTGATTTATCCCAATGGAAAAAAGCGCACCAATCCGCGAGTGACCAAGGAGGGCTCGGGGATCAAGTTTTGGTAATTACACAATTAAGAAAAATGCTATTTTCTTTGGTTTGGCTAAAAATGCGAAATAACTCTTGAAAAAATGAATTTTTATGTATGCATGAACAAGAATATAATGATGAATGAACAGATATATATATATATATATATATATATATATATATATATATATATATATATATATATATATATATATATATATATATATATATATATATATATATATATATATATATATATATATATATATATATATATATATATATATATATATATATATATATATATATATATATATATATATATATATATATATATATATATATATATATATATATATATATATATATATATATATATATATATATATATATATATATATATATATATATATATATATATATATATATATATGATGTGATGGAATGACAATAATAAATAAATAGGCAAGATAAATTCTACTTAATTATTACAATATTAAAACAAACGAAATAAAGGGGATCTTTCCTTTAGCCCTTATGGGTACTAGGAAAAGCACACATTCCCTAAAATAAACTGAAAATAATCACAAACAAAAGATTAATATGAATAAATCAAAATAAAAAGGAAAACAATATTGATAAAAGATTTTGGAGTTGATGCCCTTCAGATTGGCAGCCTGCGTATCCTATTTAATAGGAATCAAACCCCACGCAGTTCTCCCTTCTTGCGAAGGAGGGGTTATAAAAAAGGTGTTGATTTGCTTATTAACTTAATTCTGATTCTTAAATTAATAAGTTTTTAGATCTTTTCAGTTTTAGACCTAAAGAGAATTCTAGATCTGAATTTAGAATTTTAAAATAGGAAAGGGATTATACCTTTGCTTTTCTCAATTTTCGAATGAATGGAACTAGTTTTGCCCTGGATCTCAACTCCACCTTGAATTTAAAGGAAACTTGGAATATGCAAGCAATAAGTGTGTGAGTATACGAACGAATTTATGCTTTGAAATCTCTTGAATTGCTTTGGAATGCCTTAGAAGTCATTGGAAGTCATGTCAAAGGAGGATGGAGGAGGCTTCTATTTATAAAGCTGCCAGAGGAGGTTCCGGCAGTATGGACGGCGGCGCCGATGCAACGACGGCGGCAGGGGTGGCACGGCCGACGCGCCGGCCATCCGGGCGGCACGGGAGGCATGCCGCACGTCTTCAAATCAGTGCCGCCCACGGCAGCACAGCAGGCGTGCCACCCTGTAGGTGGCACCAAATGCGTGCCTCCTTATGGGCGGCATGGAAAGTGTGCCTCCCAGACGACAGCGTGCCACTCATGTGGTTTGACCTATTTTCGTCCGTTTCGGGCTCGTTTTAGTTTTGATTTGAGCTTGTTTTGATCCTGTGAGTTTGTAACTAAAAGATGGTCGACTGGAGGTGAAAGATTCAGGAAATTTATTTTTTTGACGGGGCACTGCCCCCTTGACCCCTGCCCGCTAACCGGCTAGCGGGACCGTCGTATGCATGGCGCCCTATTCCTAATAGGTGTCAAGCTGTAGCCGAATCAGGAGGTGCAATTTGAGGGTTCACAGCTGCCCCTTCATTAGAATTGGCTTTAAGGAAAAGGCGATTCTGATGACGGTGAACCCTGTGAAGAGATGCCATGTCAGACTTGTGATATTTGCTTATGCTTATCATGCATAAGGACATTCATGCTTTATGCAAACTGAACATTATGAAGGACAAACAAGGTCTAAAGATATGAACCTGTTGGGAGAGGGCCTATAGGATAAATGAGGTTTTATCAATGGCTTAGTGTTGGATGTGAGAATGGTGATCTTCAATTAAGGCTGTATGTTTAGCCTAATTGTTGGAGGTAAAGATGATTTGGTGAATTTTAATCAAGGCTATCTGTTTTGTCTAGACTTTGAAAGATTTGGAGATTTGGTCCTCTAGGGAATTCAAATTGGTTTAGCAAGGCCATCTGTTCGGCCCTACTATTGGGGCGATTATGATCAAAGTTATCTGTTTGACTTTGATGTTTAGGAAGACTGGGATCAAAGCTATCTGTTTGGCTTTGGTGGTTAGGAAAGTTGGGATCAAAGCTATCTGTTTGGCCTTGATGTTAAAAGGATTAGGATCAAAGCTGTCTATTCAGCTTTGGTGTTGGGAGGATTAAGGTCAAAACTGTTTGTTCGGCCTTGTTGGCTGGGAAAGTTAGGATCAAAAGGAGGGGTCAAAGCTATCTGTTTGGCTTTGGTGTTGGGAGGATTAAGGTCAAAACTGTCTGTTTGGCCTTATTGGTTGGAAAAGTTAGGATTAAAGCTATCTGTTTGGCTTTGGTGGTTAGGAAAGTTAGGATCAAAGCTATCTGTTTAGCTTTGGTATTAGAAGGATTGGGATCAAAGCTATCTATTTGGCTTTGGTATTGGATTTAGAAAAGGTTATGTCTCTGAAAGACGAGGGGTGTGGGAATGTCAATATGGGTAGCTCGACTCAGTTTGCCCATTTAAAAGTTATGGTTGAGGATTAGTCCTTATAGGGAAAGGTCTTGGGCTAAGGAGGGTAGGTCTAGTTAGGAAATCCATTTGAAAGGCTTAGTCTGATTTTGCCTTAAAGGAAATCATGGGCTTCATAAATGATGGCTTTTTGGGAGTGGGCTTCATTGTGAAGGCTTTTGGGGAGTGGGCTTCATAGTGAAGGCTTTTGGATCTAAGCTTCATGGCAAAGGCTTTTTGGGAGTGGGCTTCATGGTGAAGGCTTTTTGGGAGTGGGCTTCATGGTGAAGGCTTTTTGGGAGTGGGCTTCATAGTGAACGCTTTTGGATTTAAGCTTCATGGCGAAGGCTTTTTGATCTAAGCTTCATGGTGAAGGCTTTTTGGGAGTGGGCTTCATTGTGAAGGCTTTTGGTTTAAGCTTCATGGCGAAGGCTTTTGGGTCATGTGCCTCTTAACGAAGGCTTATTGGTTTGAAGGTAGGTTGAAACCTCTGGATTTGAGCTTCTTGATGAAGGCTTTTGGATTTAGGCTTCTTAATGAAAGCTTCTGGATTTGGGCTTCAAGATGAAGGCTTTTGGATTTTGGACTTCATGGCGAAGGCGAAGGCTTCTTAGTTTGAAGGGAGGCTGAAACTTTTGAAAGGAATCATGGAGGTTGTATGATTTTGCTTTTTGTAGCATGAATCATGGAAAAGAGCAAGTCAAGCTTTTCTTGTTGTTTGAGATTGAAGAGACTTTTGGAGTGACACTTAATTGTAAATTGCATTAGTTGACACAAAGAGCCCTTAGGAATGGCTAAAGGGCTAGTGGAAAAAGATAAATTGGAGATCATACTACCAAATGAGAGATAAGGATGTGATAGACTGGAGATTGTGTGAGGGATTATGCCTAAGCTCTTTGAGCCAAGCGACAAGACAGATTGACAGACGATGACATTTTTGGGAAGACATGCCCCTATTGTAGGATAAGAGAATAGAAGACTGTATATCCTTTAGAGAATAAACCTCTAGTTAGGAAGGATGACAGATTGATTGAAGATGATTTGACAACTTTAGACATAAGAGAAGATAACTTGGATGAGCTCTCTCTCTCTCTCTCTCTCTCTTTTCTCAGCTCTAACTTTTGCCTAAGCTGCCCTTTTTGGGTTTTCAACTTAGCGAGCTTGCATTTAGGAGAAAATATTCCACCATAATTTAGGTTATTGCTTTGAGGGGCTCTGGTCTTTGAATTCTAGATTTGGCAAAGGTTGACCCTATTGAGGTGCATTGTTTGATTACCTAATGTGCAATAGGCAATTCCATTTGATTTGCTCTTTATGCTTCAACTATTTGACCTTCTTTGATTAGGTGCAATTGTTGATGGCACCTCAAATTCTAACATGTGCTAATAGTGGTGGATTTGACTGTTTGTTCATTTCTCTCTTTTTTTCCTCTTTTTCTTTTTCTCTTTTTTTATTATGGCTCATCCATGCTGGACTAAACAAGGAAGATGAAAAGAAAATGTATGTTCATTACTACAAAGGAAACTTTATTGCAAGATGACAAAAGAAACCGCTATGGTCAACGTGAATAAAGAAAAATAAGACAATGGACTCTAACTTAGATTAGGACTCAGACTTAGACTCAGGTTTAGACTTGGAATTCAATCTCAGACAGGTTAGATTAGCTGAACTTGAACTACTCCATGACATGCCTTCTAAGGCTGAGGTAAGGTGGGTTTGAGTTAGAACTAGATTCCTCATCACTGTTCAGGTTGGTGGCGGGGAATTCAGCTTGAAATGATGTACTTAGGATGCAATCTTCAACTTTTGAAGCAGTTGCAGCTAAAGCTCTGAAGGTGGGTAGGTATTGTGTTAACAAATGGGTTTTGTAGGTGGGAAGTAGATTCTTGACAATGATATCTACTTGTTCTTGCTCGGTTGGCCTGTTTACCATTTGAGCAGCTTTAGCCCTCCACCTTGTAAGGAACATGGAAAAGGACTCATCTGGAAGTTGCTTTGTAGTTTCCAAATCCCTTCTTGTAATGTCCTCTTCACTATTGTAGTGGTACTGTTCAAAAAATGCCTTGCAAATGTCCTCCCAAGTCTGTTTTTGGGTATCATCCAAGTTAATAAACCATCTTAAGGCAGGATCAGTAAGAGTTTGATGAAAGAGTTGAGCAAGGAGCTTATTGTTGATACCAAAGGGATGGATTACCCCCACATACATCTTTAAATGGATCTTGGGGCAAGTAGTACCATCAAATTTGTCCAAATTCGGCATCTTGAACTTTGGTGGAACTCTTGCATTGGGAAATAAGCTCAGGGAGCCTGTATCAACCAGGTCTTCTTTTTTCTTTAGGCTTTTTATCATTTTTTCCATGTGTTTAGCTTTTTCCATGATAGCTTTGATTTCAGGATTGACTTCCTTCCCTTGGAAAGGATCCGCGGGTCGGGAAGTGAGAGTAGGGGTGAAATTTGGTGGTTGAACTATTATGGGTTGATAGGGTGAGTTGCTTCTGAGGAATTCAGATGGTAGAATAGGTAGTGGTGGAATGATGTCGGTGTTTGCTGGTTCTTTGTCTTTGGATTCAACTTTAGAAGTGGATCCATAAACAGGATAAAAGGAGAGTTTCAGGTCAGCTTTGAATGGTTTTGGGTCAGTTGGGTTTTGAGACAGGGAGGCCTGTTCCAGCATGGTACGGACATCCTCCATGATAGCCCTCCTTTGGGCTTTGAGCATGTCTTGGAAAAGGGCTTCTTGCCTCTTCATCATAGTTTCCTAGTGTTCAAAAAGTTTAGCAAAAAGCTCGTCAAAGATTTCATTAGCTTTGGTAGCAGTGACTTCATCTCCGGCAGCAGACATTTTGTCAACCTTTGAAAGGGAAAAGGAACTGGATTAGTATCTAGCTTTGGAAAAAAGGGTTATGGGGAGGTGTGACAAACCAAAAGATCTTAGGTTTAATAATAATGGATGATAGTGTCTTATGGTTAGGTTAACTGTGTATGGGTAAAGATGAGGGTAGAGGTGTATGATGTTAGCTAGGTATGTATTTAGCTAAGGGAGCTAGGTCAGATTTTAGCTTTGGGTGACTAGATCAGATTTTAGCTTTGAGTGGCTAGGTCAAAATTTAGCTTGGGGTGGCTAGGTCAGATTTTAGCTTTGAGTGGCTGGATCAGAATTTAGCCTTGGGTGATTGGGATTGTGATTTATAAATGGTTTACCATGGGCTTAAGGATAGAGTGACCATGGGTTTTGCGATTGGGTATGGATGTACCATGGATTTGGATGTTGGGTGGACCATGGGTTTAATGATAGTTGGATAATGGGTTAGACTAGATCATGGGCTTATATGGGCCATGGGTTTGGATAGTGATGTAAGAGATGAAACCTAGTCAGCATTTAGTTCGGGTAAAGATAAGAGTGACACTAAGTCAATATTTCAATTTGGTAAGGATGGTTGAGGATAATGCTAAATCAGTGTTTAGCTTGGGTAAGGACTATGAAAGATGAAAGCTAGATCAGTGTTTAACTTGGGTAAGAGTTGTGAAAGATGAAAGCTAGGTTAGTATTTAGCTTTGGTAAGAATTATGAAAGATAAAGCTATGTTAGTGTTTAGCTTGGATAAGAATTATGGAAAAGGATGAGGGTACCATAGATGGGTTTATTTTTACCATGAGTTTTAACATGGGTTTAGATAGGACTGGACTATGGGTTTTGGGTGAACCATGAGTTTTGGGTTTTGACCATGGGTTTAAGTGGACTATGGGCTTTGGGTTTTGATCATGGGTTTAGGTGGACCATGGGCTTTGGGTTTTGACCATGGGTTTAGGTGAACAATGGGTCATGAGCTTTGGGTGCTGACCATGGGTTTAGATGGACCATGGGTTTTGGGTGTTGACCATGGGTTTAGGTGGACCATGGGCTTTGGGTGTTGACCATGAGTTTAGGTGGGTGTTGACCATGGGTTTAGGTGGACCATAGGCTTTGGGTGTTGACCATGGGTTTAGGTGGACCATGGGCTTTAGGTTTTGACCATGGGTTTAGGTGGACCATGGGCTTTGGGTGTTGACCATAGGTTTAGGTGGACCATGGGCTTTATGTGTTAACCATGGGTTTAGGTGCACCATAGGCTTTGGGTGTTGACCATGGGTTTAGGTGGGTGTTGACCATGGGTTTAGGTGGGTGTTGACCATAGGTTTAGGTGGACTATGGGCTTTAGGTGTTGACCATAGGTTTAGGTGGACCATGGGCTTTAGGTGTTGACCATGGGTTTAGGTGCACCATAGGCTTTGGGTGTTGATCATGGGTTTAGGTGGGTGTTGACCATAGGTTTAGGTGTTGACCATGGGTTTAGATGGACCATGAGTTTTGGGTTTTGACCATGGGTTTAGGTGGACCATGGGTTTGGAGTGTGAAGGTGTTTGGATAGGTTTTTGACTCTTCACAAGGGTCAAGCTATGCATGCATGCATGCATGAATGAAAAGGTTTCATGATAACGATATACCAAGTTCAGTATTATGGTACATAAAATCCTAAAGGAAGGTTTTATGAGTCATTACATGAAAGGGTTAGGGTGGTTTAAAGGGAACCCATCACACTAGAGATGCGATATATCTAACCACATATGAGACAAGGAGCCTTGCGTGGGTCCAATGGTACGTGCATACTCATTATACCTCTAAAAGAATTAGAGGATATGTCATGGGCTGGATGATTTCACTATCGGCAAGCAGACCTAAGGAAGGTTGCCCACTCGATGTTACTTTCTATCCTTTGTTTTCCTAGGAAACTAGGGTTTTTGGACAACGAGTCCGATGTAGTGATGCATGAAAGAGTTATTTTGCATTTAAAGCTAGACTCAGTATTTTACCAAAAGTAATCCACTTTATCTTTTATTTGAAAAGGATTTTAGGTCCCCAGTGGAGTCGCCAACTGTGAGGCCTCACCCGAGTGCCGATCCGATCCGCCGAGGGATCGAAATTCTCTTCGAGAGAAACTCCACGATTGGAACTCGCTGTGAGTTCGAAAAATTGATTTTTGTAATTTAACAGTTGAAAAGTGAGTCGCCACTTTAATTTATTTATTTTAATTGGAAAAATTAAAGAAAACCCAATATGGTTGACTCCAAAAATAATTTGATTTATCCCAATGGAAAAAAGCGCACCAATCCGCGAGTGACCAATGAGGGCTCAGGGATCAGGTTTTGGTAATTACACAATTAAGAAAAATGTTATTTTCTTTGGTTTGGCTAAAAATGCGAAATAACTCTTGAAAAAATGAATTTTTATGTATGCATGAACAAGAATATAATGATGAATGAACATATATATATATATATATGATGTGATGGAATGACAATAATAAATAAATAGGCAAGATAAATTCTACTTAATTATTACAATATTAAAACAAATGAAATAAATGGGATCTTTCCTCTACCCTTATGGATACTAGGAAAAGCACACATTCCCTAAAATAAACTGAAAATAATCACAAACAAAAGATTAAAATGAATAAATCAAAATAAAAAGGAAAACAATATTGATAAAAGATTTTGGAGTTGATGCCCTTCAGATTGGCAGCCTGCGTATCCTATTGAATAGGAATCAAACCCCACGCAGTTCTCTCTTCTTGCGAAGGAGGGGTTATAAAAAAGGTGTTGATTTGCTTATTAACTTAATTCTGATTCTTAAATTAATAAGTTTTTAGATCTTTTCAGTTTTAGACCTAAAGAGAATTCTAGATCTGAATTTAGAATTTTAAAATAGGAAAGGGATTATACCTTTGCTTTTCTTGGCTTTTGAACGAATGGAACTAGTTTTGCCCTGGATCTCAACTCCACCTTGAATTTAAAGGAAACTTGGAATATGGATCTAGAAGCAACAAGTCTGTGAGTATACGAACGAATTTATGCTTTGAAATCTCTTGAATTGCTTTGGAATGCCTTAGAAGTCATTGGAAGTCGTGTCAAATGAGGCTGGAGGAGGCTTCTATTTATAGAGCTGCCAGAGGAGGTTCCGGTGGTATGGATGGCGGCGCCGGTGCGACGCTAGTGGCAGGGGCGACACGGCTGACGCGTCGGCCATCCGGGCAGCACGGGAGGCATGCCACATGTCTTCAAATCAGTGCCGCCCATGGTGGCACAGCAGGCATGCCGCCCTATATGCAGCACCAAATACGTGCCTCCTTCTGGGCTGCACGGAAAGCGTGCCTCCCAGACGACAGCGCGCCACTCATGCGGTTTGACCTATTTTCGTTCGTTTTGGGCTTGTTTTAGTTTCAATTTGAGCTTGGTTTGATCTTGTGAGTTTGTAACTGAAAGATGGTCGACTAGAGGTGAAAGATTCAGGAAATTTATTTTTTCGACGGGGCGCTGCCCCCTTGACCCCTGCCCGCTAACCGGCTAGCGGGACCGTCGTATGCGTAGTGCCCTATTCCTAGTAGGTCTCAAGCTGCAACTGAATCAAGAGGTGCAAATTTGAGGGTTCACAAACATATTCAAGAAATTCAAGGAAGACATCAAGGAGATTATTCAATATGAAGTAACTTCCTAGAGAGCATAGAAGAGTTTATCAACAAATTTTTTATATCTTTTTATTCTCCTTTTATCTACTTAGTTGCTTGATGTTTAAAATACTTTCTTGTTATTGTTTGGTTCTAGATACTAATTTTTATAAGTCCTTGTTTATTAGAATTGCAAGGATGAATTAATCTTATGAACTACATTTTTATTCTCTTTATAATACATGGATGATTTAATTTTAATTAAGTGCTGGAATATGTTATGTATGCTTGATCACCATATATAACTTGTTAATAAAATTGTTCACAATGAGTGTTGGGGCATTTTGGTGGAATTGCAATTAAAATTACTTAAAGGATAGAAAAGTACTTAGAGACAAGAAATACACTTTAAAGGGTTAAGAATTAGTATGGAACTTAATGGTTTTTATTTATCTCTACAATGTCATGAGAGTGCTTGTAGACTCTAAATGAAAATACCGTTAATTGACAAGGAGAGTTGCTTTTAAGGAATGTTCGTCATTTTCTCCAATCATTGCATGTGTTTGTATTTTTGTTAACTTTATAGTTCTTGATTAATTCTGAATTATAGTTCTAATATACATTACATGAATTTGTTAATCATACATTTAGATTAATTAGAGCAATTTGTAAATTTTAGTAATTTTAGGATAATTAAAATATTTCAACATCTTCTTTTATATCAATTGCCTATCCATCTAAGTATCTATTCAACTAATATAAAATTGCTCCAAATTCCTAGTGTTTGACACCCTACTTGCTCTATACTTAGTCTTAGAGACTAGGGTATTAAATTTGACCCACATCACATATCAAATATGTCTTGGTGAATATGGTCTAAAAGAGATAGTCTCCTCAAGACTTTTTGAAGAAGTCTATTGGTCTCATCTTGAGGTTGAGATGGAGGGACAATGGGAGTAACTTGGGGTTCTTCTTCTTGAGATTGACAAGGTTCACCTATCACAACTCTTGATCTTTTCCTAGTTCTTTCTTGGATCCTAACATCTCTAAAAATATATTCATATTTCCCTTCTTTTTCTCTCAATGCCTTTGCATTGATCATGTATTGGAAATCTATAAGGGATTTTTTAATTGGTTTTTGGAGAATGGCTTTATTGAGTGGAGTAAGAGCCCCAATATGCTTGGCTATTATGGTGATACAGGAAGAAAGTAGAATTGCACCTTTTTTGGTGGAGAAGAGATGGAGGAAATGATCAATAAGGAATTGAGGGGTTTGGATGCTCTTCCCTTTCACAAGATCGTAAAGGAAGAAAAGATCTCTTTGGGAGACTTTCTCATTACCATCTCCTCTAGCATTTATGGTGAGGGTGACAATCCTATGGAGAACCCAAATGGAAAGTGTTTTGATATGTTTGGCAAGAAAGGATTTTGGATTGAATTTTAGTTCAATGGAAATTTCAGTCCAAAAAGAGTTGAGTTCATAAAAGAAATTATTGATGGTGTAGGTTCCTTTAGTTTGAAGCCTAAAAATATTGCCAAGATCTTAGAGTGAAAACTCATAGAGTTTGCCAAAGAAGCGAAAATCGATGGCATAATGGCCATAGGTAAGATGAAGTTTTTTGTGTACAACTAGGATGGCAACAAATTCCCTAGTTAATTCATCATACCCCTTATCATCAACAAAAACAAATTTCCCCCCCTCTAGATTTTTGAGGTAGCCAATAATGCTATCCTTAATACCTAAGATTTTAAGACAAACAAGGCTTGGTATTTTGGTGGGTAGAATGGTTTTGTCTTGAATTCTAAGGTAATTTTGTTTTTCTTCTTATGTAATTCCCCTCATGAGTTCAAGAGGAGAGGGTTGTTGAGAGGTTTGGACTTCTTTCCCTTTTCTAGATGGTCTTTTTGAAGCCATTAATGGAGAAGTGTTTGAAAAGAGGATGAAAAGCTTTAAAATGAGCGGAGAATTGGAGAGTAGTAGAATTTTAAGTAAGAAATAGTTTGGAGTATTAGAGAATGTGTAAAATTGAAATAGTGGGGCATTTATAGGTAAAAAAAATAGGTTAAAATGGTCATAAAATGGCTAAATTTGCATTAAATTCAATTTTGCCCATTGAAAAATGGCTATATTGTAAAAGCTATTAAACTTTGAATTGCAACCGCGACTTTATAATCGCGACCGCATTTTGAAAATTTCAAAAGTCGCGTTCATGATTTACAGATTGCGAGTAGGACTAAGGGTGCTAAAAGCTAACGACTATATTTTTGAATTTTGCGACTGCGATTCACTAGTAGCGACCATGAAATTTGAAAAATCAAAAATTTTTGAAAACATTGGAGGAAAGATGTATGCAATGCAATTGGCATTATAACTCAAGATCAAAATAAATGCAATAAAGCAAGTATATTTTATAAATTAAGATATCAATTGATCATGAGAAAGAAATTCAAGAAAATTTAATTAAATATACCAAATATCGACCATAAACCAACCAATATGCAACAAAAAATTCAAGAACATTGCATAAAGTTAAAAACTTGATTTTAATTGAATTAAGAGTCACCTCAATTCAAGATTAAATATTAAAATAAAATATGAATAATAATGTCATAAAATGTATAAAATTTTGATGTAAATAAAAATTTAATGTAATTTTGAAAATCTAAGGCAATGAGCTCTCATCAAGCATGCCAATTTCCTTTTTTATGAAATTTAATCTTTCTTCATTTAGGGGTTTTGTGAAAATATCAGCAAGTTGGTTAGTTGTATCAATAAATTCCGATACAACATCACCATTTTGCACTTAATCTCTCAAGAAATGATGCCTAATGTCTATATGCTTACTCCTCAAATGTTGGATGGGATTTTTGGGAAGATTTATGGCACTTGTGTTATCACATTTGATAGGAGTGTGATCAATCACTTGACCATAGTCCTTGAGTTGTTGTTTCATCCAAAGAACTTGAGTGCAACAACAACTCACCACCACATATTTCGCTTTGATGGTAGATAAGCTAACCAAAACTTATTTCTTGCTAAACTATGAAACTAAACATTCACTGAGAAAATGACAAGTTATGGAAGTGCTTTTTCTATTAAGCAAATTACTGGCATAATCCGCATATGAAAAACCAATTATTGTAAAAGATGAGTTTTTAGGATATCATAGCCCTAAATGCAATGTGCCTTGTAAATATTTTAAAATTCTTTTAATGGCATGTAAATGAGATTCCTTAGGACAGGATTGAAAATGTGCACATAGGCAAACACTATATATTATATCGGGTCTATATTTCTTCTCATCTATTGGCTTACCTTTCTCATCTTTGTCAAGCTTAGTTGATGTGCTCATTGGAATTTTGCTACTTTTGCAACCATCCATGCCAAACTTTTTAAGAAGCTCCTTTGTATACTTGGATTGGTTGATGAAGATACCATCTTTGCATTGTTTGATTTATAGTCTTAGGAAGAACTTGAGCTCACCCATCATACTCATCTTAAATTCCCTAGTCATACACTTGCCAAATTCTTCACAAAGATGTTCATTAGTAGCACCAAATATAATATCATCAACATAAATTTGAACAATTAAAGTGTTATTTTTATACCATTTTACAAAAAGTGTTGTGTCACCTTAACAAAATCATTTTTCAAAAGAAATGTACTTAGCCTTTCATATAAAGCTCTAGGAGCTTGTTTCAAACCATACAAGGCTTTGGTTAATTTAAAAACATGATTAGGAAGTTCATGATGTTCAAAACCTAGAGGTTGCTCAACATAAACTTCTTCTTCAATAAATCCATTTAAGAAAGCACTTTTAACATCCATTTGAAAAAGTTTAAAATCCATATGACATGCATATGCAAGCAAAATTCTAATAGCCTCTAATCTTGCTACCAGAACAAAAGTTTCATCATAATTAATGCCTTCCTCTTGGTTGTATCCTTTGGCAACCAATCTAGCCTTATTTCTAGTAACGAAGCCTTGCTCATCTAACTTGTTTCTATAGACCCATTTACATCCACTAATGGAATGATTTTTGGGTTTATCTCAAATTGGTTGAGTTCCTCTTGCATAGCAACCACCCAACTCTCATCATTAAGAGCCTCATCAATAGTTCTTGGCTTAATTTGAGAAACAAATGCAAGATTATTATCTAAGGCTTCAAATTGAGATCTAGTACTTACACCTTTAGATGGATCACCTATTATTTGCTCCTTGGGGTATCTCCACTCCTTAGGTAGTTCTTGAACATCTTCCTCTTATGGATTTTACTGATCCTTATGATCTTCTTGGTTTTCCATTTAGTCTTCAACTTCCATTGGAGTCTCATCTTTATCCAATCCAAGCTTTTTAAATTCACCTACAAGATCATCAAGAACACTACCTTTCCCAAGATCAAGTTTACTAGATTCATCAAATACAACATTCATTGATTCTTCAATTACCATAGTCTTTTTGTTAAAGACTCTATAAGCTCTACTAGTGGTGGAATATCCTAGGAAAATGCCTTCATCGATTTTAGAAGCAAATTTTCTAAGATTATCCTTAGTATTTAATATATAGCACTTTCAACCAAATACTCTTAGATATGAAATCTTGGGCTTTCTTCCATTCCATAACTCATAAGAGGTTTTATTCAATATGGCTCTTTTAAAAACTCTGTTTGAAATGTAACATGAAGTATTAATGGCTTTCGCCCAAAAATAAGTTGGCAAACCATATTCATTAAGCATGGTTCTAGCCATTTCAATCAAGGTTCTATTTTTCCTTTCTACAACACCATTTTGTTGAGGTGTTCTGGGAGAGGAAAAATTATATGAAATTCCATGTTCAATGCAAAAATTTTCAAAAAGTTCATTTTCAAATTCTTTTCCATGATCACTTCTAATTTTGGAAATGAAATAGCCTTTCTCATTTTGAACTCTTTTTGCAAAACTTTTAAATGCATCAAAAACATCACTTTTATGAGTCAAGAAACTAACCCAAGTAAATCTAAAGTAGTCATCAACAAGCACATAGGCATACATTTTTCCACCTAAACTAGCAACTCTACTAGGTCTAAACAAATCCATATGAATAAGTTGAAGGGGTCTAGAAGTACTTACAATATTTTTTGATTTGTAGGATGATTTGTGTTGCTTTCCCATTTGACAAGGTCCATATGTCTTGTCCTTTGAGAATTTAATATTTGGAAGTCCTTTAATAAGCTCATCCTTGCAAAGACTATAAAGAAGTTCCATACTTGCATGTCCAAGTCTTCTATGCCAAAGCCAAGATTCATTGCTAATAGACATGAAACATTTGACATCTTGGTTAGCCAAATCATCAAAGTCAATCATGTAGGTATTACCTTCCCTTTCACCCTTAAACACAACATTGTTATTTGCCGAAGTGGTGACAATGCATGCTTTAGAGTCAAAGATGATCTTATTACCTTTGTCACATAATTGGCTTACACTTAGCAAGTTGAATTTTAAACCATCAACTAAAATAACATTTTCAATAAGAGAATGATTGTCCTTACCAATGGTACCAATGCCTACTCTCTTACCTTTAGCATTGTTACCAAATGTGATATTCCCACCTCTCTTTTCTTTCAAGTTTATGAAGAGTTTTGAATTTTTGGTCATGTGTCTTGAACATCCACTATCTACATGCCATTTGTTTTCCTTGGTAGTGGATTTGAGACAGACCTACAAGAAAAGAATAATCATCTTGTTTTAGGTACCCAATATATTTAGGTCCATAGGCGTTAACCTTGGAAGAATCCTTAAGCTTGAGTTGAGCCTTCCTTATATAACAAAATAAATTTATATGACCATCTTTCATACAATAATGGCACTTGAGTTTAGACTTGAAAGTCCTTTTGAAAATTGCCACATTATTATGAAATTTTGGTCTCTTCATAATATCATGACATGAATGCATATATGAATAAGTATTATGTTGTGCCTATAGGTGCCTTTGAGCATATATCTTTTGATAGATAAATGTATGGCTTACTTTTTGAGGCTTAGCTCTTAAGTCTAATGTAACTTTTTGAGTCTTTTTGGGACTTGGAGATTTAGTGTGTGTTTTAACTTCCTTGTTAATTACCTCAATGCTAGAGGTTTGAGGAGTTGTAGCCTTTACGAACATGTCTCACAAGGGGTGGCCTTTGTGATACAACAAGAGTATCCAAGGCTTCTTTTCCTTTGTGAAATTTTGAGATTGAGTTTCTTAATTCTTCAACCTCAATTTTCAAAGCATTGTTTTCTTTATATAAAGAATTAAAAGAGAAGGTTTTATAGGTGATTTCCTCCAATGAGCTTTTTAAACTAACATTGGAGGTATTGAAGCTTAAAACAAGGTTTTCTAATTCATTAAAATTCTCCTCCAACTTAGAATGCTTTTCCTTAAAAGATGTCATTTTTTATTTATAGTTTTTGCATTTTAAATTCACAGCTTTAATTAGCTCATCCTCATCATGCATATCATCATCAATATCATCATTAGATTGAGAGTTAGAGCTTACCTCATTTGATGTGTCCTCTAAGGCCATGACCATAAGTTTGCAACATCCTCTTCCTCTTCATCACTTGAGTCGTCATCATCCCATGTTGCTTTGAAACCTTTCTTCTTCTTCTCCTTGTCCCATTTCTTTTTCATTTTGATGTTGGGACATTCTGTTTTTATATGATCTTGCTTACCACATTCATAGCAAGTAATGTCATTCTTCTTTTCTTTGCTTGAGTTGGAGTTGTAATTTGATGATGATCTCCTAAAAGGCTTCTTTTCTTTCTTTCTTCTCTTGATGATGTCTTTAACCCTTTTTGAGAGCATAACAAGTTCTTCATCATGATCATCTTCACTTTCCTCTGATTCACTTGAGCTCTCACATTCCTTTTTGCTTTTGAGGGAGGATTTGAGAGCTAAGGATTTCTTTTTCTCCTTCTCTTGATTCTCTTCTTTCTCTAACAATAGAGACATTTCTTCGGTAAGGAGTTTTCCAATAAGGCTATCGGTAGGAACATTTCTAAGATCCTCATTAGCTTTTTCTATGCCAGCAATTCTAACTTTATAGTCTTTCCTTGGGAGAGTTTTGAGAATCTTGTAGTTTATATCATTCAAGGTGTATACTTTACCTAATTTCTTCATATTGATGGCAAGGGCTAGAAGCTTATTTGTCATGTCAGTGACGCTTTTATTGGGTTTCATCTTGAAGAGCTCATATTTAGTTGTGTATAACCGAATCTTCTTAGCCTTGACTTGCTGAGTTCCATCATGGTAGTTTTGTAAGGATTTCCAAATGCTAAACGCACTTGAACAATGTTGAACTCTACCACATTCTTCTCTTAAGAGTGCACTAAGAAGAATTGCCATGGCTCTTTTATTTTGACCATTGGATTTTCTTTGTGCCTCCACCCATTCCTCTCTAAGAACCAATTCTTCAACATCATCAACTATTTTTGATGGAGGTTTCCATTCTTTGATTATGCAATCCCAACATCAATGAGATCACTATTAAGATATGCTTCCATTCTATACTTCCAATGCACATAATCGGTACCATCGAAGTATGGCTTGAGGTGATGCATCCCTTTACTAGCCATTTTGATCTTTTCTCACACAATTAATTTTAAAGAATAAGACCAAAGCTCTGAAATCACTTGTTTGCCCTAATGCACCAAGAAAGGGGGTTGAATTGGTGGAAAATTAAAAATTTAGATAATAAGATATGAGATTTGAAATTGCAAAGATTTAGCTCTTAATAGATGTTCTCTTAATGTTAGGACGTTTGAAGAAGGTATTTATATGATTTTCTTTATCAAATTCTTGTTAGAAATAGTATGAAGTTAATAATTTCATGACAGCTTTAAAATCTTGCTTCAAATCTGCATTTTGACCAAAGTTGTGGTCGCTACTAACATTTCGCAGGCATGACTGAAATTTCATGGTCATTAATACATTTTCACAGTCACCATCTCTAGATTTCACAATGGCTAGTGATACGTGGCTTTTATTATCTGGCTCCTTCATATGTCCATTGTAGCATTTGAATTCAGTATGAAAGTCGCGGTTGTGACTTATATTTCATGGTCGTGAATCTAATATCGCGTCTAGAGTTGCGGTTGTGAAAGAGGTCGCGATTCACTCTATATGAATTTTGAATTAAATGCCTTTTGAAGATCTTGGTCGTAATAAATTGGTCGCGGTCACGGTTGCGATTCTTACATAATGGTCGCGACTTAGAAGTTAGGCAACATACTAAGGAAGATATCAATCTTCTTTCAAATCCAATTAATTAAACAAGTTATGATCTGCAAAATAGTCACTTAAACAATCATTAGATAGCTTTCAATTTGATTGGCAATATCAAAATAGAGATTGACTAAGTTTTGAAATAACTTAGGTCAACATATATATATCTGTGTGTATGTGTATGTATGTATGTATATATGTATGTATGTATGTATGTATGTATGTATATATATATATATATATATATATATATATATATATATATATATATATATATATATACATATATATATATATATATACATATATATATATATATATACATATATATATATATATATACATATATATATATATATATATATATATATATATATACATATATATATATATATACATATATATATATATATATATATATATATACATATATATATATATATATATATATATATATATAAAACTTATAAAACCTACTTTTTCACTAAAACTAAAAAAAGAATTGTAGTGATATTTAGAGTGATCATTGGCAAATGTATTCTTACATGGGCATTGTGAATCCTTAATTTTACACCTCATCACCTGGCTGCAGCTTGACACCTACTAAAATTGGTGCGCTACACAGTGCCAGTATGATAGTCATATTAGCCGGTTAGCGGGCAGGGGTCAAGGGGGCAATGCCCTTAGAGCAAAAAATAAACTTTCAGTCATATTAGTACAAGCATACTTAATTTTCAAAAACTGACACTTTTCCTACCCTGACCAGATCTTCTGTATTAGATAATATTTTTTCAAAATTGACCGGATATTTTCTCAGATTGACTGTTTAATTATTTTAAAATTAATTTCGAGTCTACTGAAACTAATGAATTAATTTTTTGAACTCTAAAATTCCCACAAACTGACCCAAAAGTCTCATAATTGGACCTAAGTAAAAAGCAAAAATCTAGATGGCACACCCGCTAAGGCTTGGGGCTGCACTGGCACCCTGCTGGGTGGCATGCCACCCAGCTTGCTGGCAGCACCGTCGATGGCTCCGATGGCGTAGGCCTCACTTCCCTTTTTGCTATTCCTAAAATGTCCCAAATATGAATTTTCACCATTTTCCAGCCTTATTCCTTTGGTCTTTTCACTTTTCGACTTCCCAAATTACCCTCACCCTTATTTTTCTATAAATACCTCCTCATTTCCATCATTTTTCCACACTTCTTGAGTTAGTATTAATGGCTATCTGCTAATTCCTCTCTTCTTCTCCCTCCAAGCACTCTCTAATTAATTAATTAATTACCGCACCCTAACCAAGTTAATTATTTTTTTTAATTAACTAAAACTCTCTTTCTTTAATTAAAATTAATTGCTCAATTAATTAATTAATCTTTGTAATTAATTAATTAATTAATCAATTTTCAAAATCAAATTAATCATTTTACTTAGTCAACCCTTCATCCAAATTAATTAATTAATCCATCCATCCTTTTCATCATATTAATTAATTAATTAATCTCCCAATCAATTCAATCACTTGGTCCCGATAAAATGAAATTTCGGTCTGGTAAAACTCTCCACCCTCTAAAATAAAAGGTATCTATCTTTTCCTCTCAAACCCAAATCAAATCAATCAATCTGATGAACCCTTAAACCCCTCTACTTAATTGTGGAATCAACTATATGAGTTTTGATCCCATTCAATGGGGTATATAGGCACATTTGGAATCTAAATCCAAACCTCAAATCCAAATCCCGATCAATCTCTTTTCCTCTTTTTAATTAGTGTAATTTGTGGATGTTTTATTTTAATTTTCTCCTTGCATTTATGCCATGCTCATGCATTAATCATGATATTATAATTGTCATTTTATAAATGTCATTCATGAAATCAATTTTTCAAAGTCAAATTAAACTTAAGAGCTAAATTTAGATTATTTACAACAAAAACCTAGTCCCCGAACTCAACTTGGTTTGAGGCTAGTGATTTTATCCATGTGTAAATTAATTAAAAATTAATGAATTGGAGTCAAATTGAGTTTTTTCCTTAATATTTTTCTAACTAAATAAAATTAGAATGGCGATTTCTAAAATCATTTTTAAAAAACAACCAATCTGAATCTAAGGGTTCCATCGTGAGTCTAAACCCAAATGAGCATCCCGATTCCCTCTAGCAAATCGGGTTGGTACTTGGGCGAGGCCTCATAGTTGGCGAATCCACTGGGGATTAGTTGCCACCTTTTTTAAAATAAAAAGGAAAATTAGAGGATTACTATTTGGTTAAGGAAGATTTTTCCAATAATCTCCATTTGGCTCATTAAGTATAATTTGACTTTCATACATCACTTTACATAATAAAGGCTCCTTGCATAACCTTAGCTTTAGGAAAACTTTTGGATGG
The DNA here is from genome assembly GCA_947687605.1 of Reutealis trisperma. NCBI lineage: Eukaryota > Viridiplantae > Streptophyta > Magnoliopsida > Malpighiales > Euphorbiaceae > Reutealis > Reutealis trisperma. Next base: position 302,995 of record CANTUT010000177.1, on the reverse strand, counting down.
TGAGTAGCATTGGCTTGACAACTCTGTTTGAGTATGTTGGGAGATAGCAAAAGCATTTATCTCACAATGAATCCCCAATCATTTCGGTGGTGTAACGAGCAATCAGCACTATTGGACCCACGCAAGGCTCCTTGCCTCACATATGGTTAGGTATATCGATGCTCTAGTAGGACGGAGACCCTTAATCAAACCACCTTTCACTCTTATTCGTGTAGTTGCCCTAGTGTTGACCCTAGGCTCCATGTACCATAATAATGGAGACATCTACACACATGCCCATGAAACCTTTTTGGCATGGTTCACGACATTGCCATGCATACATCACATGAGAAACTCGACAAAGTAGATCCCTAAAACCCTAAACTGGATGTCCGTTACCCTAAAATACCTCACACACTCACCTTATCAATATGTAAACCCGATGACCAACCATGTGGAGGGAATCATTTTCCCAATACACCTTCACATTCATACCATTTTTTCTTTCACAATTCTATTTTCTTAACATTTTTCTATCTATTTTCTATTTCAAGGTACCAATAGCCAATACCTCCAGCTCTTTCAACCAAGATGTGATGAGCACTTTTTTTGCCAACCTCCTTAAGAAACAAGAGGAGACTTTCCAAGCAGCACTCACTACCGCCCTTAAGACCCAAGCCACACTTTTGCCAATGCTCATAACACCTAGTTTGTCTCCTTTACCGATGCCCTCAACTCCCAACGCCAATCAGTCATCAATGAGGTCAAGAAAATGACAAATGCCACTGTTACTCCTCCTCTTACTTGAGTTGAGCCTGCATCTACCCAAGCCAAGACTAGCCATGCCCCTACTTTTACTCCTCCCATTATCGATCTTACCAATAATGCGAAAGCACCTAAAACTCCAACCTTTCTTACCATGGACTTGAACACAACGACTTCCTCTCCCACTATGAATCCTTTTCAAAGTGGAGATTTCTCTAGGTTTCTCAAAGCTAAGAAATTGATAGAGAAAATTGAGTCCATGGAGAGAACAATTAAGAACATTAAAAAGCAAAAGGACATGATAGATATCAACTCTTTGGCTCTCTTTCTAAATGCATGGGTTCCTCCAAAATTTAACATGCCGGTCATGGATAAGTTTAATGGCACTACATGTCCCAAAACTTATCTCAAGATGTATGTGAGTGCAATGAGACCTTTTGGTGTGGATGCCGAGCTCCTTACTTAGTTATTCTAGTAATCTTTAATCGGGGCTATAGTCAAATGGCTTTTGGATGTCAACCAAAATCACAAAAAGATATGGGATGATATTTGCAACGGTCAACCATTTTTATAAAGGCTTCCATTCCCTAATTATACAATCTCATAAATCTATGAGATCACTATCAAGATATACCTCCATTCTAATATGTATAATCGGTGCTATTGAAGTGTGGCTTGAAATGATGCATCCCTTCATTAGCCATTTTGATATTTTCTCACACAATTAAGCTTGAAGAATGAGACCAAAGCTTTGATACCACTTGTTTACCCTTGTGCACCAAGAAGAGGATTGAATTGGTGGGAAATGAAGATTTAAATAAAAAGGAGATAAGGAAAGAAAGATAGAGACACAAGATTTATAATAGTTCATATCCAACCAATCCTACACCCACTTTCCAATCACACTATTGTGTATTTCCACTATCTATGGAGTTTTACCAAGTTTATTCCCAACTTAGTGTTTAGACTCACACCAAACCTTACAAGAGTTTTCCTGAGGCTCTCTCTTAACCTAAATAAGAGTTTTGAGAAAGGCTAAGTCTAAAATCCAACCAAGTATTTTACAAAGGCTTACACTCAAACCTAAACAAGAGTTTTCTAAGTCTCACTCCCCAACCTATATAAGTGTTTTAATGGCTAACACTCAACTAACCAACACAAGATATGTATTACAAAGATTTTTGGTTTGAGAAATGAAATTATAAGAGTTTGGACACTTGTAAAACTATATTCTTCTATCTAAGGCCTTTGGAGGAGGTATTTATAGTTTACATCCTCCAAAGAGATGTTACAAATAAATACAAGATATAAAAAATAATTCCAAAATAGCCTGCAAAAAGTTATCTGCCAGAAGCATAATCGCAATTGTGAAACCCAAATCCCAGTCATGAAATTCATACCTCTAATGACTAATGACACATGGCATCTGATCATTGGCTTTTTGACTATCCGTTAGAAAATTCTATGTCAAATGCCAATTTCATGGTCGCAATTCATGTTTTGCATCCAGAATTGCGGTCGCAATTGAGGTAACGAACCTTTGCTTTTCAAGTCAATTTTTTACACTTAGGGAATTTGTGATTTCTTGAATCTTTAACCTTTTCTAAGTGTATTTTTGGTGAGATAGATACTAATTACAAACATTAGTTTGTTTCAATTTAATTAACAAAATTAAAATTGAGATTGACCAAGTTGTGAACTAACTTAGGTCAACAAAAACTATTCAATTTGACCCAAAGACAATATTGTGAATCAACTTTCAAGAAGAAAACCAAACTATTCTTTATCATCAGGCTTTGAGCCTAAAAATTAAGAGTTCACAAGTATAAAAGAATAAAAATAAATAAATAAAAGTTCCAGTGTTGAAAGGGATGGTTCTTAGATGAGATATGGGCTACCAAAGTTTGGGGCACATGTTAACTTGTAATTGAAAAGTTTTGTGAATATCAAGTGGTAATTTTTATTTTATTTAGATTATTTTTGTAGCGCTCTGATCTGAATGGCAATGCACGTCACAATCAAAATCATCCATGGTCCGCCATATATTCCAAAAATGGGATCAAATAATCAACCTTTTTAAGGCTTTTAAAGCTCTCAGTTGGCTATTTTTTATGATTTCATTTGATTTTTATGATCAATTCAGTTGGATTGAAGTAAATCGAATAAATGCAATGTATAATTTGAGTTTCATGTTGGTATGTGCATTGTACCTTATATTGATCCTAACCATTGAGGATTCCATTAAGATCACTATGAAGTACTAAGATAGGTTGTCTTATTGTATCTCTTATTTGGCTTCCAACTCCAAGTGTGATCTTATTATTTTCTTTCCTTTTGGAATATTATTAGAGATAATAATATGCTTGAGCCCCTCTTTACCTATAATCCTAATAAAATTAAAGACAATTTGGATGAACAATTAGGAGCTAGTATTTGGCATTTGTATTTTTAGTTACTAATATAAGATGTTTTGTAAATTTAGCATTTGGAGGAAGAAAATGACAATAACTGGAGCTACCACTAAGTTTCACCAATCACTTATGGTGAAACTCAAACATAAAAGTTGAAATTTTTAATTGTTAGCATTTGGCTATCAAATCAGTACTTTGTTGATCACTTATTGTTATATTGTATCAAAATATGATAATCAATGAATGATGAGATATGTTAGCCAATATAACTTATTTATTTATTTATTATCCAGTGAAAAAATATCGATAGTATTTTTTCTTATTCTTGTGTTTTTATTGTGTGGATGTATGCATTAAATATAGCTAGACTTACTAGCATGATTATACAGTATATTAAATACTACCAAAAACACGCGATTCAGTGACAACATAAGCTAGTCGCGAATTAATTTTTTTTTTGGTCGCTAAATATGATTAGAGATTAACTAGCAATTGAAACAATTAGTTGTTAAATCTCTTTTCACTAAAATTTTTTAGCTAGCAAAATAGTCACTAATCACAAACAATAGCTTTTTAGTCGCTAATTAGAAACTAAAGAGTTAGTCGCAATGTTATGAAAATAATAGCTAATTACATAGCAAAGTCATTAGTGCTAAGCAACTATAAACTATGACTACATTATGAATTAATTCCTACAATCTCTAACTTTATTGAGTACATGTTCAGTAGCTAAATGCAATTGCTAAATTTAATTTAAATTTTTTTTAAATTGTAAAAATTATAATATATTCAAAAAAAATTTTGATTCACAAAAAATTTAAATTAAATTTTAAAATTTTTATCTATAAATATATTAATAAAATGTACAATAAATTTAACAAAAGAATTATTGAATGTAAAGACAAACAATATATATATATATATATATAGCTATTGAGTGGAGGGATTGTTGACAATGGCATTAGGGTCGACAGCAAGATGCTCATCTGTGAGAGCATCTGTGGGATAAATAGGGGGCACAGTCAATGTACAACTTTGCAGTATAACTCCCACCATATCCCAAACCTCTTGCAGCCCATGCTGAATGTAGATACGAAGCTATTGTGCGGCAACTGAAGCTCGGTTCGAATAGGCACTCTCTTATATACAAATGGCATAGTAAGAGTAGAAAGCATCGACGGTGATGGACCTGTCATATCTAGAAGAGGAACTGAATGATTTGTAGGTGGAAGCACAGAGGGAGGAGGAGGAGTTGCCTGACCTATAGATGGCTGACTGGCAAAAGGGGATGAGGAGGAGGGGATTTTAGTCGATCCTTGAGGATGTCCAGAACCATTGTGTCAAGGACCACTATGTCCTGCTGAATGACCTTAAGATGGATCTAATTGAGTAGTTCTTCGAACTATGCGAAACCTAGTTACCCATATATATTTAATATGTTCAAATATATTAAATTGTATTAATGTGACACATTCTATTAACTTTAACAATATATTCTGACTAAAATATGATAAAATGGCAGCTATACTTACAAAATAACCCAACTATTTACGCAACCTGCAAATAAAAAAACACTTCCAATATATTCGCCAAGTATAACCTCAATATCAATTTAAGCCACAATATAATTTTATTAATTTATACTAATTAAACTAATTAATAACATTTTTAAATTAATATTATTAATGTAAAACTAAAATTTACCTAACAATTTTATCACTTATTATTTTAAAATTAATTTAAACCATAAAATTAAAATTCACCTATTAAATTTATAATTAATTATTTTAACATAATTTATTTTACTCAATTATTCTAATAAACTAATTAATGGAGATCATAATTAATTTAAACAATAAAAGACCAATTTATCTAAACAATTATTTTCCTATATAAATCTTTCTAATATAAAACAGAAAAACAAATAAATTCAAATATAAAAAAATTCATAATTTATATATCCTATAATTTACCTAAAATTTTCATACACTCAAAAAATTTATAAAAGCTAACATTAAATTAAAATTAACTACATTTAATCAAAATATAAAAAAATAAAAAATAAAATAAAAAATAAATTATGTATCAAAGAATACCACCGATGAAGATGAAAACCAATGAAGAAGGCCAGAGAAGACCCAGACAACCAAATCAGATAAGCCTGTATCATGAACTAGAGTAGGTGCAGTGAATGGAGAAGACGATGAACGGCAAATGGATAGCTTGAATGGTTGGATTACAGTGAGGTGAGGAGAATTGGGGGAATGGCGGTTGAGTGTTTTAGAGAGAGGGAGAGAGAGAGAGAGAGAGAAAGAGAGATGAAAGAAAAAAGGTAGCAAATAGGGTTTTAACCCTAAAAGTTTAGCAATTACAAATGTTAGTTGCTAAGACTACTCGCTAAACATAAAAAAAGACGTATGATGCTTCTGTTCAATTAAGTCAGGTTCAACGATCAACAGTTTGTCGCTAATTAGCGACTAATATTTTTTAGTTGCTATATCGCGTGTTTCTGGTAGTGAAAATTAAAGATAATAAATTGTTACATATATGGTGTTTTCTACGGTTATTTTGTTTTTAAATAAAATAACCTATTTTATTTGTGAAAAAATTTTTTTTATGAAAAATTATAATTTTATTTATATTTTTCATAAATTAAACTATTTTTTCACAATTCTACTTAGTTGGGAAAAAAAATTTAATTTTATGAAAATATGATTTATTTTATACAAAATAACATTATTACAAGAAAAATAATTTTGTAATTACAAAAAAAAAAATAGTACTCTTTTAAAAAAAAATCACAATTTTATTAAAAAAGGCATCTCATAGGTAAATCTTTAAATTATTTTGTTTTAAAATAAAGTATAAAAGTTTTATTTTTATAACCAATGGGAAATACTAAATCTAATTAAAATATTTAAATGATTATAATTAAATTAACCTATTATTAGATTTCACCAATTAAAAATGAAAAGTGTTAGAACAATTAAGGTAATATTTTAAATTTATATATTTATAAACTTTCTAAAAATAATAGTATAATTTATGAAAAAATATAAGAAAATTATGAATTTTCTAAAAAAAAAACCCATTTTTTCATAATTATAAAGTTATTTTTCTTTTCATAAAATTATTATTTTGCAAAAAAAAAAGTTATATTTTTTTTAAAATTAAAATATTTTCACAACTGAAAAAATTATAAAAAAATATAAATAAAATTATGATTTTTGTAAAAAAAAAAAAACTATTTTTTTCACAAACAAAATAAATTATTTTATTTAAAAATAAACTAACTATAGAAAACACCGTGTATATATATATATATATATATATATATATATATATATATATATATATATATATATTGATTGAAATAAAAAATTCGATTTTATTTATGCAAAAAGTATACTTTACACGATAAGGAGAGATTCTAAAATAATTTATATCTATATTTTGAAAATTCTCTACAAAATGCAATTTAAAGAAAGGAAATGAAGAATAAATCTTTCCTTTTAACAAAGATGTTAACATAACAATAACATCGTATGTACCCATTTGTTTTGAAATAATTTGTTAGTGATAAAGCTAGTGGGAAAAAAGCAATTCTTGATGTTAATTAAATATATATATACATGAAGGTATAATGGTAATAATAATAACAAATTAACCGTAAAACGAAAGCTAAGACTCTGTTGATTGTGAAATGTACTTGTCAGACATGGAAAAACTAGTAGATATATATAAAATAAAATCTTCCACTTTTGCATAACCAGTAATAGGATACCGTTTGTAGCCAGCAGTTAATTAGAGGAAGCAGCACGTAACTATCTTTGGGATTTTTGTGTGCCTCTTAGACCACCAACAATGCAAGAAGTAGAGGCGTGCCAGACAAATCCTCGTCGAAAATGATGCTCAATAAAATACTTAGCTGACTTTTTTTTTTTTTTTTTTTGGATGGGACCTAATTTTTTCTACTAATTAATCTAGTTTCAGTAAGGCTCCGTTTGTTTTATATATTTTATTGTTCAATGAAAAATTAAGATATTTTAAATAAAAATGACTTGTCTTTTGAAAATGAAAAGTAATTTTAATTTATTATAATAAAAAAAATATAAATATAAATTTATTAATCTTTCAATTACCGATATATACTATCAAAATCATCGATGACTATTACAGGTCTTCAAGAACTACCAAAAATCAATATCAATCGCCAACAATAACCAAATTTATCATCTTTATGTATTTTTTTATATATTTAATAATAAAATCTTAAAAATATGAAATTTTTATAAGTTTATTATCTTATAAATTAAATTTTTAATATTTTTAACTAATTTTTAATATTATAACTAAATAAAAAATTAATTATTAAGAAAATATTTTTTAAAAAAATATTTTTTAAAAATAAATTATTTTTTGCAAAATAAATGAAATCTCAACAATATTCGTCTAAAAATTTATTTCAAGTCAATAATCTCATAACTCTAGAAACAATTGAATTTTTACTAAATTAGAAGTTGATTGTTTGTTTACCTAATTAATAATTATGTATAATTTCTAACATATTTAATTTGATGGCAAATTTGATAGCAATTTGTGGATGTAGATACAAGTTAACGATATATATATATATATATATATATATATATATATATAAAATTTCCCTCAATGGTAAAATTTAATAGAAACTTTGTGTAGTTTCATGCACGTGATTAATGTTCACTTGAAACTGGTTAAAGTTGCCATTAAGCTTCCCAAATAATATATATAACTAATTAAATAGTTTTTTATTATGTGGTGATGAAATCATATCAAACCAAAAAAAGTTTCATATTATAACTAAATTTTTCAAAAGAAAAAAGAAATTTTGATTACACATATAATTTAATTTAAGTGGTGTTTCATAATATTATTTAGCATTTAAAATTAAAATTTTCAGTATTTAATAATTTTAAGTTAAATGATATTTGATAATGCTATTAAGTATTTAAAATTAAAATTTTCAGTATTTAATTATTTTAAGTTCATTTGACAATTATATCTTAAAATTTAAATTAAGTCAAAAATACATAAAATGATAAGTTAAAATTTTTAACTTAAAATCTATACTAAATGCAATAAGTGATTAAATTTTTAAATAATTTTACTATTTAAAAATTATATTACTTATTTTATTTAGCACTTATTCAGCACATAAATTTCCAACACTTAATTTAAATTTTATTAAATACCACCTTATTTGGGAACTCTTATTTTAAGTTTTGATTAAGCTAAAAATGACTTAAAATGCCAAATCAAAATTTTTCATTTAAGATTTATAAGAAATACAATAAATGATTAAATTTTTAAATATTTTTATAATTTAAAAATAATATTACTTATATATAAAATTCAACACTTAAATTTGCAATTTACTGAATATCACTTTAATTGTGTTTTTCATGGAATTCTTTCATATATGTGGATTAATTAGGTTTTTAAGATATGTGTATACATAATACTGTTACAGCTTATTGCAGATGGATTACATATGACACCCACTAGTTTGGATTATTAAAAAATTTTCACTTAGGTCAAATTTTTATTTTTATTTTTTTTTTCAAAAAAATAATCATGAGGGCACATAGTTTGGATTCAGAAATTTGAGGTGAATTTATCTAGATCCAATGACTTTATAATCAGTTTATATAATAACAAAAGAAAAGTATAATCGATGATGCAATATTTATTACCATTCAATCGAATCTGATCACCATTTGAAAATTGGTTTGGATCGATTAATTTGAGCCTCGCTAAAATTTAAAGTCAGTAAAGTATAGATTTAAAATCAACATTTTCTACAGTTTGATTTAATGGATTTAAACAGTATTGGATTTTATGATAATTTCTTCCCAACACACAAGATATAAGTTATGTCTGATTTACGAAAAAAAATAAAATAAAAAATAGAATAACATTTTATAAATAATAGAATATGCTAAGAAAAAATAAGTATTCTAATTTTATAATTTAGTCTATAGCATATAACAATTGTTCTATTCCATATAAATTACAATAATGTTCTTATAAATTAATTTTGTTATTAATATTGAAATTGAATATAATTTTATCCAATTTTATTTAAAAAATTATTTAAATGCAAATAAATAAAATTTTCATTTGACTTAAAATTTTTAAAAAATAAAAAATATTTTTAAATTAATTACCTAAATTAATTTCTTGTTCTATTTACTGAAATTGTTTTTGCAAAAATTGATCATGACACTTAAAATTTTAAAATGAACTCTCTCTCTCTCTCTCTCTCTGTATATATATATATATATGAAAGTCTAAAAAATAAAAGATAATAGTGGTGAGTTTGAATTTGCCAATATTTTTTAAGCATAAAAATAAAAATACTATGGTCTAAAAAATATCAATTTTTTAATTTTTTATGAAATATGTATTCTATAAAATCAAAAAATTGTTATTTTTATGGAATTAATATTTTTTATCTAAAATTTGAATAAAAAAATAATTAATCTTTATATAATTGCTATTTTATTTTTAATGGATTTTATAAACCAAATATAGCGGTAATGTGTTTCCATTAACTTTTTTTTTCTATGGATAATTGCAGCCGGTGTTTATTAGTGGATAAGGTAGAGAAGGCCCTTGTGCATTATTTGGAAAATTTTTATAAGAGACTAAAAGTGGTAGGTCATAGTCTTGTGTGGAAAAGTGGGGAGCCCATGCCTTAGAAATAATGGTGAATTCTATTACATAAATCATATATGAGAGGGATGGCTCAATGCCGTACTTGAGCGGCGTTCTCTGTACCAAAATCTCATGAAAGATTCAATCTTACCTATTTAGAGGTCACCTAGCAAGTTGTAACCCCTATCTCTAGCTTCAAAAATGCTCCGTTTATACATTGCCAACCTTGCCATGATTGCTCTAGCATACAAAGGAAATAAAAAAGATTGCAATATTTTTGTGTGATCGATGTCAGTCGGGCCATTTTCGATGATTCTATTTTATCCTTTTCAATATATATGTAGATTGATTTGATTTGGAATTTACCTACTTGCCAAATTATTTTCCATTTTTTTTTTCTCAATGTTTCTGTTCGTTTCTTAGAGTTTGGTCGTTGCTATACTTAGGCATTGCTGAGGCATGATTGGATTTAGATTTTTTATACTTATTTGAATAGGTTTTATTAGAACCATCAAAGTTTTTTGGACTTTAGCTCAGGTTCGGTTTAATACTCATTGCATTCGAGAATGTTTACAAGTCGAGTATGATCACAAATTTAATTGGGTTAGAAACTCAAATTTTATAAGAATTTTTATGTTTGAAAAGGTATAAATAATAGAATTTAATTTTTTGAAATAAAAAATGAGTTATTTTTAAGAAATGAAATCATACCAAAATTACAAGATTTCACAAAAATTCGTTTACTGAAGTTTATTAAAAAAAAATTCAAAATAATTTCATTTAAATTAAATATGACTATATATATATATAACTTTTCAATTTTTGCAAATAATAAAATTCAAATCACTTTAAGATTTATTTTAAACATATAAATTCTACCACTGTAAAAAAATATATATATATAAATTCTACAATTAATTGAATTTATAAAATTCAATTAAATTGAATTTTTGCATATGATTTATTCCAAACAGTGCAATAAGATTGAATTTAGACCTACAAACTTGATATCAATCCATATTATTTAGAGAAAATTTCTGGAAAAAAAAAAAAAGAGAGATATAATTAAAGAAACAAAGAAATTACGTGAAAGCAAAATGAAAATAATGCACAGAATGATATAAGAATACAAGATTTTACATGATCTGATCAATAAATCTACATTTGCAGCAAAAAAGGAGCTCAATATTTACTATACGTAATCAATGGAGATTACAAGAAAACTTACAATGTACAGAACCTCCATAATATATATATATATATATATTTTTTAACAATACTGTCAACATGTTGTTATAAATATATACTTATTGTTAATTATTAATTTTAATAGTAAGTATTAAATGATATTAAATTAGTATTGATAAATTAATTTTTGATCAGGTATAAGATGATTGATCTTTTTATTTTTTATGATATAAAAAATAAGAAGTTTTAAATTTAAATATGCTCAACCACAAAAGAATTGTAATTATTTTAATGAGGGATATTAAAAAGAAAAAGTTACTGCATATTATTTACCCTACGATATTAGTTGGGTGTTCCCCTCCATAATGCCTGGAAAAAAAATACAATTGTTGTAGCGGTGAAAGTTTGACTCAAGACAAAAGGTAATATGGAAGCATATAAAATAAAAAAAAATAAAAAATAAAAAATAAAAAAAGGAAATACCCAAAAGGCCTAACAGACATGCGCCAATTGATAATAGACGTGCACCAACTCAGAAGAGACATGCTCTTTTGTCCTGACTTGTAGTGGACTTTTTAGAAAGGCTAGAATGAAATTTTAGAGAACTTGGGCATCACGACTCATTTCAAGAGTTTGTAACTAACGTGAAGCTAAAACCTTGCACTTAATCCTACAGATGGCTTAACTTGCACTTCAAATTCAGAAACTGAGTTTAATATTAAGTAAGTAAATAATACTCGACATAAGAGGTGAAAATGGCTAATTTCATTTATCCAAAAGAAACATTTTGTATGAAAATGTTAAGGCAAAAGTTTCAAAGTAAATTTAAACAACCAAGTCATTTTTAGTTCAAAGGGGATTCGAGAAATTTAATTAAACTTTTGAAATTTATTTTGTTTAGTTTGAAATTAAATTTATATTATTTAGTATTTAAATTTTTAGAAATTAATTTTTAATTTTACCAAATATTACTTTAGTTAAGAATTTAAAATTGATTGTGACTGAAGTTAAATTTAAATAATTTAGGTTACCTATAAATTCATTTAATCGAATGAAATCAACCGCCATTATTAATGTTTGATAATTTGATTAATTTTATGACCTAATAAATTTATGAATCAGAAACTCACATTTCTATCATTATTATTAAGTCCATTTAATTACATTTTGATTAATTTGAAATTTTCTAGGTTTCAACAGATACATGATTTTTATAATTATTTTTTTTTTCAATTAGTTAATGTTGAATCAGTTTTTAAGTTTTTCAATATTAAAGGCATATTTTTATTAATTCAATATTTAAGCTAGCCCTATTTGGTACAAGAGATTTTACAAAATTCTTGATTTATGCTAAATTCACTTTTTGACAATATAAAATATAGTCGAAATTTATAAATTTTGAAAAATCTCTTACTTTTCAAAATTTTTCAATTTTGAAAGTTCAAAATCCATCATTTTTTATATATGAGTGATTGTAATAAATTTTTTTTTTATTTCCAAGATTGTATTTAATAATCCGTTTATTTTATAATCAATCCAAACAGTTAAATTATTAAAATTTCTAGATTTCATAATATATGAATCTATGATTTTGTTAAATTCATGGATTTAAAAATTCCTAAATTTGTTTGAGTTGCCTTTGGATAATGATCAGAGACTCGCAATGGACTATTGACACACAAAATCATTTTCGTATTAACGCAGGGTAATACATATTAATTAAAAAGGGTTTAATTGTTGTTAATTATCAATTAAATGTGTTATTGTTGTTAATTATCAATTAAATGTGTTCTAAGTTAATTATTATTTTTATATTCCTTTTTATGTGTCCTATTTTGTTTTTTTGGATTTTTTTACAGGTTTTTCGGAATTTTTAAGCTGATAAATCAGAAAACCGGGGAGTGTATGGTCATTTGGTTGTTGGCATGGTCAGGCAACAGAAGAACAAGCCTG